>JAUKNK010000183.1:0-600000 GCA_030765055.1 Mantis religiosa
GAGAGATTGTTGCACTCCAAAGCTTTGTACAAGTTTTCTTTTTTCGCAGATTTGAAGAAAACTATTGACAATAGAGGCGTTTGACAACAGCAGGATTTCCCTTGCAGGAATGACGTTTGGCGGGTGAGATTAGAAGCGTCGAACAGTCGAACAGCAAACTTGTTGCACACATTGCCTCGAGTCACATGTGATGATGATGATGATATATATATAAGGGCGCTCAACTACGGCGGTCATCAGCGCCCTTTAAAAACTAGTCATGGCAAAAGCCAGATATAAAACTTTCTAAAAACTATACAAGTGTAACAAAATCTATTAAAAATACACGTACATAAAAAACATCAATCAAAACCTACTAAAAATTTCGTTCACTAAATCCTAAACTCTAAACTAGACAAGAATCTAAAAACCTTCTCCACGGATCTCCATGCACGGCCTACATGTGGGTGGGCCTGTTGATCGTCTCCCTCAACCACGAAGAGGAGCCCACACGAGGGAGACTGTTGGCTCGGAACCCCGGGTGCGCCAAACCCGTACCTACCGAAGTAGGCCCCTGGGGGGTCGAGTCACATGTCGTAGAGTAGAGCGAGCGACAGTGAAAGAAAGAGACCATGTACTGTATGCCCACGACAAGAAGGCTAGAGAGGAATGAAGGACAGAGAAGCTTGAACTGTTGATCTGCTCCGGTAGCGGATCTGTTTACTAGGAAATGAGTGTATGAGAGTACACAGAGTCACCCATGCTGTCAGATCTAATGTTTGTTGCAGTAAATGCAGCGATAGGGATTATGTATGGGTGAGTTATGTGACAACATTGTGTATTTTAAACGAACCTTCCATCCTTGTCATATTCGGAAGAGGAGCGTGAACACCGAGGAGACAGCAAAAGTCATTACGTTACACATTTCTCTAGCTTGCCTTCTTGTCCTGGGCAAACAGTACTTATTTTCTGCCTCTCTTCCTCTCTGCGCAGTGACTGCAACAAGGATCATTTGTATGGTTGAAGCTTCTCATTCAAGTTGTTTTACTGATGTGCAATAAATTCCCTTAGCGACCTTATGCCAATGCGAGAACTTTTTAAATAGCCACTTATTCAACGTCTAGATTTCCAAGTGTCAGATACTATAATATAGATAGCAACAGCCAAATCTTGTTCGGCAAAACATGACGGCCTCAATTTTCGCCTCAATCTTAGGCAGGCAGATGACAAACGAATGCTTGAATATAGATGCATTTTCAACAATCATCTGCCTACAACTTATGTTTATATTTTGTTTTATTTTCCCGGTGAAATGTTTGTATTAAACTTAAAGATTACTTTTGTCTTTTGAAAAAGTTTGTAAATGTTAAAAAACAATTCAGCATCAAATATCGGCGTAGAAAGGTGCAAATTGTTAACGAGCATACAAGAAACCATTTTAACCGCTCCTAGTGAGGCGTTTAAATAAGAATTGTTTTGCCTCGTCATTCATAGCCAATCTGATACCAAATTTTATGGTACGTATCTGTGGTGCAATATGACTAGATAAATAATTTATTTTGAAGCAGAATCAAAGACTGTTAAAGACTGTTTCCTTCCTTTAGTAGCTGGCCCTCATAGTTTAAAGGTAAACATTGATACAGTTATCACACTGCTCATATTTTAATGTTAATAACAGCCTCCTTTTAAACAAGTTTTCCATATTAACCAAAGGTTCAACTTATATCCTCAAAAATACATTAGTTTTTGCTTCAAAAGTTAGTTTCGGTTCATGAAAAGTTGGAAGCACGTGTAGGTTAACCATTATACAAGTTACGAGGGTTGGCTGGTAAGTTCCGGGCTACACATAGAGTTGGCGCCATTGGCTCAGTTTGACAGATAGCATTATATAGTTTAACTCTAGACGAGCTTTTATTCATAGTTACAGGTTAATAGCTTGTTCAGTTTTTGAATGACAGCATTTGAAACAACATAAGTGTAGAGGTTTAAGGAAAATGAAAGATTTGGAAAAACGAACAGTGATTAAATATTTCCATTTGAAAGGCTTAACGCTTAAAGAAATCAAGGAGGAAATGGAGAGTACATTGCAAGACTCTGCCCCTTCATAGACAATGATTAAAAGGTGGATTGCAGAGTTTAAAATGGGACGTACGAGCACTAGTGATCAGCTTCGCTCTGGACGTCCTGTGGAAGTCACAACTCCAGAAATCATTGAATTCATTGTTTAGTACCGGAAGACCACAGTTTAAAGTTGTTTGAGATAGAAGAGCCTGTAAACATACCAAAAGAACGTGTAGGTAATATTTTAAGCAATGTCTTGGGCTTTCACAAAGTCTGTGCAAGATGGGTGCCGCGTTTTGTTGACACTTGATCAAAAGTTGCAAAGAAAAACTGTTTCTGTTAAGAATTTGGAGCTCTATCGTAAAAATTCCAGACGGCCTATTACCATGGATGAAACCTGGATACATCACTAAACTCCAGAAAGTAAATCACAGTCAAAACAGTGGATTTCGCCAGGTGAACTAACTCCAAAAATAGGCAAAGTCAATTTTGTCAGCTAACAAGGTTATGGCGAGTGTTTTCTGGAATGCACTGGGAATTACTTTTATTGATTATTTGGAAAATGATAAAAGTATCATTGGTGACTACTACGCAAGCTGACTGCAACGTTTGAGTGATGACGTAAAAAAAGACCTCTTTTGGCAAAGAAAAAAGTCTTGTTTCTTCACGACAATGCTGCGGCCCATCGTTCAGTCATTGGAATGGGAAAAATATGCGACCTAAAGTTGGAATTGTTTGAACATCCACCCTATTCGCCAGATCTAGTACCCAGTGACTACCACCTGTTCCCGAACCTCAAAAAACTTCTTGGAGGACGAAGATTTCACAGAAATGAGGCCATTGATGCGGTAAACAGCTATTTTGAGAACCATGATAAGTCGCACTACAGAGATGATTTAATTAAATTCGAGCACCGATATGACAAATGCATTAGCCTTTCTGGAGATTGCCCGCCTCTAATATAAGGTATTTGAATAAATAATAAATATAATTAAAATTAGTGCAATTAAAAATTACTAGATAAGATTTTAAATCATTCGTTTGAAATCATTGATTGAATCCACTAATCTTTATTAAAACATAATATAAGTTTTGTGCTCCAAAATATTCTCTTCAACCCAAATCAATACACTTAATTAATCTTAAACCAATAGATAATGGTATTTTGATTTAAAGAAGATTATTGCATTATCAACTTTAAGTCAATTAGGTTTAATAATAAGAATTTTATCTTTAGGATTTGCTATTAAACTATTAAAACATAATGTTAATAATATTTTACTTTATATTTTTTTAATACGATAACATGTCTGCCTCACGTTCAAGAGGTCCCGAGTTCGAATCTCGGTCAGGGTGAGTTACCTGGATAAGGTTTTTCCGGGATTTTCCCTTATCTTAAAAGACGAATGTCGGGTAACTCTAAGCTCCATGGACCTCGGACGCATTGAGCATCATTTCACCCATTTCATTCATCGTCCGATATGACTAAATGTTGGAGAACGTAAATTTAAAAAAAAATCTGGAGATTATGTTGAGAAATAAAGGGAAAAAAAATAAAATGTCTCTTTTTTATTGTGAGGTCCGGGACTTATCAGCCTACCCTCATAAAAGTCCCACACTACCCGAATAACTGTTGAACCATGCGGTTGTTATGCCCAAAACTCGGTGTACGGAGATACATATATGTATTACTCGACAGAGCATTGAGGCGTATTGACCTTCAGGTGACCAGCGCTACGATCGTTCCTTATCAGGTCTTATCTAGGCAATTAGAAGAATGAAAAAAAAATGCTATGATATATAAGGGCGCTCAACTACGGCGGTCATCAGCGCCCTTTGAAAAACTAGTCATGGCAAAAGCTAGATATAAAACTTTCTAAAAACTATACAAGTGTAACAAAACCTATTAAAAATACACGTACATACAAAAAATCAATCAAAACCTACTAAAAATTTCGTTCACTAAATCCTAAACTCTAAACTAGACAAGAATCTAAAAACCTCCACGGATCTCCACACACGGCCTATACGTGGGTGAGCCTGTTGACCGTCTCCCTCAACCACGAAGAGGAGCCCACACGAGAGAGACTGTTGGCTCGGGACCCCGGGTGCGCCAAACCCGTACCTAGCGAAGTAGGCCCCTGGGGGGTAGAAGAATGAAATATTAGTAAGTTTACGTACAGTAAGTTACGAAACACAAATAGAGCGATTGGAAGCTGCGTGTGTCTATATGATGTGTTTTCTCGCGCCTGCCGATGTATGACACATTGATGTCCAGAAGACATGATTATATCTGAACAGACTCTACATAGGTACACTGGACTTGCCGTGTATGTGTGATAAGCTGAGGTAAACGTCTCTGTGTTGCCAAATTTTTCCGATACGCTTTCTCGTTTTGTCATGTAGTACGGCGAAATCATTAACTGCCATTTTAAACGGAAGTGACTGCAACCATTTTATTTTAATTGGTATATCCTATACGTTTTTTACAGATAGGATTCAGTGTAGCCTGTATGTTCGGCCTATAAAGGCTTTTTCCCCTACTTGTTTGTTTGAGGCCTGGGGCAAATGTAATTCTCAGAACATGGCATCGTTTGTTAGCATAAATATTAACAAGATTGACTTAAGAGAAGCTTAAACTAGCTTTATTAGCCAATACCTTCTTTAGCAAGAGCAAATATTTGACTGTCGGTGAATTGCAGGAATCTTTATCTCATCAGGTACATCGTCTCATCGTAGGCAGAATGATGTTACTGACTAGTCCTTCTTACTGCATATTGCAGCGATAATTTTTGTAACACTTCATTACTTTATTACTGCCTATTCTCTGTATTTTTCAATTTATTTATTCTGGAATACATTTTAAATAGTTAATTAACCAGTGTTTCTTTAGATGCGCCATCTCACTATTTTATATTTTACAGTCATAGTAATACTCGTGATACCATTGTTATTGGCAGAATCTGGAATTTAAAAAATCACAAAAATCAGGAATTTAAAGGATAGTATCATAGGTTAATGCTTAGTATAGTGGATATGGTGAAGAGTGGTAAGAGGAACTTTCGCGAGCGGACTGTACTACAGATACTATTGGTGAACATGGGACTCCAGATTGATTTAGCCAACATTTCTTGCTGAAGGAATAAAGGAACGCGAAAAAGGGTGCATTTATATCTTCAGTACTAGAAATAGGGAATTAGCTTTATGGTATGAGTGTAGATGGTACGAGTGTTGTAATAATGTCCGATGTGCATGAATTCCCACTCCAATACTGATAATGGTTGCTATCTAATCTGTGTTTTAATTGCGTAATCAGTCGGGTGATTCTGAACAAGTTGGGTCAAATGCAGTTCAGTTTCTTATAAACAACTTTATGTAGAAGCTGCTAAAGTGGACTTCAGTTCATAGACCATTGTGAATATTTTGATAGAGGAAGACGTTTTTTTTTTTTTTTTGTGTAATTTTGCGTCCTCCAACGTCAAGTCATATCGGACGAAGAATGAAATGGGTGAAATGCTGCTCAAATGAGCCCAGGGTCCTTAGAGCTTAGAGTTACCCGACATTCGTCTTTCAGGATAGGGGAAAACCCTGGGCAAAAAACCTTATCCAGGTAACTCACCCTCACCGAGATTCGAACTTGGGACCTCTTGAACATGAGGCAGACATTCTACCACCACGCTACCGAGGCGTGCAGGAAGATGGTTTATGAAGAGCCGATGTACAATGGTACATGTTTGCAGGTCATTGGTATCTCGCATTTTAGTATCTCTGCTCGATTGGTAAAGTCTGTTTAGTTAACGCGTGTGCAAATCGGCCGACTCCTTTGACGAACCCTTATAATCGTTTTACAACCCCGGCCCCCCTTATCCCAGACCGTTCTGCAAGGTTGCCACCTTTCTCAATACGTCATGGGTATCGTACGAGATTTCGTCTAAATAAATTATCTTATGTCCATTACTGCGAAACATCCTTAGTTTTGACACACACACACACACACACACACACACACACACACACACACACACACACACACACACATATATATATATATATATATATATATATATATATATATATATATATATATATATATATATATATCCAAGCTACAATTCTATTGGATTCCATAATAACCCTTATCTTATTCAAAGTGCGGTATTTGAAACCCAGCTCCTTTAAGAGACCGCGCAAAGTGCAGTGCCTATAAAGAAAATTACAAATTTCTTGCAAATTTGCAACCAATTCGTCTAAGGTGGACGTCCTACCTTTTGCATAGAATCTATAAATTTCTCGGCGAATTAAATCGCATGAGAAGTTATCTACTTTAGAGAAACGTTTCCTTTTGTTTTCACACTTGATCAGCGTCTTTGGTATTCCTTTCCTCACAATATTTCTTACTGTATTTCTGTGAATACCCAGAATTTATCATCAGGTTCATTGCACGACCCCTTACCAAGATTATTTTTCAGCACATATTTATATGTGTTCAAAACAAGCGCTTGAATTTACTTAGAAAGAGTTCCCGTTATAACTGTTTTTTTGCTGTTTTTCCAGTAACATAACTCGGCCCAGTTGTTCACACTATTGTCATCACTTTGATTATTTTCACTTGACTGAAAGTTATCTACTACTTCATTTGCATTTCCCTCTGCATTTCCCTCCCACGGTCTCCATATTAAGACACACAAAGAATTGCTGCACGTAATGAAACAGATCAACTGGAAGTTGGAACTTTGGCAACTGAGACTCCACGTGGAGTAAGCATGCAACTGTCATTTCAAAAAAATCAGGGTTGTTATTGGTCCTCAACGACAGTGTTCCATTTCTGAAGTGTGGAGATAGATTTATGACGGTGATTAGTGGGCGGGAGGGTTAGGTTCTTTGAGTCCGAACTGCACACCCGTTGACTCGACAGACTTTAAGCACGGCAAAAACAAAACGGTGGTGCAAACGTTCGTCTTCACCGCGACCTGAAAACGCTATCGGCAAAGTAAGAAATGAATCAAATACTCATTAAGGCGTTAGATTATCAAGGTGGTTGTCTATTAGTAACTATCTCACAAGAAATGTGGCCCGAAACGTTCGCCAGAAGTAGCGCAGTCTTTGGGTCTGTTCATCCACTGTAAAGCATGACAGTACAACGGACGGCCCTGGGACAGTATTACTGACCTACTACAATTTATAAGTACTCCTTGACCCACCTTAAAGGCATCAATCGAACAAATCGACATCGGGGTCAGCCCTTTACAGCATTAATGCGATCAGACGCATCCGAAACTTAAAGAGTAATAAATACAGAACACAGTAGCTACAATTACGTTGGGACACAGTCGTTAAAATACATAAGGATTATTATGGAATAATGCTTAGTTAAGAAACTAAAATGAAATCAATCATCTTTATATTTCTTTAACGATCGTTACCTGTAGCTTCATATTTACTGCTTAGAAGAACCTGATCCTTGGAAAAAGTTCACTCGAATTTCCTTGTACGTTATTCCGTAGCTGTTTGAAACTATGTTGCTTTACGTGTGCACGAATTTTATATTCTGCCTCCATATGTCAGCCAATGTATTTAAAAACTAAACTATCAAAGTGTAATCTCTTAACTACCTATACATTTATTTAAGAATTTCTAATTTGCCGTACAACTACTATTAAGGTATTATTATGCAAGTATTAAACAGCAACATATGCTGACGTAAAGATGCGCTTATACTTTACAGGATCCCATTTATTCATTACTAGATTATATACTTAAATGCCTCCTTATTTTAAAACATGATAAATACCTACTTGATCTTGCCAAAGCTAAATTATTATTTATGAAGTCTATGCTTCATTTTCTCTGAAACAATTCAGATTATCACTATGAAATTCACTATACGTGTGTGTATATTGTATTTTGTTTACCGGTGACACATAATTAACAATAAGAAATATCATTTTAATATATAGGTAATATACATAACTTTCTCTATTTCTTTTAACTGTTAAGTGTGTGTGTGTGTGTGTGTGTGTGTGTGTGTGTGTGTGTGTGTGTGTGTGTGTGTGTGTGTGTGTGTGTGTGTGTGTGTAGAAAGATTTGTCTATATCTGACGGTATGCAAAAGTCGTCCAAATGAAGAGAACTTTAAAGATAATTTCCATAATATTCTGGGAAATTTTCTCGAAAATGTTGGTGTTGTTTCGTTTGATAACGCTGAATTTAAATATAAAATTTTATTTTATTGATGGAAATCAATCATTTCTTCACACTAGCCATACATAGGCTAAGATTTTTGATAGATAGAGTCAACATGAAAAGTTCAATGGCATGGCCAGGATTTGAACCACGGATCTCCTGATTTCCGTCCAGTCGCTCTAACCCATTGAGCTACCATGGCTAACTTGCCGTCATGATATTAAATTCTCCATTTAAATCGTATATTTCCCCGGTAGACCACTAGGGACTCTCGCATTCGAGATGCACCAATTATGACGACTTACTACTGTAAGTACTTGAGCCCCAGGCTTCATAATTTAACTCTTATTATCTTAGCCTATATACGGCTAGTGAGAAGAAATGATTAATTTCCATCAATTAACTAAATCATAAGAGCCCACAAAGTCACAGTATCATTGAGTTGGCAACTGAAAACACACACATACACACTGAATCCTTTAAAAAAAAAAAAAAAAAAAAAAACTATTTTCGTTTCAGGGGAGGTTCAGGGACGATGCAAACTTGACTCAGAAAAACAAATTCATGTTTATGGTACATGTTATGTAATATTTATGTTTCCTTTTCTTGGGAACCGGAGAAAGAAGCAGTTTTTGCTATTCCTGTTCTAGATTACTGTGCATGGATTTAATCTAAATCAGCACAAAAAACATATATTCTAAACCTAAAAGCCCATCATAGCACAGTCAGTTGGTCAACTATGTTAAACAAAATGTGTATTCCTAGCTTTAACGTTCGTATTATAAGCATTCGGCTTTTACTGACATTATGTAACTGACATTTTTTTTTAATTCGCATTAAAAATACGCCATCAAGAAACGGAATCGGGAAACATCTATGAACTGAGTTAAGTTAATAAGTATGACTTCAAGGAAAATTGTTTGCCTTGCAGGGGAATTTTGCTGCCATAACCTGTAATCTCTATGCCAGATCAAGTTATCAAGAATCTCTTAATGATTTCCAGTCGCCGTTTTAACGAAAACACAATGTTGTCCTTGAATTGTTAGCCAAGGTCTCGGACAGATTAGCATACAATTGAAAATATTTACACACTTTGCAAGTTTTAGAGCCCCAGTGTGCCCTTCATTTGACTTACAGTGTTAAAATAAAACAAAACGAAGAAGCCTGACAACAGAGTTCATAACATACATATATTTAGCTAGAACCATTAATGGGAAGAAAGCGTATTACTGTGATTAATTATGTGGCTATAACAGGTATGGCCAAACGGTGTGTGTGTGTGTGTGTGTGTGTGTGTGTGTGTGTGTGTGTGTGTGTGTGTGTGTGTGTGTGTGTGTGTGTGTGTGTGTGTGTGTGTGTGTGTGTGTGTGTGTGTGTGTGTGTGTGTGTGTGTGTTAATCTCAAAAATAACAGAAGCGAACTAATGGCAATTAAGCTCAACGTGCCCTAATGTTGGCATATTTTTTCTGCGGGCGCTTTGTAATGCGTATAATCTGTAACGCTAGATAATAGCATAGTAGACAAAATGTAAAATATCTTATGTGCAGAATTCACATGACATTCTCTTATCTTGTAAAATTACAAATGCTTATTTCTGTATCAGTATTTTATTGTTAATTTTCTTGTAGTTGCAAAGTTAATGTGGGAATGCAGTAGGCACTGAGCGATATTCAACTCTTTTAAGTGCTGGGCTAGCAGTAATGCACGTTTTCTTACGTCCTCCAACGTTAAATCATATGGACGATGAATTAAGTGGATGAAATGATGCTCAAATGAGCCCAGGGTCCGTAGAGCTTATAGTTGTCCGACATTTCGCTTTCAGGATAAGGGATAAGCCAGGGGAAAACCTCCATATAACTCACACGAGATTCGAGCTTGAGACCTTTTGACATTACTCAGACACGCTACCACCTACGCTACAGAAGGGGGTTGTGAAGCCTTTGAAATTCCATTATATTCGCATGGACAGTAGTTAAAAAATTTATAACAGCTTTCCATTTGGGCAAAAGTATAAATATTGGAAAATTCAGCCAATAATAAGGAACACACCCGAAATTATTCTCACCAAAACCAAAACACACATGTCAGTCGTGAGGGGATTTTCTTGAAAATCTTCATGTAGCTTTCTTGTGCTGAACTAAAATACCTAGTTTGGCATTAAACATATCTTTTGTATTTCAGTTATGCTGTTCAAAGTCACACACACACACACACACACACACACACACACACACACACACACACACACACACACACACACACACACACACACATACACACATGGGACGTGTTCTTAAAATACCTTTTGGTTTCAGGAGACACAAAATTATTGCTTCCACCGAAATCTCAGAATAGAATTTAGAGATGCAATGCAAATTTTCCCCTACTTATTATAAGTATGCAGTACCGAGTGGGATGGCTCAGGTGGTGCCGTCTATGACCCGCATTGGGAAGGTCCGGGTTCGATTGCCAGCCTACCTGATTCATGGGTTTCTGCGGGTATTTCCCGAGTCGCCAGGCGAATGCAGGGTAAGTTAGTTACATTCTCCGAATTTCCTGTCCCTCCGTTTCATCTCCATTATCATTTCACATCATCTCTCATCTGGTGGTCTCTTTCAGGGTAGAAGTGTCAACGGGTGTTTCGGCGCTTTCGTGACTCCCTGGGTCGGCCACCCTCTGTGTCCTCTCACCTCATCCTTCCTCCCGGGGATGCCTCACTTGAGGCTTAGATACAATAAACCACAAGTTTCGGTGTTGAATCCCCTCAGTAGTAATCCTAATTCTATGTCTGTAGGTGAGAAGGAAAATTATCTAAGGATGGATACAAACAGGTCAAATATAATATTCTCATTTAATTGCCAATCTAAAATGATTGTTTTCTCTCAAAAATATAGACCCTGTAACATGAGTGGAGAACATTCTAAGACCTCCTCAATTGTTTTTGCTGTTCGTTGTCTATTATCACGGATTACACATCTTCAACATGCCTTTTGTCACTCGGAGTAGAACCAAGTTTACTGTTGTGCGTTGAACTGGAATTGCCCCATTGGGTTCTGCAACTCTTTTAATGCACTAAGGGATACCTTCTCACTTGAAAGACGGGGCAGTTGGGCCACCATGGTCACGATTTAGCATTAAGAAAACAGGGGCGAAAATATAAAAACACAAATGGAATACGAATGTCAAAATATTTGAACGGCTCGCAGTAACATGGGAGGGAGTGATGGTGTTTATGGGCGCTCACTGCGCGGTCATCAGCGCCCTTAAAAAACAGGATGATGCTAAAATAACGGGCGATAAAATAACTACAATAAATCCATCCTAAGTAAAATCACAGATAAGGTAAGATACACAAGTAAGACAAAAACTAAAAGATTAAAATGGTTAAAATTTAGAACTAAATTCTAAAATTCACACTTAAAAGTAGCTGAAATGCTTTGGCCACCGCTTGTTCGTCGTCCTCGAGAATCCCTGCCAGGCTGGCCGGCAGCCGGAGAGATCGGCGAACATATGCTAGGTAAAAACAGTCTAAAAACACGTGGAGGACCGACAGAGCTCCACCGCAAAGCGGGCAGTCTATAGCAGAACCCCCATTTAGCATAAAACTGTGACTAAGAAAAAGCAGTGGCCAATCCGTAACCGAGCCAGGTGCACCTCCTCACGACGAGTCTCAGTAAGAAAAGTGTACATTAAAATAAATTTGTACACATTCCATCGACTGAGAAAAAGCGTTTGATCACGCCAATTGGGAAAGTTAATGGGAATTTTAAAAACATATCAGAGTAAATCAGGGAGACAGAAGACTAATTAAAAATTTGTATGTGGGACAGAAAATGAATTGAAAGAAACAAAGAGCACAATTACAGGGAAAAGGAGTAAGACAAAGAGATGTTTGTCGTTCGTGCTATTCAATAGATAGGGAGAATATCTAATTCGAGTTGCTCCAGAAGGATTGGGAGATGTTAAAAGTAGAAAGATGTATCACCAGAAGTGTAAAATAAGCTGATGTTATTGTTATGAAAAAAACTGAAGAAGAATTACTAAAGATGAATGATTTGCTGGTGAAGACTGAAAGAAGAAAATGAAAAAAAAGGTATGGAATAATCAAAGGTGATGAAGATTTCGAGGAATCGAGGAACCGCTGAGGTGTCTAGTAGGTAACAGAATGTTGGATAGTGTATCTCATACTACAATCAAATATACGTAATTTGCTACAAACTTCACTTTTCTTTTTAAGAATTTACCAATTTCTGAAAAAGATAACTGAAGTTTGTAGAAAATAATTATATTTTATTTTAATATTTGTATTGCATCACTGTTATTAACTTCTGTGTGTCTCAGTTTCGTTACTTAGGAAGCAAGTTTACTATATATGCCAACTGCAACAAAGGAATCGGTGAAACATTTACAATGGCCAAAAGAGCACTCTTTCAACAACAGGAGGACTCTACTGACAGCTAAGCTGATGAAGTAAAAGGTCTGTAGTGTAGATTCATCTGGAGCTGAAACATGTACCATGAACTATTATTCTTTATAAAACATGCATTTATGGCCTCGTGCATTATTTTGTTAAAACAGACGGAAGAAAATCTTAATTCAGTTTAACGAATCATTCTTTCCCAAATTAGAGTAGAAAAGTATCCTCCTCAAAATGAAGGCCTCTAAAGTAGATCACCCACTGTTCTGCTCTAAGTCTATCGGATACATCTTGTACATTTACATACGCAGATGATTCCTGTATATCATTAATACACAAATTACCTACATTACACTGGCTTTGGCTTATCCGAATCTTCAATACGGGATTCTCTACATTCATCCATTTTGAACAATCAAGTCTTAGAATATCACATCCATGGAAAAAAGAAACACGGAATAGAATTTTCGATCTTCAACATTCCTCTTGAATTACATATTTGTGAACGCAGAAACAAATTTGTACACCATAAATGGCTATATGCTGAACTGTAATTTTATTAACTGCCTGGGACTTTGGATAAAAGTCCATAGCGTTTCGGTCCCTGGTTGGCATACTTAATAATGTAACTCCCGGTACATAAATAATAGCTTCGCCAACTTACATGACTGGATATTTAACAAATTTTGGATTTAAAACAAGAACTGGCCACAAGAAATTTACCCCGATAAGGCGATGTAATTGAAAAAAATAATACTATCAGATGTGTTGCACTCACGGGGTTTTATCTACTCTTGCACCAACTGTTCTTACAAACGCTTACTCCTCTATCTACTTCATGTTATTGGTTCAAAAAATTTGCAGAAATTATTTTATTATTAATTTTCTGGTAGGTTGAGGAGAATATGGGAATATTCTCCTATTCGCTTTAAGCGATAGTCAAATCCCTAAAGTGACGGTCGCAATGGGATGGCTTTCAATTCTACTCTCTTTGCATGGCCAAGAGATAAAAAACGAATAACGACCTACAATTTGAGAAAAGTGTTGTTGAAATTCAGACAAATAGCAAGAAATATGTGGGGATCCTTTCCAGTCGACCAAAAAAGTATTTTACATATATGGTGTGTTTTAACTATCTGTACATTTTTTGTGTATTGACGTTTTGTCATCTCTTAACGATTTAGTACGTTATACAAGTCATACAGAATAAAGAGAATTTCTGAGGAGATTACCAGGAAATCAAAAATATTAATTTAATTTGTCATGCAAATACCTAAACCTTATAGTACTTTAAGCAAAATCGTTAGGGGAAAAGGGGAAAATCAAAATATTCGAAAAATGTTCGCTGTAAAGGTTAGTCTGGGGCAGGATATTTTCTTGAATTTTTTTTTGTGTTGCATCCTTTGAAGTTTCTGACCTTAAATGCCAACTTATCTATTTAACAGACTTTTTTGTAGTTCCGATAAAATTTAGATATAACATTTTTGGTAGAATGCAGTACTTGCCCTGCTTACTATACACAGTAAAGAAAGTAAATTCTAGACCTAAGCTATTATAATCTCCCATGAATCAGAAACTTAAGGTTATAAGGTTATACAGTGAAACCTGCCTAAAACGGAACCCTTATATGCTGGAAACCTGGAAAAACGGAAAATAAATTTCGTAACGCACCTATTTCCCACGTAAAATTATATTCTAAGCCAGAAAACTGTATAACGTGGAAACGGAAATATTTTTCGGGAACAGTTTGCGGTTGGATTACTTTAAGCGCAATAGGTTACAATGTACGTATTTTAACAAGTGCAACAATTTTGAGGGCAACTGCACTTGCACCGAAGTTGTATGAAGCATAAAGTCATAAAATATTGTAACTTTGTGGGTTCGTGAAATTAAAAGTCCAATTGCATAACTCAAAAATGTTCTTTATTTCCACCGAATTACAGTCGGAACACTTGCCGATTACACAGAATTACGTAATGCAGACAATTAAAATTCACCAGTTCGTCTGTCACAGGTCCACTCTGCACTCGCAATTACGCACAACTCCTCCGATGCACGTACACAGTCTTCTGGTCCGTTCACTCACTCGGCGTTCCTCACGGCTGCTCGCCAAGAACTGACTGACTCGCCAACTGCAGCCACTTTTTATAGAAATATCGCTGTTTCTGGAAGTCTCGCGTTTCAGTGAATCACCGCGAAGGTTCCAGATGGCAGGGGGAGGGGGAAGAGACGGCCAGTGATGTTTTTCCAACCTTCCCTTCGTTAGCGCTATAAGACAAATGGGTAGGCGTGACGGAATGCTTCCCGTCTGGCCCTACTGCCGGCCGGTTCTATCGGGAGTTCCGACATTCGGGTGACAGTATAATACTTCGTGGAAAAGGGAAAACAAACCGTTAACTTTCTCAACTCTCTTCCAACACACTGTTTTGCAGTATGTTTATTTTCAGTTTCGTTGTTACAGGTGGAAGAAAACTGTGAAGTTTAGTGATTTTTAAAATGATAGTTTGTATGTGCACAAATTCTATAAAATGAGTTCTAAGATATTATCACTGGAGCATAAAATTAAGTTTGTTGAAGAACACGAAAAGAACAAACTCCAGCTAAAGAATGAACTGGGCTGTTTAAAGTGGGAAAACTCAGATTCATGAGATTTTGAAAAAAATAAAACTTAAAGACGAGCGGTTAAAGGGAATAGCAGGGCATGTGAAATGCATTACAAAATCTAGAGTATGACGAGCTAAATCTTGCTGTGTTGGATTGGTTTGTTAATGCGTACGCTAAAGGAATTCCCATTTCTGGACCATTACTTCAGATTCAAGCTTTAGAGACAGCAAGAAAATTAGCAAAGGCAATTTCAGAGCTTCCAGTGAATGTCTCGAGAGTTTCAAATATCGCCATAGCATTGTTTTGAATGCTGTGTGTAGTGAAACAAATGATATGCAGACAGTTGCAGATTGGAAAGGGAAAATTGAAAACAAACTAGGTGATAAACTAAAAGTACTGTATGTAAGTTGAAACTATAGTACATAATACACATCAGCCTATTATTATTTATACTTCATTCTATATTATTCCTTCACTGTAAGCCTGTGCGACTATTTCGTAATTTCCTTGCATTTAAACACAACCTTCTGTAACACAGAAACATGTGTAAATGGAAAATAAATGCCAGGACGATTGCGTTCCATTTTAGAGAGGTTTTACTGTATAAATACTCATAGCATCGTTAAGGGCCGCAAGCGTGTTTTGCTCGCGTACTTTGGTGTAACCCTGGGTCATAAAACGTGAGAGCTACACCTAACATCCCTTATATGTATGCATAACGTAAGCATACATATATACATAATCACGGCATCGCTAACGAACGTTTGCGGAATGTGGTGTCAATTAGTGTTCTTTATTTCTATTGATAGCTTTCTATACGGTTTCAGATGTTGGCAGCCCTGCACCCTTTCGGTCCTTCCGCAATCGCTGGAGTTCCTATGTTGGTCACAGATGATCATTTGTAAGTATGCTCGCATGATGCACCGGGTGTGGTACCTATGTCTTTTTGTATGCTACTGGATATAATTTTGTTAAATGTGTTCTCGTATCTTGAATATCCAATCTTTAGTGTTAATTAGCGTTCAAAACTTATCGTATTTATCAGTTATACAGTAAAATACTGTTATAGAAACAGTGTGTAAAAGAAATAGTGGGACACTCAATAGTATCCCATCTATTTTAGCTGTATAACTGAAACCTGACACTGAAAAACATGATGCCTTCTATTGCTTTCTAGCCAGTAGGGGCCCAAATCACCTCGTTGTCGAAGGGCCCTAAAACACCATACACTCACTCAATAAAAGCCAATAATATGGAAAAATGGATTTAAAATTGTCATACGTCTTATTGTGTGAACTGTTAGAACTGAAGACTGTAAGAACTATATATTCACACTATTGTAGGCAAAATAATATTTGGACACCTCTTTTTTGAACGTCCCATTACATGTTTCATATACTTATTGTAGGAAGGCACAACAGTCCCAGCTATGGGTAGTAGTAGCAGTAATAGTAGTAGTAGTAGTAGTAGTAGTAGTAGTAGTAGTAGTAGTAGTAGTAGTAGTAGTAGTAGTAGTAGTAGTAGTAGTAGAAGATTATTCGGAGGGGATTCGGCACGTCAACCAGACTAGATCTATTGTACCTATGCCCCCAAGTGAGGCGTCTCCGGGAGGAAGAATGAGGTGAAGGGAGATCGAGGGCAGCCGAATCCAAGGAGTTACTATAGTACAGAGGGCAAGGTCCCTGCAGTTTACCAGGCTGAAAAATTATTGGACTTAGGACAATCGTCATCCCGCCTGCCATGGCCCCGAAACAGTTAGGAGTTCGGCTCGGAAACTGGAGGCCACCTCCCCAGAGCAGAATACTCCAAGCCGTCTTGCACAACCGGCATCCCGCCTGCCTCGCTTCTGAATCAGTCCACTAGACCGCCTCGGAGATCGAAGTCCGTCCCGCCGGAAGGGAAAGCGTTATCCTCAGAACATATCATTCCGCTATGTACCACCGAGATTCGCGCCGACACTTTTACCCTGAAAGAGTCCACCAGATGAGAGATGATGTGAAATGATAATGGAAGTGAAATTGAGGGACGGGAAATTCGAAGGATGTAATTAACCCGCCAAGCATTCGCCTAGCAACCCGGAAAAATCCCCAAAAAACCCATGGGCCGGGTAGGTTGGCCACGGGAATCGAACCCGGGCCTCTCGAAAGCGAACCACAGACGAAACCGCCTGAGTCATCCGGCTCGGTCACCTATGGATAGTAAATGGTCTTACCTAAGTAATAAAAACAAAAAACAGAGTTATACGAAATGGGACTTTGTAGTAAGAATACGACTTTATAACACAGGCAGCTTGTCGTCTTCCATTATCAAAAGGCAAGATTTACGGAATGAATGCCAAATTATTGAAAATGAAGAAAAGTACAATTGGAAATATGATTAGCATATATGTGCATGAAGGTAGAATCGACTTGATCGCTCAAACCGGTCGCCCAAAAGCATTTATTGACCGAGAGGGAACAAATACGAGGGTCGTTTGATAAGTCTGATTAAAAAAAAGAATATTTTTTTCCCGTGAACCTCACTTTATTTCTCTACATAGTCCCCATCGATGGCTATACACTTGGTCCAGCGATGTTCCAGCTTTTTCATCCCGTCGAAGAAATAGGTTCCGTCAAGGTCTATAGAATACTCGTTGACATTGACTATCACTTCTTCATTTGTTGAACATTTTTTACCATCAACCAAAATTTTCAAGTTTGGGAACAGGAAGATGTCACTTGCGGCTAAGTCTGGTGAATAAGGTGGTGAAGAACCAATTCAAAGCCCGACTCACGCACTTTCGCCATTGCGATTGCTAATATGGTGTATTATCTTGGTAAGAGAGCACCTTTTTCCGATACAATCTTGGTCTATTTTCAGTCAACTCATGTTGCAAACGATCCAACAATGAAGCATAATAGGCTCCAGTTATAGCTCTGCCTCTTCACATGTAGTCCATGAGCATTATTCCTTGAGAATCCGCCCAAAGTACAGTGGCCATCACCTTACCAGCTGACAAAATGGTCATTGCCTTATTTGGTGCACTTTCACCAGCTATGTCCATTGTTTTGACTGCTGTTTTGACTCTGGTGTATAATGACGGATACAAGTTTCATCCACAGTCACAAATCGAGGCAAAGGCTCTTGCGCATTACGATTAAACATCGCCAGACACTCGGTAGAAGTGTTCTTCCGAATGTGCTTTTGGTCGACTGTGAGCAATCGCGGCACCCAACTTGCACACGGCTCTCTCATTGTCAATTTTTCATGCAGGATATTGTGTACTCGCTCAGTTGAGATGCCTAGAGCCTCAGCAATCTCATGAATTTTGATTCGGCGGTCTTGTATAACCAGATCGTGGATTTTTTCAATGGTGTCCTGAGTGGTGACCTCAATTGAGCGACCAGAGAGCGATTCATCTTCGGTGCTTCTTCGACGACATTTAAATTCATCGATCCAAAGGTAAATTGTCTTCGATGTTGGTGCAGAGTCCGCGTGAACTTCAACCAATTCAGCTTTGACTTGTGCGGCAGTCTAGCCCTTCAAATGAAGTTGTTTAATAACAGCACAAAACTCTTGTTTCCCCCCATTTTCAATCGCAGCTATCACACTGACTAGTTCAGTTGGCTGTCAACAATGAACTGTATATTGTAGCATATTGAAAGTTTCTGTACAATCTTTTGAATAATCAAGCTTACCACCCTCAAAGTTGTAATAAAAAAGTTCCGTCCCTTCATGGAAATTCACCAGACTTATCAAACGACCCTCGTATTGTGAGCAGTGTGAAGAAGTGTCCTAAACTGAGCGCCTCGAAACTGTGTCCCGAGGTAGTTATAATACTGGTAAGGAAGTATCCGCCCAAACGTTAGGAATATACTCAAAATAAAGTATTCAATGGTCGTGTGTCCAGGAAGAAGCCTTATGCAAGTGATTAGAACAGAAGGAAAAGGCTAAAATTTTCAAAGAGTTTACTTACAAAGACGAAAACTGGTGGGAATACGTTCTTGAAGACGGGCAGATGAAAGCAAATTTAACTTTTCGGATCGGCTGGAAAAACAATATTCTGGAGGAAATCTAACATGGTAGTGGAAACAAAATAATCTTCGACCTACTGTAAAACATGTAAGGGGTGAGATGATCTGCGGTTGCTTGATGGCATATGGAGTTGGAGAATTAGTTCTCATCGAGGGAAAAATTGCATGAAACGAAATACTTGAAACTTCTGAAGGAGTGTCTACGCAGGAATGTAGAGAACATGGTTATCAGTGCTATTTTTAAGTTCTATGAAGATAATTTATCTAAAAAATTATTCAGGAGTTGTGAGAAATGGCTACTCTACAACTGCTCCCACATCTTTCATCCACCTCCACAACCCCCGAACTTAAATGTAGTTGAAAATTTATGGGATGCATTGGACACTATAGTGTACAGTCAGCCAATGTCTTCAAAAGAGCATTTGAAAAGCATACTCATGCTGCATATATTACTAACTTTTTAGAAACATACCCAATCGTCTGAGAGAGCTATAAAACGCAGAATAAATTCAACAAGGTATTGAAACTTTTGTTTTGAAGCACAAGACAGTCGATTTTTCTTCAGGTGTCCCAATATTTATGTTGCACGGAAATATGTAACTTTTTTATGTTTTTATATTTGTTGGCCTTTAAGATATAAAATAAATGCTATCTTACACTTTTATTATTTGTAAATATCTTGCCATGCATCGTGTGCATGTTTTATGATTATCTGATATGGTATTGAGAAAATAACTTAGAATTTCAAGTAGTCGCATTACTTCTTTGCCCGCTGTATATATTACGATTGTGAATTATTTATGCATACAGGAGATTAAACGGTTTAAATAGTGAAAACGTTCTCACTACTCCTTGTGACATTTCCCACTTTCCCATTATGAACTAAGCACAGTCTCACAATGACCAAGTACCATTAGACCAACAGGTTTCTATCAGTGACAGATGTGTTTCTGAATTACTGTGGAATACATTATGTTTCAACAATCTATACTAAACAATTCAAAAATCAATATCTCGAAGTAAATTGACACTCTTTTCTAAATCATTAGATGCCTAAAGATTGAACATTTCAGTACTACGGTTCTACGTTCTAACTGCAAACTACAATATAGAAATAAGCCAGGAATATGACACTGTGGCCATCTACGAACGAGAAAGCCTATTACTTACTTACTTATTCACTCACTCACTCACTGCTCACTCACTCATTCACTCACCTACCTACCTACCTACCTACCTACCTACCTACCTACCTACCTCCCTACCTGCCTGCCTGCCCGCCCGCCCGCCGCCCGCCTGCCCGCCCGCCAGCCTGCCTGCCCTCCTGCCTGCCTACCTATGTATTTATTTTTAATTAACGCCCTCTAACGTAAGTCATATAAGACGATGAATGAAATGCGTAAAATGATCCTTCAATTAGTCCAGGGTCCATACAGCTTAGAGTTACCCGATATTCATTTTAAGGATGAGGGAACCCCCGGTAAATGCCTTATCCAAATAACTCACCCTGATCCAAGATTCGAAATTGGGACCTCTTGAATTCAGGTGGACACGCTAGCACCACACTACGGAGGTGGACGTCTTATCATACAGCCCCATGATTACGAGCATAGAATGAGGGGGCCCGTCTTGGTAGCGTTGATGTAGCATGTCTGCCTCACGTTCAAGAGTTCCCGAGTTCGAATCTCGGTCAGGGTGAATTAACTGGATAAGGTTTTTCCTGGGGTTTTCCCTTATCCTTAAAGAGGAATGTCAGGTCGCTCTAAGCTCCATGGACCCTGGACACATTTGAGCTTCATTTCACACATTTCATTTACCGTCCGATATGACCTAACGTTGGAGGACGTAAAATTGCAAAAAAAAAAAAAAAAAAAAAAAAAAAAAAAAAAAACCACTGCACTACTAATTTCTACATGTTATATATGTAAATTTCATTTTAATAACCAACACTCTTTGCAATGAAACTGGGTAGTATTGGTATACTACAATATTTATACTATCTAATAACCATTTGCAGAATAGCAGCAATGCTTTTAAGTCAATTTTCGAAGCCGACCGCAAAGTGAAATTTGTGGTGGACAACACTTCGCTGGGGCGAGTTTTCTCCGGGTTCTCCGGTTTCCCCCGCCATCTCATTCCACCGGTGCACCATCTTCGTCTCAGATATCATCAGTAACCGCCTGTGGTGCCATACATAGTAAAAGCGGGCGTTAAAAACTACACATTTCGAAGCCGGAATCTTTTGGTAAAAGGACGATGAAAAAATAACAAGTTCAATAATACTTTTACTTTTAGTTTATGTTGATTCCTCATTTAATCGACTCCATTGTCCATGCATAAGTACTCGAACTCCGATTCATCAGCTAAATTATTACCTAATATATTGGCTCCATGACTGGGATTGCCAGACGTCCCGGTTTTAATAAAAATGTCAGTATCCCCAATAATGCTTTCAGTGTCGCCAACAATGCTTTTTGTTTTTGTTTATCTTTTGAAATTAAATAATTTTGAGTAGTTTAAAGTTAATTTTTTCGTCTTTGGTCTTAAAAAGTGTTGAAGTGAAAAGTCTTATTATTGGTATTGTTACTTAGCATAAGAGGACCCACTCAAATGGAGACTGATCTGTTACACCTGCATCATATTTAAGACATACGCAGAGATGGAATGTAATGGCAGATTATTAAAAACTCCTATTGAAATTGCCAGTGGATATGCCGATTACTTTAAATTAGGTTATTCAAGTAATACTTCAAAATATACGTATAAAGATGATAATAGTGTCAGTATTTCAGACCGCTTAATATAAATGCAGCAAGTGAAAATGAAGTGAAAATTGCAATCAAACTACTTAAGAGTAAAAGATCTGCAGGACCTGATGGAATACCAACTTATGTTTTTAAAGGCTGTGGAGAATTGTCACTATACCATTTGACATTAATTTATAACCAAATCCTGAAACAAGGAATTTTTTCCGATGTATGGAAACTGACTAAAGTGATTCCGATTCCTAAATCTCGAAATTCTAAGCTGATGAGCAACTACAAGCAAAAAAGATTTTTTTTTTTTGGTAATTTACGTCCTCCAACTTTAAGTCATATCGGACGATGAATGGACTGGATGAAATGATGCTCAAATGATCCCAGGGTCCATAGAGCTTAGAGTTACCTGACATTCGCCTTTCAGGATAAGGAAAAACCCGGAAAAAAACCTTATCCAGGTAACTCACCCTGACCGAGATTCGAACTCGGGACCTCATGAACGTGAGGCAGACATGCTACCACCACGCTACCGAGGCCGGCAGCAAAAATGATTGAAAGCATCATTTACACACATATATTTAACCATATAAAGTTAGTAATTTCACCGCTACAACATGGCTTCATGCCAAAAAGATCAATTGTTACAAATCTTTTTAATTTTACTGAGTATGTATCATTAAAACTAGACCATTTTAAACAAGTAGATGTAGTATATGCTGATTTTCAAAAGGCTTTTGATAAAGTTGATCATGACTGTTACTTGCTAAGTTAGCTAAATTACGTTTTGCCTTTCCATTAATGAAATTATTTCGATCATATTTAAAAGGTAGATTGCAGGTAGTATATTATAAGCATTGTATATCATACCAATTTAATGTTAATTCAGGGATTCCTAAAGGTTCTATTTTAGGACCTTTGTTATTTTTATGTTATATAAATGATTTACCTAGTAGTGTAAAACATTAAAAAATGTTAATGTTTGCTGATGATATCAAATTATATAAAAGTATCAATAATGTTAAAGACTGCACGAAACTTCAACAAGAGCTTGATTCTTTATATGAATTGAGCGAAACAAACTAACTTCCATTTAATATTAGTAAGTGTGTACAAATGTCCTTCACTAGAAGCAAAAATCCCGTTAAATATGTTTATAATATCAATATGATACCGCTCGTTGAAGTGGTTGAAAATAAAGATCTAGGAGTACATTTTACAACAAATCTGATTCAATAGACACATTGACTTAATCGTATCAAAATCGCTTAAATGCCTTGGCTTTATTATTGGAAATTCTTATTCATTTAAAGAAACAACATTAATTCAACTTTGTAACTCATTTGTGAGACAAAATCTCAAATATACGTCTATTATTTGGAATCCTAAGATGATAATGCATGTCAACGCAATAGAAAAAGTACAATCAAAATTTTAAAGTACATACTATTTAAAAGAACTGGACCATACACAAATTATAAAACCCTTTTGGACATATTTAAATTTAAAACTTTGAATTTTAGAAGAGACATTGCAGGGTTAATACTTATGTACAAAATATTACATTCAATTATTGATGATTTAATATTACAACAAATATATTATTTTATGTACCCAACAAAATAAGCAGATTCAGGAGGCACTTTTTCACCTCGAAAGCAAATACAGAAATCCATAAATATTCACATAATAATTCAGAATTATGTATTTATATAATGAACTTCATCGTTTCGATGTAGATATTTTCAACGTGTCCGAAACTCAATTCAAAAATGCTATAACTACCAACTACTTATTCACAGATCAGTAAATTACAAAAATTGACAAAAGTAGTATCGTTACTGTAATTAGGAATAGTTAAATAATTACTTACCATGCCACCTTCACTTTCTTTTTTTCTCTTTTTCTGTTTATTCATTGTTTCTAATACCTATATTTCCCATTCTGTAATATTTTGTGTTCATTTATGTTTTTCTTGTGTTTTATTTGAGTATGTATATTATTACATGTAAACACCTATGTATGATGGACATTGTAATTGGGCTACAAGCCTGTTATGTTCATAAGAATATATAAATAAATATTAGTTTTTCGTGTCCTTTCGTCCTTCAGTCGGTTTTGTTCGTGTGAAGTAAAGGGAATTTTAGAGCAAACTCTTACTTTGATACAACAGTGGAAAGCAGAAAGATTTGTTCCCTTAAAATCAAAATATATTTTGAAAAAAGCAGAGTATGAGGAACGTTGCAGAAGTAAATACATTTTATATTGAGGTGGGAGAGTTTTATAACACATGCCATGCTTATCTGCAGAAATGGATGGCGCCTTTGGATGAATTTTCCATCTTTGATTGGATGCTGCTAGTGTCTGTACCACAGTGGAATTTAGTGGAGCAAACTATTGTGTTATTTACTTGTCAAGTGACACTCAATTGATGATTCTCCATTTTGATCAGTTATTATATTTGAAGACATATATGGAAGCAGTACTTGTAAATGAAGATGTTTGGAATAAGAAATCTAGCTAAGAGAGATGGGCCTATTTCTTTAGACAGTGTGAATGTATAGAACAGTACTCTGAATTAATGAAACTGGGTGAATATATCTTTAGTATTCCCGGTCGTAACGCCAATGTTGAAACAGTATTTTCCCTCATGAATGTGCAGTGGACAGAAGAACGAAGCCGCCTTGAGGTCTCAACGGTTGAAGCCATAATTAAATGTGGTTTTAACTATCAGATAAGCTGCATAGAGTTTCACAATTATGTAAGTTAGCAGCCAGAGCTTCCTTCCAGATCTTAAAAGTCAGATAAATACTAAGAGCAGGAAAGGAGGAGTAATACAGTTTCATGATAATTTAGTAGTGCCATGAGTATAATATAGCATTTTATTCTTTTCAATAAAAAGAATGTCCTGGTTTTTCAATTTTGAAATCTGGCAATCCTATCAGGACGCTATCATGAGCTAGTTCCTTCTTAAAGCCTTCCTCCTGCAGTTTTTTAGCACACAATCAAATTTCCCCATGGCATTGTATCTATGTTGCGAAGAGCTTCCTGAAACCAAATTTGTATGTCTGTTATTTAAAAATTTTGTTAGGTTTGGCCACATAACCATTTTTACTTGGTCCCAGATACGTTCAATTACATTGTACTGATAATTACAAGATCACTCGGTGCCCCTAGGTTTACTACAATGTTATTCCTTTTATACTGCTTTATCTGGGGCTTTTATATATTTACCATATGCAGCAGTTCTGCTCCTGTCTGTTTTGACGAATGCATGACATCGTTTTTAACCGCCATGTTATAATGTATCTCTTCTTAGAGCTGATTGTCGGAGGTTTGTCCATAACAGTAGTGATAGGAGGCATTCACGTCTACAATAACGGACTAAGGAGCAAGATAAGAAAGGAACTGTGACATGAATTAAGTGTTAAAAAGTTCTCATTCCTTTCCCCATGGAAATCTGTGGTAGACTTGGATTTATATCAAAGATTAATTTATCTTCAGAGATAAATCTAGTGGCAGCTGATGTCCCGTGGTCTATAATTAATCTCCAGCCTTTACCAGTAGGAGAAAGCTTCCAAGCCCATCTCTACTCTGCCAAAAATATTTTGGTTTATCCATGTTTGATCAAGATAGTAAACATCTATGTTTCCGGAGCTCTTATTTCGTTCATATTCGCTCCTTTCTACGACGAATTTTCTGACATCACATTTGCAGTATTTAAATCCCAGAGACCTCAAAATTCTTATCATTGATACATCATGCATTTCCGGTATTCGGTTTCACGCTTACGGAAATTCCCCTCTGTCATAAAACTCCCAACTTTTATTACACAAATATAAACATTTGTGTAATACTCATTGCTTCACTATAGCTAGTTTCATTTTCTACGTAATCCCAACTTTTACTTCTACGCTTAGTCAAATGCGTCCATTCCAGCTGCAGGTTTCTCCATTTGCCAGGGAAATGAAAGATGAGATTACCGGAAGCTTGTTTTGACAATCTGCACTCTCGAACAATTCGTTGCAGAGTTCTAAGATAAACGATGCAATCTTCAGCTGTCCGTTTACTACATTGCCAATGCTGCATAATGGCACGCTCTCTTTAGGAAGTAGGCAATGCAACTTACCTATGTATCCCTCGCCTGCTTAGGTAACACCAGAGTGCCCCCCCCCCTCTTCTACTTTCATTAGTCACACTACAGAAAGCACTGTGTTTAACGATTAATTTTAACCAGTGGCGGCTGGTGGGTTAAATTATTGGTGGTGCACAAATGAAAAATAAAATACAGAGTAGTAATGACTCACCTATTTATACAGATTCTCTGCTCTACTCTCCTTAGACCTGGCGAATCTATCGATAACTTTCGCGTTGAAGTCGCCGATCTTCATAATAAACTCCCTCTCAATTGAAAGCATTGCTAATGCTGACAATCGGTCCTGTGACATTGTGTTCCTAAGGAAAGTTTTTATTTTTTTTAAAGTTGATAAACAGCATTCTGCTTCAGCGGTACACATTGGCATAGTTAACAGTACTCGGAGGAGTTTGACATATTCGCTGAATGTAGTACATAAATTGTTTTCCTTAATGAAGTCCATCAAGCACAAAGCGCCGGACATTCCACGAAATTCCTCTCGACTGTAAATTACAGTCAGTTCTCTACGAATTTTTGTTCCAATGATAAAAGGATAGAACCTTATTGTTTCTCTAAGGGAATCCTCTGGAAATGTCTTAGAAATTTTCTTGATGAAACAAAGTCGAGGCTACCCGATGCCCCGTGAAGTTAAATCTGTCCTTTGGTTCTCTAAGAATGTCACATACTTCAAGAGCTTCTCTTCTTTTCACATCATGATCTATTATTCTCCTCTTAATTGCAGTTTCTTCGTGTTCCTCGATATCCACGCTATTTCTTACCTTTTGCACTTCCCTTTTAAATGCGTTTAGCTGGGCGATGGCAAACGTTGCATTGCAGTCTCGTTTCTGCAGCTGATTGTACAAAATGTCCAATTGGGGCATGATCTTGTAGAAGAAAGACAGCCAGAATACAAAATTATAATCTTTCAAAGTGGCCATAAACCCAGAAGCCTGAACAAGTGTGGCGTTGTTGTTTAACAGAGCTCTCTTCTGAATAACCTCCATGCATTTAATTAAATTCTCCCTCTGTTCGAAAAGCAGAGCACAAGAAGCTAAGCCTGAAGGTCACGCTATAGCCGTTGCTAAGAGTAGGAGGAGCTAGGTTTATAAACCTCCATTTAAGCAATGTATAAGAAGCCCCTCCCATCTCTTCACCTTCCCACAACCCCCTCAGAGAACCTACATTTGGGCGAAATCTTATGTTAACTCTTCACTGCAAACATGCGGCTCCTACAGCTAATCGCTGTTTATTTCGACTTCTGCGGTCATGGGCAGCTACAGACGATAAGCGTAATTGAAACATGTTTGTATATAAAACAATGCAAACAAGTACAGCTTTAATGTGCAAAATGCACCTGTTGTATATTCAGAATCATTGGGTGTAGCGCAAACCTGCAACCTTATGGAGGAACCGCCCCTGATTTTAACACATTGCACTATTTATCATTGCACTGTCAAAACAGTAAAATGTCTAATAAGGGAACAAACCTTCTCTGCACGAGAGCTAACCACATGCATTTAGGCATGGTAATGTATTAACATTACTTCTAATCGCAAAAGGTAGCCAAACAGGATTTTTATACGTCCGCAATCTTTAGTGAGAAGGAATACTAATTTAAAGAATCACAGACAACTTTAAAAATTCAAGACATTTTACTAGCCATGTAAATAGCTTAAACATATTTTCAAAACATTGAAAATATCGAAAAATCTCTTATGTAATGGAAGTTACAAATTTCTCGTTTAGTAAATTTTTGTGTTTCTGCTACGGCTTACAGTTTTGTAAAATGGTACTAAATTCCTTGCGAGGAAAGAGAACGTCACAGTTTTGCCTAGAAAATTCAATATTATACATCATTTGGCATGTAAATATTTTAAAGATATGTTCATTTAATAAAAATTATTTTATTCCGAGCTATTTTTGATAAATTATTAGAACCATTTTTTATTTTCGAAAATACCGAAAATCTTCCATGTAAAGGGTAGCTAGGGGTACGGAGACTTTCTTGAAAACCTTCCTACTTATCTTTGGAAGACGAACTTAAACCCTAAGTTTGGTATTTATCAGAAATTTCCTTTCTGGGTTCAGATGTTGACACACACAGACACACACGCACGCGCACTCATACAAGTGCTCGCGCAGACCAATTTCTATTTTCCTTTATAATTCAGTGGGCCTCAGAAGATGTAATTTTTGGTGAATTATCGATATCTTTTTAATACACGTCTTCTCTGCCTAATCGTAACGAGGTAATGGAAGTAAAAATATTAAGTTTTGACTAGAGATGTTTACAAGATCCGGATTGAAAATTACACCGTTTTGCATAATGTTTTTTAATGAATCGGTGTTTCTGAATCACTTTGCGACACTGATTGCAAAACTGAAATCCGTTTTTGCGTACCACGTCAGAATATTATGCAATACCAAATTTTATGTTATGAATAATTTTCGTAATGGACGTACTATAGGAATATTACCATGTACTTATCGTTTCTTAGAAAGGCTCAACACTTATAATTTCAACTTTATTACTTAAAATGTGAAATAACGTAAGCATTATTATGTTTATAGGGCGCCGGGGTAGCGCGGTGGTTTCGTTCGCGGCTCCCGTTCTAAGGGTTGCGAGTTCGATTCCCGGCTCTGGGGTTGGCGATTTTAAGTTGGCCCTATCCACGCCTTCACCTCTGTCTAGCACACGTGAAGTATCCCCTATGCCCAACGTGGTTCGGAGTCCACGGTAAAAACTGTAGGTCCTCTCACCTCACCGCCATCTTCACTATCACCCTATCATCGGAGGTAATGGACACCGCCCTCTGGGTGCCTCCACCTGAGAAATGGGTCCGGTCATCGCTTGGTGGGGTGAGGTTACCCCGAAGGCCAAGGTTGCCATGTGGGGAGCGTTAGTAACTAACTTATTATGTTTATATTTTTATATAACTGGTTTGTGACAGACAAATAATATTCAGAGTCCCAAACGCAAAGTTTTTAGGAATATATATTGATGACAATCTTTCGTGACAAACTCATATTAATGTAATCTATTCCAAACTTAGTAAATCCATATTTATGCTACATAAAATTGTTAATATGCTACTTTTTCAAATGGTTCGTACTGTATACGTTGCTTTATTTCACTCGCATTTAGAATATGGGACAATGTTATGGGCTTCTCTTTCAAAAAAGTATTTCGTGCAAACCTTTCTACTACAAAAAAGAATTGCAACAGTTTTAGTGAGAACCAGTAGCTTCCAGTCTTGTACACCATACTTTAAACAATTTAAAATTCTACCATTCTTTTTCATGTTTTTACGTATCCAAAAGGTCTGGTGAAACCCCTCAACTAAACAAGGATGTACACACATTTTACACGTAGACAAAATTAGTTTTTACATTCATAAAGTGGTACCTTTGGAAATAAATATATCATTCAAGCTGGATCTAAATATTTTATTTCACTACCAAACGATTTGAAGAGAATAAGTAACATAAATCAATTTAAAAAGGGGTAAAAAGGTTATGTATTAATCCATTGCTTTTATGTGGTGGAAAAACCTATATATAGAACTAAATATGCTATGTATGTAATTTATTACTTACTATTTACATTGTGTGTAGGTATCATTGCTATTATTTAACTCATGTAATATTGTTATTACCATTACTGTATTGCTGTTGCAATTATTTGGATATTATTTTGACATCTTTAAAGTAATCTGTAGTAACATGACATTTATCTGTATATTGTATGATTGAAAATAAATTATTATTATTATTATTATTATTATTATTATTATTATTATTATTATTATTATTATTATTATTATTATTATTATTATTATTATTATTATTATTATTATTATTATTATTATTATTATTATTATTATTATTATTATTATTATTATCATTATTATCATTATTATCATTATTATCATTATTATCATTATTATCATTATTATCATTATTATCATTATTATTATTATTATTATTATTATTATTATTATTATTATTATTATTATTATTATTATTATTATTATTATTATTATTATTATTATTATTATTATTATTATTATTATTATTATTATTATTATTATTATTATTATTATTATTATTATTATTATTATTATTATTATTATTATTATTATTATTATTATTATTATTATTATTATTATTATTATTATTATTATTATTAGTATTAGTATTAGTATTAGTATTAGTATTAGTATTAGTATTAGTATTAGTATTATTATTATTATTATTATTATTATTATTATTATTATTATTATTATTATTATTATTATTATTATTATTATTATTATTATTATTATTATTATTATTATTATTATTATTATTATTATTATTATTATTATTATTATTATTATTATTATTATTATTATTATTATTATTATTATTATTATTATTATCATCATCATCAATAATAATAATAAACTATATCCACCCTATTAGATGTACAAATATATGTCTTCCCCTTAAAATTAATAATTCAAAGAAGTACAGGTTCTTTAAGATTCTTCTTAAAAACGTTAAAGGTGTTTTGCTTCATAATGGAAATATTCATCCTTCCTTTCCTGTAGCCCACTCTTTTTTTTCAAAGGAGACATATGAAAATGTCAGGTTTTTGTTACAAAAACTACATTACGAAAGCATCTATGACTAGTGTGTGGACATTTCAAGATTATTGGTCCATTACTTGGTCAGCAGACTGTTTCATAAGATATCCTTGTTTCTTATGTGAATGGGATAGCAGAGCTAGGTCAGAACACTGGAGAAGGGAACAGTGGCCACTGGAATAAATTTAACACCGGGCGAAAAAAAAAAAATGAGCCGCTTATTGACTCCTCAAAAGTATTGTTGCCTTTCCTCCATATAGAATTAGGTTTAATGAAATAATTTGTGAAAACTATAAAGGTAGTCAGTGTTGTAAATAGCTTTCTGTTACATTTCTTTCATGATCCTAAAAAAAATTAAAGCTGTGTCCCACAAATTCTTATGGGCAGTAAGTTCGAGAATACTATAAGTACAGAAGTGAAGGATGCGTGGAATGCTTTCGGAAATGTTTTTAATTTCCCTGGAAATAAAAAGACCCAAATTATGTTAACATCGTAAAAGTGATGCTTTAAAGCTTCAAACAGATTGGTTGCAACATAAGTATCCATTTTCTTAATTCACACTTAAATTATTTCCCTGAAAATTTAGAACATTTTAGTGAGGAACAGGGTAAAATATTTCACCAGGATATACAAATATGAAATGCGTTATCAAGGGAAGTGGAGTATTCTCATGATGGCGGATGTTAAAAAGGGACTATTCTGAACATGCGAGGACAAAGAGGAGAAAATTTAAAGTGCAATTTTGAGGTAAGGTTTATGAATGTGCTTATAATTATTATTAATTAACTATTAATGAGTGGTAAATAAATTATAATTATGGCCTAGTTTTCATACCAAATCAATGCTGAAAATCATTTGTATTGCGTTTCACAAAGCCTTGATTTTATTTCCGTTATTTATTATGGTATGAACATCTGGCGGATGGGAGAACATTGAGATTATTTTCGAATTGAGCACCAAAAAAAATCTGTTTAGGCCCACCTATCAGATTAAGGATACGTACGACTGAAATTTGATGAACATTTTCAAAAAATAACGTGTTTGTCTGTTTAGGCTATAAAATAGTGTAAGCATTCCTGAATCCAAAGAATGTTTGGATAGCCACCGCAAGCCATTTTTAAATGCTCTAATCCAGTTTGAGAGTCCTGCGCCGTGGCAAAATGGGCTAAGGCAGCTTGTCTTTGTCCTTGGCCACCGAAAGCGGCCCGGGTTCGATCCCACCCATGTGGTGGGGATTTTAGGTCCCGGGTATAGGACTCACTGAGTGCACACTCAGCACCGTGAGGAAAGTGAGTAGCTTACTCTAGGCAAGCGGCCCTGTTCACGAGAAACATTCAGGCTGGGGGATGCCAAGAAGATGGCATCTCCTCCCCGTATCGGTTGGATGATCGCCCACCTCTGCCTTGCGTAAGTGGGCGTGAGGCCGGCAGTCTGGTTGGTAGGCCTTGGCCCGCTTAGGACTGTCGCGCTGGTGGTTAACTTTAACTTTTAAATCTAGTTTGAAAGTTACGTGTTAGATATGAATTCCAATTATTTATCCTTGTTTTCTCGCTATTGAAAATTTCAGCATTTTTCATTATTTAAGATGCTCCTTGTGTCGCAGTTTTGGTGTTAGACTAATGAAACTTGCTAAACCCGTTTATAGAGACACAGTGAATAGAAATTGCCCTGAATTTAATTGTGAAATGTATTTCTGCATGCTTTCTTTAATCCAAAACACAAACGTTTCAAATGTTGGGTAAAAAAGCCATATTCATAGCTTTAAAAATTTCTGGAAACTAAAGTTATTGAGACACAGAGAAACCTAAGGTAAATATAAATAATGGATGCATTGGGAACCTTTTGTTAACATATTATATCAAAATGTAAGTTATTTTGTCGCAAGAGACTTGTTAGGTGATATAACCAAAAATAAATACATTTGACCACATTTTCCTAACTATCGAAGTGAAATTTAAAACATTTGCACTGTATCATATTTGCACTAAGTTACATCTGTGGTATAAGACTTAAACAACTGGTGTTTTTAATTCAGGCGTTCAACTTTTCACTCATAGGTATCCTTAAAAGAAACAGAAAATAAGTTTTGAAATGCAGAACGTGTTATTAATGTAAGACTTAAAACTTTCACGGCGTGGGATATTGATTACAGTTTCAGGGGTGATCAGCCGTGTCAAAGTAAGTTAGAGCTTTCGGCCATTCTAAACTCCATGGCCTTCTTCAGGAACTGAAGTTCCATTGCCTGACTCGGGAAAATTCTAGCCATAATAGCAAAGTATCTGAGCTTGGCTAATACCGATAAATACACAGGTGTTTTCTTACGATGAACTCTAAATCTGCTGTCGGACTCGGAGTAAATAAGACAGCTATAAAGCGTCATGGAGAATGGAAGAGTACATCTGTTCCTAAAAGACATTTAGAGAAGGAATGGCAGTGAAAATGTATTTCCAGAAATCCAGTATGGATTTCTTGTATGATAGAAAGGACCATCTGCCAGTGTAAATGAAGCGCAAAGTTCAGGATAACTATAGGTAATATCATCATTAGGGTTTGTTTAATCATTGTAATTTCTATTTAAGCACCTCAATTAATTATAATTAACTGTGCGATATTTGCTCGATGATGCTTACATGTAAGGCAATTGTTTTAAACGAATGTTTGAGACAATTTAAATATTTAGTTTGGTGTTATAATGCTGTCATAAAAGTTATTGGTGTCTTTGTTTTTCTATTTTAAGTTTAATTCCTGTAGCCAAGTAGCTCATATTGGACGATAAACGAATGAAATAGTGAAAAGATGCTCAAATGAGCTCGGACTCCATAGAACGTAGTTAACAGGTATTCATTTTTTTTCAGAATAAAGGAAAACCCAAAAATATCACATCAACGAATTTCGAACTCTGGATCTCTTGGATGCAAAGCAGTATTTGTGTTATCATGGTAAATGTTTTACACTAATGCAGAAATTATAATCCTAAATGCCCTACAAGATATTTTAATTAAGTATATCTTGTATTTAAGCAATAAGTATTCAACAATGTAGTGCCTCGTAAAATCATTAATACGTTTATGAGAACAACTTAATAGCTATAGTTTAACAAAATTATTTCTGTCTTGCACAGAGAGAATTCAGAAATCAAATCACCCTTAGCTTTACTCAAAATTTATTTTTGAAGGCCAAATATACAATGTTATGAAAGGTAATACATATGAAGTTTATCTTTCACCCTCCTAATTTAACCTGCGAATATATGCACTGTCCCCAGCAGAGAGTTTGGGTACCCTTCTATAACTTGGTACTGATCTTGGGGTTTCTTCAGTGGTTTCTCGTTTATCCATTAGCATTATCATTGATAGTATAAGACTCACACCAGCGAGTATGATTGAGATGAAAATTTCAAGTATAACTTCCACCATAAGTTTGAACACTGAGCAAAGGTAGCGATTTGTTACCAAGATCTTCAGCCATCCCCAGGGGTAGCTGCATAATTTGAAGAGCACCTCAATGAGCCAGACCACCTCCATTATGAACATTGCCATAATTTGCACAAGCTTGATCAAAAACTTGATGAATGCTGCAAAAGAAAAAATCTGTTAGGTATTTTCTGGCTTAATATCACTAAAGTGCTTAAAAACTACTGAGTCTTGTGGTGACGCTGCCCCAGCTCCAACACCAAAAGGAAATAAATATATACCGAATGAAAAAGATAAGAAGAAAGAATGTAAAATAAAGAAAGTAATAAAAAGGAAAGAGTGCTAGGGGTCCTGGGTTCGATTCCCGGCGGTGGGGTTGGGGATTTTTCTCCGACCAAGATAATTCCCCATCTTCTCCAGAGTCTAGAAGTATGAATGAGAGTGTGAATGTGTGCGTGATCTAATGATTAAAAAAACCCAAAGATAACGAGTTAAAACCTTCAGTATGTTCCAAAGGAGAACGGCCGCCGATATGACCATAGCAGTTAAAGGCGGGGTATAAATGGAACAAGAAAAAAAGGAAAGAAAATAGGAAGGAAGGAAAGGAGGAAAGAAAGAAGTAAAGAAAGAAGGAGGGAAAGAAGGAGAGACAGAAAGAAGGAAAGAAAGAAAGTTTGAAAGAAAAAGAGAAAGGAGAGAAAGAAGGAAAGAAGGAAGGAAAGAAAGAGAGAAAGAAAAAAGAAAGAAGGAGAGATGGAAGGAAATAAAGAAGGAAAGAAGGAAGGAAAGAAAGAAGGAAAGAAAGAAAAATAAAGAAAGGAAAAAGAAAAAAGAGAAAGAAAGAAAGAAAGAAAGAAATAAAGAAGGAAATAAAAAACAAAAAGAAAAAGGAAAGAAAAGAGAAAGGAAGGAAGGAAGGAAGGAAGGAAGGGAGGGAGGGAGGGAGGGAGGGAGGGAGGAAGGGAGGAAGGAAGGAAGGAAGGGAGGAAGGGGGGGAGGAAGGAAGGGAGGAAGTAAGGAAGGATCTAATGTGTCAACCACAGGAGCTTCTTTTTGCTTTGTCAAGTATGTTCATGCTATTCTACAGGATATTCATGCAAAAACTAGCTATTGTACATTTATTTTCTGCCAATTTTAATCAGGCATAGAAATTCTCAATCAGTTGCAGCAAGTTAGCTACATTCGTACCATTATCACTATACATAACATAAGCAACAACGAAATAGTGTAGGTGACGACAGATAAATCACGGTGTGGTGAGTGGCTCAATGTTGTGTGGAAGCGCCATCGAAACTACTTAAGAGAAATTGCGGGATGGTTTTGCGACATCACTGCATAAAATACAGTAGCACTTAATCCTAATATACTTTCGCTCTGCTTTTAATTCTTGAAAATTCCGATGCCTGCTTATGATAAATATTAGACAAAGTAATTAATAACCAACTACTCTAACTTAGAGTAACTAGATGAATTATTGTATTCTACTAAAAATATGACTTGGAGATTTCCACGAAAATACACAATTTTGAGCTTTCAAAAGAAAAGAATTTTCAAAAGTGTGCATCTGATATGTTGCACTCACATGACTTTCTGTACGCACTCATGCACAAGCTACTTCATATTAATCGAGATAAAAGTTACAGACACAGGTTTTATCATATATTTCGCTGTACCTACAAAAGAAATAGGAAAATATTAGCCTTAAGCGATAGTAAAATCTTTTAAGAGCTGGTCACTATGCCAGGGCCTTGAAATTCCGTTCTATTTGCCTGAAGAGAAGGAAAAATAATGAATAACAACTTCCCATTTCAGCAAGCTGTAAGTAATGAGAGAAGTGTAGACATACCAAGTTTGATATTTAGCCGACTTTTACTTTTTGAATTATGTTGTTCACAGACACAAACACAGGGACACACACACGGACACACACACACACACACACACACACACACACACACACACACACACACACACATACCTAAATACAAGGTTACACACGACCCTTATCTAAAACTGCTCTTTTGTTTTTTTTTATTCAGAGGACCTCAAAACACATAGGGCCGCACTGAGGCTGAGTGTTTAGACCGCTTGGCTCAGCCTGGTTGACAGCTGGGACGGGTTTTCTCCGGGTCCTCCGGTCTCCCCCGCCAGCATTCCACCAATTGCTGTATCATCATCTTTCCTATCACCTCACCTCTCTCGTACTTTGACTTCCAGCGTTGGGCTAATCACTCATCTCGGAATCTCTCTGATCAGGAATCCTCTGATCCTCAACCCGTTGTCTACGGGCCTCGAGGTTGCGTGGTTCAGAAGAATTATGTTCGACTTAAGGAAATACAGGAATTCATTCATTCAAAACACATAACTCCACTCAAACTTTGGTATTGAAGTTTTAGGTGGAATGCCTCATCCTGCCACTCATGGTAGAGAAAGTAATATGTAGAGAAAATATTAATAATCTTTTAAAAGCAGAAAACTTCTAGAAATAAAGGCACGTAGATTTGGATCAAAATAGCTTTCAAAATATGTTAGGACTAGCTCAGTGACTAAAACGGCACTTGGAGATCTTTACATGTAGCAACAATTTGTTACATTACAAAACAGCACTTTTTATCTTGAGTTTTTTTCTTAGGAAACTGTTTTAGAATATCTTGTTCCTTTAAGAACCTTAAGTTTCCCCGGCTCTCAAAAACTGACACTGTTTGTAAATACCCGCTTTTAAACCGGACCGTGGACTCAGGTACCTCCGGAGGTTCTTCCAATTCTCCACACCAGATACAAGATGTTGCACAAGTACAGTACGCGCAACATATGAAGAGCGCTGGATTTACGGTGTGGTGCCGGCAGAGGGGAAGAAGCGAAGTGTTTCTGCAGTGTGGTCAACCTTTAAAAACACAGTTCAGCAAAATAGCGTGTAAGATAAGCGAAGATATCACAAATAACGTTGCATCCTCTGAAAACATTCCTTAGTTTCGCCCAAGCCAGCTCAATTTAATTCAGATCACAGTTATACGGAGGTAGACGAATAATAATGTGTCCCCTTTCGAGAGCCATAACATCCACAAATGTTCATACAAATATAAATCATTTTCAAGTAAATTCTGAGGTACATTACCACCATACTCGTAACAAGGATAAACTGGCAATTCGAGCGCACCAAACGAGCCTTTATGAAGGAAGCTTTAACCACAAAGGGATAATGTTATATAATAAACTTCTACATTCATTTAAACAAGCTCTATCATTAAAACACTCTAAGAATAAGGTTAAGGAATTTTTGCATGCACACTATTTTTATACGGTTAATAATTTTTAGAACTATAACCATGTAAATGAACACTGGGAGCATAGAACATTCACAAACCTGTAATATTCATATTATGACATTTCTTGTAGTAAATTAGTCTATGCAAATACCACATGAAACCCTAGAAAAGCTGCTTACTGTGTATATTGTATGTAATCAATTTGACTTTATGTATACATTGTATTTATACATTTTGACGTGTCTCATAACATGTATATGTTGCCAAGGACGAACTAAAATTCTAATTCTAACATATGACTGTTGTAAACTGCTTAGCTAATTAACCTCAAAATTGATCAAAACGAAATATGGTGGACATGATAAAGCTTAGCGTATTAGCCACTAGATGTCAGTGTATAGCGCATTTCAAATTTCAAAGTTGTCATCTATGTTTACGGAGTTAACGAAACTTACCAAATGAGGACTTGGAACCCGATCGCTCTTCATATCGCGCGCACATAGTATTGCATCCAACAGCACAATTCACTGTTAGAAGTAATGCAACGAAAGCACGCAAACGGGAGCTGCGCAAAACCCGACATAGTCGGGTTGATTGGCTCTCAGTTGAAGCCCAGTATTAAAGCACTGCGAAACCGAATGGGATGGCTCACGCGGTTTCGTCCGTGTCCCGCATTCGGCAGGCCCGTGTTCGATTCCCGTGGCCGGCCTACCTGACCCATGGTTTTTGGGGTTTTCCCGGGTCGCCCGGCTAATGCTGGGTAGGTTAATTACATCCCCCGAATTTCCTGTCCCTCCATTTCATCTCCATTATCATTTCATATCATCTCTCATGTGGTGGTCTCTTTCAGGGCAGAAGTGTCAGCGGGTGTATCGGTTCTGCCGTCGCTCCTTGGCTCGGCCGCCCTCTTGTCTCCCCTCGCCGCATCTTCCCTACAGGGAATGCTCCAATTGGGTCTTACGTACAATAAATCATATTTTTCGGTGCCGAATCCCCTCTGCAGTAATCCTAATACCACTACCCAATTTTAATTTTAAGGGGGGCATGATAATTACATAATACATGCATTCTAAATCAATAAATAATACCTATCAAAACACAAAACACGACACAAATAATAGATTCGCTCTGCAATATATAAATGCACAGCTATATGCACACATTGAGACGTTTTTGGATACTAGGGCCTGAAAAAGGGATAATGTCGCCCAGCAATAGGCGTAACGGTATGTCAGTACAAAAATAGTATTCTGCGCATCAAGCACATTGGCAAGCTTTTGTTGGGCTAGCCCTAACGAAATTGGCACAGTAACCACCTCTTGAAATAATCAAAATATGTGTAACCAAACCTGGACTACCACTGGGCAACACCCTATAAGTATGTTCCTTGTGATCTTGTTCAATGTTAACAATAGAAGATGAAGGCGCAATTCAAAAGAGTCGCTTACGCGTTGTTTTTTCATCCCTAGTCAGTGGAGGGACGAACCAGAGTAGCACACCGTCGACAGGTTTTTGACTTATACATTCTACATTGCTATTTTGACACCATCGATTCTGAATAATAATACTCCTCACTAATAGAAACTTCATTTAAAATTTGTAACAGTAGTTTCGAGTTATATTTAGAAAAGTCATGAAAAGTTCATAAATTTATAAAAAAAAATGATTATATAAATCTATGTAGTAATTTAAATAAGTAAAAATATATGCAGTTTTGTGATTGGCCGTAGTAATAATTGTATGACGTAATGTTGTGACGTGGAATTACATCGGCCATTCACAAAATTAAGATAGGAGTAACGATAGTTACGAAAATCAATAAGCTTGGTAGAGATTTTTGTAATGGTGGGTGTGATGAATAGTGGTGCAGGATCAAGAACATTTATGTAATAGTTGGAACTGTTTAAATATAACAAAGTAAGATTTTATCGATATGTTGGAAGTAACCTGCGAGTGACTGGGAAAGGAAGTTCAAGTAAAATGTAATCCAAATAATCCAATTAAATTGTTACAAAATTTGACTTCTCCGCAACTTTATTCCGAACCACGCCTGAAAATTAGACGTCACATGACTCTTATTTAATCAAACACAATAATTAAAAAAACAACTCAAAATACAAAGAATTAACCCTGTTATATCTGGCTTCTCGACGTGGGTCTTCGAAAAGTCAACGTGCATCCCATCTCAAACATAGAAATCCCGCACCAAATTGCGCCCGAACGTGTGGCTGATTAAGATGGAGAGAAATGAACTACGAATAGAATTCCTGTCCCAAAATGTTCCTCCATAAATAATGGATTGCTTGTGCTTTATAATTTAAAGGAGGATGAAAGAAGGAAACACTGCGTACTGTTGGAAAGGGGATTTATGCAATTGAAATATGTCAAACAATACCTTTACTAACTTAATTTTAATTTTTAAATTAATTATTACTACAAAATTGTATTTAAATACGTATAATATTAAATTATATGCGTTCATATAACTTTTTCTCCTGAAAAATGTGATGACCAGAACATATGATACCTAAAAACAAAAGATAACAACAGTGAAGCAGTACAAATATTGCAATAAAGTATAATTATTTGCCACAATCTTCACTTATCTTTTAAAGAATCATTGATGGACCCTGCACAGAATTCAAAGCATTGTGTAGTTTCGCAAATCCTTATTTGCATCATTAGTCTGTTTATTCCTGCAGTTATCGTTACGGCCGCTAGGGGACGGGAAGGTTTTATTGCCAAACTCTGAAAATAAAACAACCTTAAAGACAGAATCGATTGGCGGTATTTCAAAATTCATTACACGATTTCCATTTTTAAAAGTAAATATTTCTTCCCAAACCATTAAATTTATCCGACCATTTAATTGCTTTAATAATTTAATTTCTGGCTTTATTTTTTGGTTAAAAGGCCAAAAATGATTTTCCATGGCAGGCTTACCAATCCGTTTATACCTAATATTCCTAAAACGTTCCTTCATTCTGATTTCTAAATTACGTTTGGTCCTTCAAATGTAAGCTCGGTCACAATCTAAACAATTAAATTGATAAATATCAGATTATCTTTATAAAATAATATAAAAATTACTAAATTTTTCTATAAAAGATAAAATTTCCGATGGTAAAGAGTCTGGCACTCATCAATTTAATTGTTTATATTGTGACTGGTTTACAATGGAAGTACAAACGTAATTTAGAAACCAGAATGCAGGAATATTTTAGAAATATTAGGTGTTTAAAGATTGGTAAATCAGCCATGGAAAATCATATTTGGCCCTTTAGTCATGAAATAAAGCCAGAAATTAAATTATTAAAGCAGTTAAATGGCCCGATAGATTTGATGAGTTGGGAAGAAATATTTATTTTTAAATATGGAAACCGTGCAATGAATTTTGAAGTACCGTCAATGTATTCTGTTTTTAAGTTTTATTTTTAGAATTGGTAACGAAAAGTATCCGTCTGCTAGCGACTGTAACGATAACTGCAGGAATAAACAAACTGGCGATGCAAATTAGCATTTGCGAAATTTTTCTTTTGAATTCTGTTCAGTTTTTCTAAAAAATATAAGTGAAATAGGCGGAAAATAATTAATTTTATTGTAATAAGAACTTATGATAATGGTGACAGTAGCAATAGAAGTAGTTTTAATAACATACCACTCTAACGTTTAGTAGCATTCTGACAGTTTAATACCAGTATCTTTTACTTCCTAACCTTGCATCAATTGAAATAATATGAAGCTTACGACACACGTATAAGCAGTGTTTTGCTTATAGTTGATTATAACTTTTTTTTTTTAAATTTACGTCCTCCAACGTTAAGTCATATCGGACGATGAATGGAATGGGTGAAATGATGTTCAAATGAGCCCGGGTCAGTGGAACTTAGGGTTACCCGACATTCGTCTTTCAGGATAATGGAAAACCCCGGAAAAATCCCTATCCAGGTAACCCACCCTGACCGAGATTCGAACTCGGGACCTCTTGAACGTGAGGCAGACATGCTACCACCACGCTATCGAGTCGGGCATATTCAATTCCGAATGAATATTGGATTTATGCCTTAAAATGCAAGAACTACAGTTAACTAAACAGTTAAAGATCTGGAACAAGCTTCTTCGTTTTATATAAAATCTAAACGAAGATAAAACCTGAAACGAAGGAAAGAAAGAAAACAAGAACGGAGGAACGTCTCTCGGTGTTTGAGCACGTGTGCTTGAATGTGAAGCCAGCGCTCTACCAAACAGCTACTACATTATTGAAGATTTTCACTCTTCACTTTAATACGTTTAGGTTATCTAAAGCGAGAAATTCTTGCACTATTTGCTGTAAAAGTAAAGTAAATGCCAATAGAAACATATGATGGAAATGGATCGCAATGCCTGGTGAGTTTTAATATTCTCAATATTCCACGGTTTGTGAACCTTCTTCCTTTGTCTACTTTAAAGAAATCATTCAAGTTGTTACGACGCAGAATTAACATTATAATGCAATAATGCACTTTATACATTATTGCTAGTCGCAGAAAACTGTGTTGTTATTTTGAACACCAGGTGGTCAACCGTAGCGATTTATCAGTTGTCTTAGCGCCATCTTAGCGAGTGAAATGGAAGCAACATCGGGTGGTTTTGTACGAGGAAAGGCTTAAAGGAGCGGTGACAAAGTTTTGTATTGGGTGTATTTAATAAGCACTCGGAAAAATATCCTACCGTGGTTTTAAGGTCTGGTAAAGCTAACATCAGAATTTAATGTGGTGTCGAAATCAGAAATTTAGAGCAAGCTCCGTCAGTGATAATAACAATGCCAGGGAAAAAACGGAAGCATGTGCGGTCAGTGTTAGGACAATGGAATAGCTTCTGAAGGCAGTTGTGTGGCGTTAAGTGCATTATTTTTTTTAAAACGAATCCTCTACCAGAAATGAAGTGTTGCATGCAGTGATTAGTGACAGAGATTTGCCTGACTTTAAGAGATCTAGCTTGTACTTTATTCTTAAAGAGATAGACGTTTAATAAACCGCAATAAAAAGTGTAATTACTGATAGGGAGGATGTAGCAGAGTAACTAGCGTAGGCAATATTGAAGGCACATGACAATTCAAAAGGGAGAGATTAAAAAACAGAAGTAGAAACGGTCGGTGCTTTATTTTCTTGTATATCGGCCTTCTTAACGAGTGAACTTGTGTTTGAATCTAGAAACTAAAGTGATTATCATGACAAAATGACCAGGCATGTGTTAGGAACTGGTTTGTAAATGTGTTTCCCAAACTCGAGTCTGCAAGCGTGATAATGACTGACAATGCTTCTTACCGTAGAGTAAAAACGGAGCGCATGCCAAACAATGCATGGAAAAAAGCTCTTGGCTGAGGTCTAAAGAACATTTATCTGTGACGAATCAATGGCAAAAATTGATCTGTGAGAGCTGGTTAAGGCTGTAAAAATATGCATGAAAAATATGTAATTGATGCACGTGTAAAGCCGGACATACTGTATACGCAGGACTGCGTACGTTTAACCCAATAAAACTAATTTGGAGTCAAGTTAAAGGTTATGTAGCGCGCAACAGACTCCGTTCAAGCTAGCTGGGCTGCGAGAATCAATGTTTTAAATGTTTAAATAAATTACTGAAGAAAGGTTGCGCGAATGTGTTCAACATTTAACTAATGTAGATCTGAAGGAAATGGTTGATAATGTAGTGGATGGTCTAATCATCAATGTGGGATCAAAATGAGACAACGGTGAATCAAAGACCTTTGACTTGGAAGGAATTGAGCCACTTCCCGATTCAAATTAATACGTGTAAGTAGCCTTTATTTATTTTTTGTGTACATAGCTGATGCAGGGTTTTATGTGTTTCGTAACTTTAGTCACTTAATTATAGAAATACTAAGTATTTCTTACAATGTGATACATGCGTTTGCTGCAGAAATTGACTCACATGTTCAACAATGCAATGGTTGATGTAACAACAAAGATATAAGTTAAACTCAGATAAAGGCATTGCACTAGCCTATAGTGCGGAACGTGGAGGAGCACTTTACTTTATCCTAACAGCAAATAGCTAGATTATAGGAACATTGGAGTGCCTCATTTCCAGAACTAAATCTTTCTGTTAAGAAAGATAGGGGATCCACGAATCAAATATTTGGGATGTCCAAATGCATGGAAAACCAAAGATATGTGGTTCGAATCGCGACATTCATCTCCTGCTTCTCCACAATAATATAAATGTACTATTATTGCATTTATTCTAAACTCATTGCTATTGTATTTTGGATTTGTTGAATTTTTCATAAGTAAAATATGTTTAATTTCTGTAAATAGCTGTATGCAATTTTATTTTGGTGCTACTAGTGCTATTAAAGTGATATGCACGGTGTGTTTCTTTGTATTTCATAGTTTACTGTCGCTTTAAACAAGTGTAGGTCAAATATAAATAGAAAGAGTTTAATGTTTTATTTATATTTATAAAATAATATTAATAATACATTTATTATACTGCTGCGAAAAACTCGAGGTCAACGCCGGGATTCGAGCCGCAATGCTTTCATGTTCCATGTCCATGCTTTGCCATTGAGTCATCATGGTCACGTGGCGAGCCAAAACTATTATATATGATTCTGCTTCTAACCCTTGTGTGTGTAAAAATTACTTTTTGGATGAGAATTGTCAAATGTGACAAAGCATAATAAAGAAACTTGTTTTAAGTCTAACAATGTAAACGAGAAAATACAGTCATGATAAAACAGTAAGGTAAAAGTGGCAGAAATAAAATGAAGAGTGTAAAATCGAAGTAATAAATGAAAATATTGCAACTTTAATTGAAAATCACTTATTTCATAAAGGCCCTAAGTCCACTTCTTTTAAGTTTTGAGTTAGGTGGATTTATACCTATGTGCCTTTGAAGTTGACCCATCGTTGAGTGCGGACAGGGCCTTCATATTCAATCAAATAACCACAAAGTAGAGCTGATAAAGTTTTGTTGATTTAAAAGTAGCCCTTTGTCTAGGAAGGTATAAATAATGCAATACTGCAAATAAGATGGCAGACAAAGCAGTTTACATAGTGCAAAAAGAAATTGTTTTAGAGTTCTGGAATACTATTCTACATGGGCAACTGTTTTGTGAGCACAGGATACAGAAAATTACAAAGTACTTGTTATATATTTTTCTAAAAATGTTTTTACATAAGATTTGTGCGTTAGACGTTGCCCTGACTAAGCTCTGTGTTGATTAAACAGATTTATTGGATATCTTAAAAGCTTTAAATTTATTTCTCACTTATTTCAGAATGACGCTATGTCCATTACAAATATTTAGCTTTTATCAGAAAATAGACACAAGATTTATAAATATAACCTGTCACAATGCTATTTATTATCGATATCTCTAAAATGGTAATCGATAAATGAACGAAAGAACTCCTTCAAAGGCAATAAAATATTTTTTTTCAGTTTTCTGAACATTATTCCAGATGGACATTGGACCTTTCTGAAATAACTGATTCAATTATTATGTAGCTATACATAAATAGTTGAAAACGACAACTGAAGCCTTTGATAACATTGGAATCAGAATTTCACTTGAAATATTTGTAGAATTTTACAAAGAATTTTGGCGTTATGCCTCTCACGCCCACCATCAGCCAAGTAAAATGTGGATGTTAGGTCGCCTTTTTCATAAAATGGCATTATTATTATTACCGTATTATAATTAATAGAAACATATTGTCTTTCCCATAATACTACAATACATCCATGTGTCAACGTATTTACAATAAAACGAGCTTGAATTTCACTGCGACGGCTTATTAAGCCGAAAAAATGCAAGTTGAACTCTCGACTATTTCAATGCCAAGCCGTTACACCAGAACCAACGTAGGGAAGATGTACTTAAGTTTGCATTTGATGTCAATTGCACACCCTCTCCGTCACTTCCATGCAAAGGGTGAATAAAGTACGTTAACAGCTCTACGTATAGCCCCCAGATACATTTGGTATCACTGAGTACAGTAAAATTAAAATAAAAATAACTTTGTAGAAATCGCCAGGAGCTTTTCTATCAACATTTCAGCAACTTTGTTTTCTTTTTACGTTAAGTCATGTCCGAACGATGAATGAAATGGTGAAATGATGCTCAAATGAGCCCAGGGTCCATAGAGCTCAGAGTTACCAGACATTGGTCTTTCAGGAAGGGAAACACCCGAAAAACCTTAGCCAGATAACTCATCCTGACCGAGATTCGAACTCATGACCTCTTGAAGTGAGGCAGACACACTACCACCTATGCTACCGTGGCGGGCGTTTCAGCGACTCACGGCTTTTTACGCTTCTCCTGATTACTATGAGAAAAATAATTAAAAATGAGGATATATAATGCATGAATAATTCGTTTTTCTTTTTTTCTATGTTCAATTTCTACCACGCAGTTAACTTCGATAGTCATATCTGCAATCTCTCTTTTGAAACGCATTACCTATAGGCACTGGTGTAGTGGGTAGTGGCACATTAGATAATACATATGTTCATACTCTTATTCATAGTTCCAGACTCTGGGAAGGACAGGTAAAAATCTTAAACAGAGAAAGACTTCTACTCTCCAGTCGGTAATCGAAACAAGGATCTCTCGCAACGAAGGCAGATTCATTGAGCTATGGGGCAGGGGCAGACAGTATGCTTCCTTATGCAAAGATATAGTAGGCAGCTTGTTTCAAATAACTCATGTATTAGCTTCCATTAAAATATATTAGCGAACTTGTATCTCCTACCACTCACCGAAACCATAGTTCACTGTAGCAGCTGGCAACAGATTCATCAAAGACGGAGATAATAGCATGAGAAGTAAAATAGGATCTGAAGCTTTCCTGGCATCTTATATATTCTAAATGTTCTCGGTCTTCAAGCCAGGTGTAGTGATGAAGAGCCATCGACGTTTCGGAAGTGTGCATCTCTCCCAACATCACGATGATGAATCGATGATCATTCATCATCCTGATGATGGGAAAGATGCACACTCCCGAAACGTCGTTGGCTTTTCATCACTACACCTGGCTTGAAGACCGAGAACATTTAGAATACAGCTTGAGAAGTGTCGCATACTGGACAAAACACCTTAATAACTTATTTTATAATTTGTAGTTCGTAGTTACATTTCCTATATACTATGAAATAGATATGCTAAACTATTGAAAGAATGGAATGTATTACTTCTACCATTATTTCGTATACTTCACCACATGGCAGGTTATCCTGAACGAATCACATCACTTTCTCTGTCTATTGGCAGTACTTCTCGCTATAGAACCAGTCACACGTCTAGTAACCTTAGCTACTCCTATAGGTATTCTTAATAACTGTTTAAGTAGTCAACATTTTTGTTGACTTCGGATATAGTAATTTTTCTGAAAATTCTAATTATTGAGTTAATAAAGATGGAGAGAAATGAAATACTTACCAATTTTCATTTTTTCCGGAAAGGTATTTCCTGTATTTTCAATCAGACATGGTCTTGACAGCAGTGCATTTCGTAGTGGTGGAGGAAAGCATGATGATCGTTCCACAAATCGAGTTGCACGCAACTGAATCGGCGGTGTTCGTAGAGGGCGTGTCCCAACTGTATGATGCGTTCTCTTCATCCTAGGTAAATGTTGCATTTTCATGAAAGGCTATAAATGATTAAATACTTTAATAAATTATGCTCATTTATTATAGTGAGTAACCACACTTGCAACATATTCTGTTACTTACTCGAATCTAATCCTACTCTTAACATGTTAATCTAATTCGATTTAGTACTGGTTGCTATTTCTAGAATCAGAAGGCTTTTTACAACTAATTTCTCTAATCTATTGCTAACTTTCAATATCTAACATACTTACTTAGTTCACATTTGATGAACCATTCTCTAAAACAAAATACAATTCTCTATAGTCCTCAATTCCAGCCAAATTACTTAAATTTTAGATGCTGTTTAATTTTGAATTTAGTTACTAGCCTCAATAATCAAAACAAAAGACAGCAGAAAGTTAAATGCCAGCCTACTATACTAAACCACGGTGAAATCACATCCTGCAATACGTAAATTTATTACTTCTTGCCATGGCTGTAATTAAAATGTTTAGCAATCTTCACTTTTTACGAATGATATTTCATATCACATATCTCAAATGTATTTTAACCATAAAAAATGAAAGTAATGCCTTCAACTTTAAAATATTACATGGCAAGAAATAATTAAAGGATACTTACAGTCTATCTAGCAAATCTATGAGGATATCGTTGCGGCGGCAAGAGCTGGAAATGGGAAATCTCGCAATTGAATCTTCGTGGCTTCTTGATAAAACCAGAATGATGATGCTGGGAGATCCCGAGTTGTTATCCTCAACATACTGAAGTAATATGTTCAAAACCTCGCCGTGCTGTGGACTAGTGAATTTAATACCAAAAAGGTGGAGAATGGATAGGTCTTTAAATACATGACGAATTTAAATTGCAGAAACTCTCAAAGATATTGGAATGGTGGTGGTACAAACTGCTTCAAATGTTTCTAAGGCAAAGAAATAGTACCAAGTTTTGCGTAAATCAGATGTCAATAAATTAATATTTGCAGTGTGAAACTCTCTTGCATATCTCTCCAGTTATATTCATATTCATATTCATTTATTGCATCCGTAAATCATACAACTCATGATGTGGAATTGTCAAATTACTAACTACACAAAAAATAGTAACAAAAAACAAGAATTACAATAAGTTGTTAAGCATAATAACCAAATTAATAATTAAAATTTACATTCCTTTTATTCCTACCCTTTGTCATTTAAATACTCTTCTACTGAGTAGTAACACTTTTGTAACAAATACTTCTTTGTTATAACCTCACATAAACCCTTGTATGTCTATTACCTATAGTTTGCACATAAAACGTGATTTAAAATACGTTACTGTCCGCCTCTATAGCGTAGATGGTAGCATGCTATATCACTTCTCGGTCAGGATATATCAGAATAAGGCTTTTGCGAGGTTTTCTCCTTCCTGAAAGGTGAATGTCAGGTAAATAAGCTCAATGGATGCTGGACTCATCTGAGTATCATTTAACCCTTTCATTCGTCGTCCTATATGACAACGTTGGAGGACCTTAAAAGTTAACAATACGTTGCTCACAATAAATAGGTTAATACCAAGCAATATGGAACCGAATGTATGCACAAAATATAACTATAAATTCTGCAAGTTTTTACTGTGAATAAATCCTTGCGGGCTGGGCGGGGAATTACATAAGTAGTGCGTAAGTTTTATGGCTGCCACATGATAGTACAACCTGGGAAACATAAAACATGTAGCAACAAATATTTTGAAAACTGCTAATGATGCAGTAGTTATTTGAATTGCTCTGCATTTTCGTGTAGCTGTTTCTGGTTATCTGTTATGATTTACCGTCATATCGATGCACTGAAGCACAAGGTGTGAATTTCTATGACTACATTTCTCGTGTCATAAGTTTATTTTCTGTCTCTTATAGCTTACCAGTTATCCAAAATTATAGCAAATTAATTCAGAATAAAGAGGACGACACAGGATATTAACAGAAATTCAAAATACATATGCATTTTGTTAGTCATATCTTAGTTTCATATCTTAAGTATATGAAATGTCAATCAAAATCGTTACGGGCAGGATAAGTTTCTTGAAAATATTCACGTATACCTAAAAAGTGTTCGAGTCAAATACGAACTCAGCATATATCCTCTCTCTCTCTCTCTCTCTCTCTCTCTCTCTCTCTCTCTCTCTCTCTCTCTCTCTCTCTCTCTCTCTCTCTTTCTGCCTCATACAAATTTTGGTTCGATGCTAGCCTACGGGTCTTCAAGGGGGGATCGCGGGTTCAAATCCAGCCCAAACTCATGGTTAAGTGTTTAAAAGTGAAAACCCCATGTCAGAAGGTTTACTCGCATGTGAAAGGACTCCTGCGGTATGAAATTCCGGTACACCAGCGGCGCTGTTATGGTCCTGGCAATTGACGTCATTAACCGATAGGTAAAATATTTTATTTACTCACATAAACCACACACGAAGAAGTACATTTCTGTTCAGGAGACTTCAAAATGTACAATTTCCAGTTTAAATGGCTAATTACTTAACCATAGATAGGCGATAGAAGAAGTAATGGAACAATACTTCCCTGCTGAAGGTATCGTTCTCTGAGTCAGTTTACACTTACATAATGAACGATACCATAGAAGTTAAAACTAGCAAATTCATAGGAATATTATTATTCTTATATTTATAATTGTTACATAATTAAATTGAAGTTATTGTCAAATAGTTGAATTTCTGTACAACTAGATCTCAGTTTGTGTAAAGATAAATTGTGGAACTCTGCTGATTGTTCTCTAAGCCATAAGTAACACATAAAATTATTTTTATTTATTGTCATATCTAGTGTAATTATCACTGCTATTTGTACCTCTGAAAGGAAATTTATCATATTGGCCTTACTGTGAATGAAACATATAGCAAACTTCCAAGCTATATAGGAGAGTTTAATTAAAATTATACATAGCTGAAAATATTATCAGTCCAAGGTATTAAAGTAGGGAAAGTAAAAAGCTATTGCTATTCCTCTTAATGACCACTAGGCAGGCTGGATATGCAACTTGCATTTGGAAACTTCTAAATGTCCGTGTAGATTGAAGACTACGGGAATGGAACCTACATCAAAGTTACATGTGAAGCTCGTCTCTGCAACTCACCTAGTTTGAAGCCCAAGAACTTCTGGAACATATTAAGTAATTTATTTACCTAAATCAATAACAGTATGAGATTAACGCTAATGATGTACTAGTTACCGCACTATGCGAGCTACAGACAACACTCATGTCACATTTTTCTGAATAAACCAGGTTCTCACTCAGGTGACAGTTTTGGAATATGAGTTTTTGAACACATTTAATAGAGAAAACCGGGAGGATTAAAATGGTCAGAAAAAGGATGGTTTAAGATACAATTTATGAGATATTCTCAAACATTTCAAAATGATGAATCTCATGATTCTCATCGGTCGCTGCATTAATTGGAACCAATATTTCCCTCCATTTTACAAGATTTTCATGTATTTTTATCAATTGGAAAGCATACTGTTAAATTCGGTAGAGTCATGTGTTCGTACTACACAGCATGTAGGAAAATTTTCACAATTTGAAAGTTAAGAGTTTTGTAATTGTTAAGTGTTAGCCGTTCGTTATTCTTTATTATTTATGTAGACCAATAAACTAGATTTTCCTCAGTTAGAACAGATGTGCCACTATTTGAACTTGTGTGAAAAAAGTGAATATTAAGCAGTTTTTGAAAAATATATACACTTGTAATTATTTGATTTTCTTGAGTTAGTCTTTCGCAAGGCATCTCATATACATTTAATATAAAATTTTAGTAGGAGCTACAAATGTTTTATGCAGAAATGTTGTTAGCAGTATTATTATTCCGAAACGTTGTTTATTTGAGTGCATTCCAAAATGCGGCAATATTTGCCGTTGGAGGTCCACTTAAGGTAGTGAATGCCGCGTATAACAGAACTGGCTCGCCGAAGTATGTAAATGACATTTTATGAAGGTGTAAAAAGCTATAAGGCGGTATGTGGAACACATAAATAAGGCTGCTAATGGAGTTTGTTTAGGGTAGTTAATGGAAGGCATTGTCATTCACTGTGAGGTGGTGACTCAACTTGTTTCATGTTACACCGCAACTTCGGGAATCTCTATAACGGTCTGCAGACCAAGGCTGCGACCTTTACAGACCACCAACAATACACGATTGACTTATCGCGTGACAGACCGACGGCCACGTTACCAAGGAAGAGATGTCAGGAACGTATGTCTCGACTGGGCTCCTAGTGAGGTTGCGATTCCTGGCCATTCTGACATTGTTTTTATCGCGGTTTTTCCTGGTTGGCAGGCGAATGTTAGAGTGAATTGTATAATGCGATTTTTCCTGCAATTTCATTTCCGTATCATGTTGCGAGGTCGGAGGATAAGCCACATATGAGGAACTTGTACGTGGAGAACCGGAAAACGTCTCTGTGGGGGTGGGGAGATGGAGGCCTTCTCTGGGCATCAGGATGTAATGTTTGTAAAAGTTAGGGACCCCGCCTGCATCCGAGCCTGCTGCCTCGGATCTAATCGTCCACAGTGACGTACACTTTACCCCTTCTTCGGAGGTTTCAAAGGTACAATAAGCCTTCATGTGTGCTTCAGTGCAGAAATTCTCCAAGATGTTCACAGTAAAAGAAAACTAGTTCCTATCACGTGATTTACTCCACGTGGGGAAGATATTCTGATGTCTCGGATTGGCTGAATTTAGATATTAATCGATTCCTACTCGATCGAAGCGGGGTAGCAACGAGTTCTACTCCAATGAAGGGTGCGGTCGATTCGCTTTGGTTCCGCTTTAGTTGCGATGTCAATGTAATTATAAAGTAGACTATCCTTTCTGGCACCAAGCCCTGACCAAAAACGCGAGCTAATGGTCCAATGTGGCACAAAATTGTTTGAAAACAATGCAAGTATACACATCTTTTACAGTTTTCATATTTTTCTTCGTCGCTTTGTAACCGTATTGTCTGCAGGACCTTTTGATTTTAGATTCTTTATCAACTATGAATGCAATTTTATTCGAAGTTTGATACTGTAGTATTATTTAGTTTGAGTATTCTGAACTGCAAAGTTGTTCACTATAATGTGTATTAAACTAGAAGAATCCTATTGTACACATATGAAAGTGGAGCCAGAGATACTGTATTGGAAAACCTCCAGAACCTCAGAGGCCTAAGAGCACTCCGTTACATATCTCCGTCTCTCCCTTCTCCCTTCCCATGTTTACAGCAGAATTGTTCTAGCTTGAGAGAAATTATAGTTGAAATTTCTAGAAACAGAAGCAGTAAATGGCATTCAAATTTTATGTCAAAGCTCTTTAAATGCCGTGTTTACTCACCATGTGCTTTCGTCAGACTCAATCAACTGTTCACTCAACGGCCTTCAATTAGTATTAGCGAATTTAGTTAATGGTAAATCACGACGACGACGACGAGGAGGTACTGGCAGGCTGTGTTCATCCCGAAATATTTGGCTGCGTGCCCACCCAGGTTTGGGTTTTACTGCAAGAAGGTGATTATTTTTATGATAGGTTGAGGATGGGTACATTGTATTTGGATGGTAGAATCTGTGAGGTAGTTAGATTACTCTCCCGAGGAAGACAGGATGCTATACCTAATGCTCCCTGGTGATAAGGTAGGCTTAAAACTATCAATTTAGGTAACTTTTAGGCCAAACACTTCTTGGTTTATGTAGGAGCTCGACTTTTGCTGCTGGTGGATTAGCTCTGTGATCTCGAGTGCCCCCAAGCCATACGGGTGACCCGGAAAAGTCGAAGCCGACGTCTAGATGGATCATAACCGCCAAGAGACCTAACTAGGACGCTTCTATGTAAAGGTAAAGTAGCATACAATTTTGTTGCCCAGCACCTAATTTCATGGAAGTGATGAGGGTTCGTGAAGCAGCTTTACTGGAAAATATTGGCCCACTGAATAGATGGACCTAAGTCCTCTATTCTGCACGCGTTGAAGCCATTACAGCCAGCTGTCTGTGGCCATGTCCCAGATCTCGCAGGCGTATATCACCTACGGGACTATAAGTGTTCGAAAAAGGTGTCGGCGAAAAGTCGGGCGTCTAACTCGACTCCCAGGTATTTGATGGAAGGTACCCACTCCATCCTTCGACCTTTGAAGTAAAAGTTGCGGCAGTCTGCGTGGGTGTGGCGCTTAGTGAATATGTCGTGGCTTTTGTCCGGATTTATGGACATCCACTAACGCCAGCACTACTGCTGTGTGAGACGTAGGTGTATTTTTATCGGGTTGAAGGCTCTGAGGCCTGTCTTTGCTAAACAGCAGCACGTCGTCAGCGTTAGCAAATCACTGTCCGCAAAGAAAAGAACAACGTGCAGTATAATCAAGTATAGACACACTTCATAGATATAATGAAGTACCGTCCTGCAATTAATTCCATGGACAAATTGTCTAAGGCATAATTGAAAGGAAATGGATTTAAAAGCGTGGTTAAAACTTTGTTGCTCAAATCCTAGTATAGAGAATAGTCTTGTTCGTGTTATACTACATGCATCTTATGGCATTTTGCTTCCTCTACCACGCACCTAGAGTACCAATACCAAGGTTTCACTGGAAATACATGTTTTCGGACCCTTGAGAAAATAAAAGTTAAAGAGAAGCACCTATGTGAGCGAGTGTGCCTCCCTATCTGTGAATAGCATAACTCAAAACAAAAAAGTTCCTTCTTTCACACCGAGCGGGGTGACTCAGGCACTTTCTTCTGTGGCCCACATTCGGTAGTTCGATTCCCGTGGCCGACCTACCTGACCCATGGTTTTTCGGGGGTTTTCCCGGGTCTCTAGGCCGAGTAGGTTAGCTACATCCCCCTAATTTTCTGTCCATCCATTTCACCTTCATTATCATTTCGTATCATCTATCATCTGGTGGTTTCTTTCAGGTAAGAAGTGTCGGCGGGATCTTGGGACTGTATGGCAGGATGATATGCTCTGAGTAAGCACTTAAACCTCCAGCGGGACGGACTCTGGTCTCCGAACGGGCCTTGTGGCTGTTTCGGGGCCACGGTTGGTGCGATGAAGATTGTCCTGGACCGGGGAGCTTCTATCTGGTGAAGTATAGGGACCCCGCCCTCTGTACTGTAGTGACTCCTTGAGGCGGCCGTCCTCTGTCTCGTCTCACCTCATCCTCCCTTCAGAGGTGCCCCACTTGGGGCCATAGGTACAAAAGACCAGTCTGGTCAAGGTGCCGAATATCCTCCGAACAATCCAATCCTTAAATATAAGCTTGGTATTTAACTTGAAAATCTTCTAAAGATGAGACACGACAAGAAAATCTCCCCCCCCCCACCAAACTACGTTTGATTTTCTAAAAAAAAATATTTCGATTAAAATACAAGATATTTCCATGATTAAGGAAATGTATACCTACCTATCTTGAATATCCTGGGAATAGCTTCTGAAGTCCTCTACATTATGAATGACTTTTCCATATGTGGCAATACGTAAGAAATAGGCAAAATCTTACTAGACAAAAAATTTAAATATTTTAAGGTATACAATTTATATCAAATGTTTCGTAGAACTAACCATTTCTGAGATATTCCTTATTGTTTGAGTTTCCAAATACTTATCGTTTTCTCAAATTGAAAGTCGTTATATTTTTCTTTTTCCTTATTTATCTCTTGAGAATATAAAGAAAACAATTCAAAGCTACCATATAGCGGCCAGTTCTTAAAGCATTTGACCATCGTTAAGCCTATTGTATTTCCTTATTTTCTGTACCTACAAGGAAGTAAGCAGTAGGGCAATTTCTGCAAATATGTATCTCGATTTATAAGAAATGTCTAATTAAAACAATAAGTATCTGTAAGAATACTTTACACAAGAGTGCGTAGATATACTCATGTGAGTGCAACACATAAGATATTTTTATTATTTTTCTGAGCCCTTAATTTTGTGAACAGGTAATGAAAACTAATAACTAAGAATTGGTCTTGGCTTTACTATCTGATATCAGAGAAATTCCTACCACAAATCTCTTGTACTGAAAATAGGATATGAAAATGACTAAATAAGGGAGATACAAAAAACTGAAAATGTCGTAAAGAAAAGAAAGCAAAGAATATAAATATTTAATATTTTATGCGTCCGACCTCAAAGAACGTATATGGCCCTTTCAAACACCTTCATTGTATCTTCCCATATATTTACAGCTATATACTCTTTCTTATGTTCCATTATGATCATTTATGCTTCTACTTTTAGTGTAAATGCAATGCAGTATATATGTAGGTCGAGAAGGAGCATTTAATCCAAATTTAAACAGCACATCTGCAATTATGTGCATGACCGTTATGGCTTTAAAAGTAACGGGTAGACTCATAAGCACCAACGTTTTTTTATTTTTCAAAGTGAAACTTTTGCTTGAAAAGTAAAATGTTTTGGTAATGCGTTTTATCTTATTTTATAGAGATTTATGTGCTCTACAAAATAGAGCAGGCTGGCCCCGTAGCTCAGTCGGTGGAGCACCTGCCTGCCGTGCCGGTCCCGGGTTCGATTCCCGGCGGTGGGGGTGGGGATTTTTCTCCGACCAAGATAATTCCCCATCTTACCCAGAGTCTGGAAGTATGAATGAGAGTGTGAATGTGTGCGTGATCTAATGATTAAAAACCAAAGATAACGAGTTAACACCTTCGGTATGTTCAAAAGGAGAACGGCCGCCGATATGACCATAGCAGTTAAAGGAACAAGCACAAAAAAGTGCGTTTAGATTACGTATCCTCATATACCAGTACTGTTTGTTCTTTTCAGTGACAAGCTCCTGTGGCTTTGGGGGGGGGGGGGGTGAAGGAACCGAATATTATTGTTGTTGTCAACTTGGCATTCCACGTTATTGACTTGAAAACAAGAAACTGTATAAAAGCAAACAAAAATTGAATCACTATCTTGTAGAACAAATAATTCTCAATCGAATAAGCTAAAACGCATTGACAAAACACTTTATTTTATACCCAAAACTTGCACTTAAAAAAACCGTCAGGACTTCCTGGACAGTACATTAGTAATAGAGTAATACTAAGAACAAGGTTAGTAATATCTGAGGCCGATATAATGGGATCTGCGCTTTCACATTTACTACTCACTTTGTGTCTGTATCCTACTTAATACCGGACTACAGTCAACTTTTGGTATCGGTCCCTGAGACTACAAAACTACGACATAAAGGATAGCTTTTGGAATATTTTTAAGAATGAAAGGCAGCAAGTGAAAATGTGCATAAAAAAGTCGAAATTCTATGCATGGCTTTGCCTTAAACAGTTATTTATACAACTATTCTGAAAACAGAGCGGATTTTAGTTGTAAAATTAATTACTGCATTTTAAAATTTCTATGAATTTATACAACCTGTGATTATTATTTTTCGTATATTTATCTGTTGTCAAGGGAATTTTCTACTTCATCTTGTTTTTCTACCCTTGTATATAGGGTAGAAACAACTTACCTTTGGATTCATATTTTTCTTAATTTCCTTAAAATATTGTTAAAAATGTTGCTCGTATAATCAACAACAGAGACGGAGAGAGGTAGTATCCGAGAAAAACGTATTTTCAGTGATATGATTTTCATTATGTGCATATATGAATATGGCTCTACGAATCCTCTTTCTGGTGCATACATGGAGGTAGGTAACATATTTGTACCCTAAAAATAGAGGCATATTTCTATTGCTCATTAATCATTACTGCTCGCTGGTAAAAATCTCTCATTTTAGTTTTTGTTATATATTCAAACACGTAAATGTTAGATTTTTACTTTCGAATAAAATAAAACACTGTTAAATTAACACAAATTAAATGGTTTATTGTAAGAATGTATTATAATACATTTATTACACCAATAATTTATAATACAATTCAATTTTATTGCCCTTTCTCTAAGTGTTTTATAAAATAATATAAAATTACCACTTTTATGAACCAAAATGATTCTAAAGTAAAAGGAAATTTAAAGTAATCTGACAGCAAATTTTAGAGATCGATAGTTTGCTAAGTATATATATATATATATATATATATATATATATATATATATGCAAATATAAGCTTATAGTTTCTTCTAGGGATGGCTTCACTGAAACTTCACAGTTCACTCTGATCTGTAAGCATACACATGTCAATTCAGTCAATCCTAGGGGAAAATTTCACTCGTGTTTTATTTTCGGGCACTATTTTCAATCTGAACTGAAATTATTTTCAATCACTAATTGTCACTCCAATATTAATTAATCATGTTCGCTAATAGACACATTAAAGAATGACATAAACTTAACGCACAAAATAGATAGCTACTAAAAACTGTTTCCAAAAGAAACATTAACACATTGGCTCTCACACTGACGTAAAAGTATTTAAGACCTTGGTAAATGAATCCTAATGTACTCACATTCGCATAGGGTAATAAATTGGAACTGTTAGAGCTTGATTTACGTTTTCTGTATTCATGCGTATATTCAGTTCGTGTCGAGGTCATTTTTACCTCCATGACGTCATCATAAGATTACATAATTACCTACTGCTTCTACAGAGCAAACAACTGCAGTGCTACTTTTAACGTATAATTTCGAGTTAAAAGGGCTTATAACACAGGTATAACAGCTTGAAAAAATTAAATTGATATCCATTCCTTTGTGTGTACTGAAATCTTGCTACATTGACAGTCTTAAACATGCTGTTTTATATACCCATAACAAATATGTTAAGACATTCTCTTACTCCAATGAAGAGAAGATCTCATCACCATCATCATTATTTTGCTTTCTTTCACCTCCGTTTTACGCTTTCGACGGAAAAGGGGTAAAATAACGTGTAAACGAGAAAGCGTAAAAGTGGATCTTTTTAATGGAACGTTTTTTGCTAATACGCTAATGATGAATTATTTCATATAAGAAAGTAATGAAACAAAGTAATGCTAAAAGAAAGAAAGAAACAATAAAAGATTTAGGTGCATGTGCTTTACACTGGTTTTAAAACCTCGCCAACTTTCTTTCCTTCTTTAAAATCTTTACACAGTCAAGCAAACATTTATTAAGAAGCGTTATCATATTTTTCGGTTCGTGATTATAGAAATCGTATAATTTCTGGAGCTTCAATTGGTAACACTCATTATTTAAACCTACTTCTTCATCAGCATCATCTTGAGTATCATTAGATGCACCCTGGGTAAGAGCATGTCGTCCACGATAATGGAGGCCTGACCAAAGGATCTGTGACGTCACGTCGGGAATGCTACAAGCCAACGATTCTTGAATTTTCGTAATTTGTAATTTCTGTACCAATATTGCTATTTTCAGCTAAATAAAATAACATAGTTTTCGATTCTAAGAACATAAACAGTCAAAAATAAAAAATTCACACAAAATATACACTTCAACAGCATTAATAAAAACAGATGAAATGAGATGTAAACGTCCAACTGGGTTTGTCTAGTATACCATGGGAGAATCATTGTGCCCTAATGGCATCTTGAGTCTTGTTGTTTATTATTTTCGTATAATAATTTCCAAATATGTCCCCCAAAATATGACAGATTTTTCACCCGATGGCCATTGAATCCACACTACATGTAACACCTGTCACTGAAATTAACACCAATTTCTTCTTTTTTCATTTCTATAATATGCCTAAAATTAGACCTGATTCCCGAATTTTGAAATGCTGATGAGGTCATCCCTGAGATAATGTATAACCTTCAGTGCAATTAGAGATATAACACTGTTTGTGTTGGGTCATACGAATTTTGGATTTGAGTTAAAATACCACCGTCTGATCTCTTACAGAGTTAACTCTAATGATCTTTTCAGAAAAATCTTTAAGTATACGTAAGCAATTTTACAGAGCACATTAACTGTTTATAACTGTAAACGAAAATGACTTATGTGTCCTTTGTTTAAGAGGTAATTGAAAATACATTTAGTACACTACACATGTAAAAGCTGTAACCACATAATGTAAACCAAAACGTACCAACACAAACGTTAATGGAAAGTAATATTTTGAAAACGCAGATTATATTTTCGTTACAGTAAAACGACCACATTTTACTAACAGTTTAATAATAATTACTCTATAACGGCTATTTATTTAAATTATATTTTGGAGTTACTGAGAAAGGAATTAAAACTACTACATAAATCTACCAAATACCAGGTAACTGTTTTGGATTTTGATTATAAATGTTCATATAGCCTTTGTTATTTAACAGTGCTTCTTGAGAAGCAGCAAACCATTGCGTTTCAAAATATTAATATACGAACGTATAAACATTCCCAAGAAACTGTGTAAAGTCGCCGAGAAACACACTTAAATTGCATTTAATTATTATTACAAATACAAACTGAGCAGCCGACTTGTGACCTTATAATATTCAACTGGGAACGAATAAGCACGAGATATGTTAAAAGTCATGACTGAACATGGACAACAGCAAAAATGAGCGCCAAAAACATTGTTGCCTCGCTCAACGTGTTACACAGCAAGGGAACCATGCATATCTAAAATAAAAATAACATGTATGAGTAAGTGAATCAATATATTTTGCATGGGTTACTTATAAACGTGGACTTTAGTGAGAAACCGTTTATCCGAGGAACGTATAGGTAATTAAACACAAATATTCGCTGCGAAAGGATTAACGTATAAGTGAAGTCCAGTTCACCTACATCAGTGTTCTTTTTTCTCCAGCTCCCTATTATTTATTTATTTAGAAGTGATTTTTAGAACGTAGGCCGTAATTTCTCAATTTTACATTTATTCTTTGTTGCAGTTTATTTCATTTCTTAGAGTAGAACGAAAAGAGAAAGAGAACTTTTAGCCAAACATATTCTTTGGAGAGACGAAAAAATGTGGAAACGTATAAATGGCAAGAAAAAGTGTTTATTTTCTTTTAACATTTAAGGGAAATAAGAAAGCGCAAAAACAAACAAAGCTCTCAGTTTCTCAACATTTTCAGTTTTTATTGCTCTTGCAGTAGAAATGTTCCAATATGCCTTAAGACCTTGATCTCCATAATTTCATTTCCTGCTTTACATTTCGGGAAAACTTTTATTGGTGTGCACTTGTCCAGCTAGCATAAACCTTCTCTAGACCGCAACGAAAGGTTCACCTGTTCCTGCGGAGTGAACTCTGCTTCTTGTGTTTTCCTTTTAATCTTACAATCTCCCCCGCATCCCCCTGCCTCTGAAGCTATTGCTTCTTAGCACCACTGCTTATCCTTAGGCAAACCCGACGTACGTAACACTTCTGAAGTTACATTCTTTGTAGTTAAATCGCCCTGGCCGTCAAGATGGTAGCATTAAGATGCCAAATACCCTATAGCGCTAAAAAAAGAGAAAAATGCATATTACAAAGAAAGCTGCATATGTAACATTTTAATATAGAATACTCTTCTTAAACGTAATGACTCATCGTGTATGCTGTACATATAAAAACAGCAACATGATTAAAAAAAATAAGGACAAATTTTAATTTTAATTCTCGAACTCAGTGGTCTAAATTTATTGTTACTTCATGACCACAAATTAGCTTAATATCTAAAGATCAGGAAGATCATGACGGCCGTTGAGATAAGTGCTCGGACTGGTTTCACGGATGGTCACTCTGCGAAATATATTGCTAATGCGAATTTACTTTTAGACAGTAAGACATAATTACAAAAATATAGCTCTTAACATGCAAACGTTTAAAGTTATCCATCACTGAAGCAACAGTAAGATCGATTGAGCAGTTTCTAGAGTGAATTTGAGCAATAACTTCAATATTTGTAGGTGTCGTATTGTGTAAATAAACTAGTCATATGTTTGATTCGTATATTGTTATCTCCAAGACATATTAATATATTTTTAATATATACGTGAAAAATGTTCTGAAATGAATGCTTTTGTTTTTGTATTTTGTTCTTTTTATCTTTCCATATATTTGAAAAGAAAATAAAGCTTTTTCTTCCTCTGTTTCAAATTTCGAAACTTTTATCATTTCTCAAAAGAAGATAATTAAAGAGAATAACTTATATCTCTTTCTATTCTGTTATAAAGCAAATTAAATAAAATGCATTAAAATTTTTGAACGTCTAACTACGCTCGCTTAAGTACTTAGCTTTGGTGTTTCGAGGTGCAGGGGATTGGCTGTTCGAATTTTGCCTGGGACATGGGTGTTTGTGTACTCATAAATGTGGATGTGTGTAAATAAAGAGAAAATAAACAATAAAATAACAAGAACAGAAGAGAAAATGAATGGGAAAGATTTAAATTTAAAAAGGGGGGGATGCTGTTGCAAAGAAATTAAAAAAGTAGATGTTTTAATCTCTCCAGTATGTTTACAGACAAACGTACTCTTAAATTGATAGTGTCAAAGAAATGTTTTGCATTATATTTTATGATTTTCAAAACCAAACAAATTTTGAAGCAAAAAAAATCATAGTTGAAACTTGAAATATCTGGTGGAAGTATGTGTGAACGAAAACAAAAATAACCTTGCCCCGTGCGTCACGAGATTCTAGGTTGACGTGCGAGACCTACCCGTGCTAATAAACTGACAGTGAGTGCTAAATGTTGTTGTGGATTAGCGCGGGAAATTACGTCTGCCCCGGATATGTCTCGCAGCAACAGTGGTCTAAGTCACTAAGTATCTCACAGACCTGGGATCATTGTTTTGTGCGCTGAAATTGCAACATCCGATAATTCGTAACCTCAGTTTTGTTCACCGACAACAGCTTAATACATGTAACAATGAGGTGGCAATATCCAGAGTTCTGTTAAGGATCTTTCACGTAGAAAAATTAACATTAATCTGAGAACATCAAGCATAATATGAACATAAAATTCATCATGTCAACAAAACGCTAGTGTCAAACAAATGGAAGTGAAATGACGGCTGCGATGAATCACGACGATGTGCCAATGCACTTTGTGCTGCCACAAACTGCAGTAATTGTGCTTGTATGGAATAGTGTACATAGCTATATACTATATGAAAGAAAATAGAATTGTTTATAATTTATAAAGTTACACATAACGTCGAAGTCATAGCGATAACAGTTAAAACTTACTCAGTTCATGCTAATCTGTTTCAAAATATTTGCTTTAAAATGTATGCTTTTTGTCATAGGCCAGGGATTATTTCAAATAAAGTAATTTATTTCTGATCAAATGAGTTAATTCCCTTTTTCTCTCGAATCATATCGACATAAAGATGAAAAGTTTGACATTACAAACTTCATGCTGGCTAGTGCTTTGATCAAAATTCTTAGTAGCATGTTTCAGAAAACAAAAAATAGAGAAACATTTTTCATGTAAAGAGTATCTTAGGGTGAGGAATTTATTGAAAATCTTCATACCTATTGTGTGCTTGGAAGATGCTTAACTTAAATACTAACAAGGGAACTATCACTATGCTCACACCTGTACGCGGCTCAGAGTTTGATGGCATCATTTCTGCTCTATGTGGGGCCTGCATGCCAAAAATTGGGTGCGGAGGGAGCATAGCTGGAAGTGCCCGAAAATGGGTCTAGAATAAGTAGGAACATATAAACATAATATAGCATTGTACGGGAGGGATTGTTTACCCCTGAGGGGCAGCGGTCTACACATGGCATAGCGCCGTCCCCCACACAGAGCTCGCGATAGATGTTCAGCAGCTACTTGCAAGTGCTGCATGCAGCGCATTCCAGGCTTCAGTTTTGGGTGTTGCGGTTCTACTCCGCTGCAGATTTTTAGTACACATGATTTATATACAGGAAGCATTATACCACCAAATTTTCAGGTGCGTAGCGGTGTAAGTACAGTGGTAGTTCTCTTGTAAGTATTCAACTGATATTTCCTTTTTAAGTGATGGTGTTCTCTCTCTCTCTCTCTCTCTCTCTCTCTCTCTCCCTCTCTCTCTCTCACGCACACACCTCTAAAGATTAAGAGGACCTTAAAATAAGCAATTCGATTGAAATATCTTACAGAATGTTTTGCTGGAATATAGCGCTTCCTCTAAGTGGTACGAGAATCAGGTATGTACGAGAGTTTAGAAACGGTCTTGTCTTTGCAAACTTTACACTAAGAGCACATTCACATGACAAATGCAACAAGAACACCACAGCATTTGGCCAGGTTATTTTGGAAATGGCGCCATTCACAGTAATTTTCAAACCAAGGGAATACGATATTGCCGCCGTCCAGAAGCTATGTTGCTACTTCCTTTAATTACCAAACCTAAGTTACACCCACCACCATGACACCTGTAAATGATTTGCATGGTCATTACAGCAGCTAAAGCTGAGCTCCATATAATAATTCCAACCTATTTGGCATCGAAATTTCACCCCAAATGAACATTTTCAAAACAAAACACCAGAGTGCATAGGTTTTGTAATCTTTCCTCCATCCCAAGGCGGCCCGGGTTCGATCCCAGGCGACCGCAAACTGAGATTTGTGGTGGACAACACGGCGCTGAGGCGGGTTTTCTCCGGGACCTCCGGTTTCCCCCGCCATATCATTCCACCGGGGCTCCATCTTCATCTCATGTATCCTCAGTGTCACCGCCTGCGGTGCCGTATGTAGTAAAAGCGGGCGTTAAACACTACACACACATTTCCTCCATCCCAAGGAACTTTACAGTTACCTCCTAAACAAATTTAAACTAAAACTCCCATGCCTTCCGAAAAATTCCCAATAAAAATCCCTAGCTGCAGTTAAACCCTTAACTGGTGGGCACGCAGCAAAAAACTTCAGGCTGTATACAGCCTGCCAGCAGTTGACTGGGACTAGACTGAACTGGACTGGAAAGTGATTAAGCCCTAATGAGGGCGCCGAGGTACACGCACCCCGGGTTGTTCTCAGCCTCCCACCACATTGACGGCATGATTTTCGTTAATATGAACACTATCGCTAGTGTCAGTCTAGTTGGCTCAGTTGATTAAGTGCTGGCCTCCTAATCCCCCAGGCCGATGGTTTTTAAGTGTGCTTAAAATCAAGAGCCCCTTTACTGGCATGTAAAAGAACTCCTGCAGAACAAAATTCCGGCACACCAGTGGCTCTGATAGGATGCTGGCCATTGAAAGCGTCGTCAAATAATACAATATTTATTTTGCTATCGCCAGTGAAATGTGAGTGAGAGTTGTATACTAATATGTAAATGGATTTCAGTTTTATATGAGTTCAGATTACAAAATGGCGATCATTGGGTTTTAAGTACACTGATGTTTCACCTGCTCTTTGTCATCGCATCACTGTTGTGGCCAGGCAGCAATTGCTTCACTCATCTACTTACGAAAAAGCTTTCCCTAGCTATGCATTGCGGCTTTGACCTCACTGCTACTCCGGAACCTGCAGTCATAAAGAACTTTAGCCATATAAAATATACCGAATAAACTATACTATATGTATGTTTTTAACATGCATAACCTTAATGTTACTTTTAAAGGAATTGTTTATTATGCTGTGAGATTATTATTGGTCTGTATGATTAGATTAGTTTGGTTTGATTGGCGTTCGGTGAGTTTATTGTTAGCCACAAAGGCCTTTGAACATTGAAAATGTCAAAGAAATGTATAGCTTAATAGTACATACCTATACTTGAATATTGAACATAAAACACACATTATATACATGCAAAATGAAAAACAAGCAGGGATAATTATATATAGATACAGAGTGAGAAAACCCCTGCAGTGAGAAGAACTAGCAAATGTGTATATAGAAATACAATTTGGTAGTTTCATTTTTTAAACTTTCACTTGGCTTTTGCCAGTAAGTTTCAACATTTTATATTGGATTTTCAATGGTTAGCATTTATTCTCAGTTCTTCAATATACATAAATTAAAATAGCTTTTGAACAGGCATCAAAGGTAATTGGGCAATGATTTGTCATTAGTACAGCTAGATTCTACTTACAGAACTACATAAGCATCATCAGGATAATTTAATATTCAGATAATCTTGTACAGAGTATTGTGCTTAAAGCAAACCTTTGGCAGTTCAAGTTCTTTTGCAGCAGAGGTTGCAAATTCAAAGCTTTTGTGCAACCTAAGTTCTTGTGTAGCTTCTGTAAGTTGGTTTTAGCTAAAGTTACAAGTATATAAACCACAATATTTAAGTAAATGCTGCAACAGCATTTGCAAGGTTACGTTAATATCAAGCTCTCTGTAGCACAGGTTATAAATTCAAAGTTTTTGTACAACTAAGTTCTAGGCAGCTTTTAGCTAAAGTGAATGAATAAAAAATACAAGAATAAGAAAAATGTTCAGTAAACTGCTGCAGCAGCTGTTGTAAGGTTATGTTTATATCATGTTTTCTGTAGCACAGTTTATAAATTCAAAGCTTTTGTACAACTAAGTTCTAAGCAGCTTTTAGCTAAAGTAAATGAATAAAAACTACAAGAATAAGAAAAATGTTTGGTAAACTGCTGCAGCAGCTGTTGTAAGGTTATGTTTATATGAGGTTTTCTGTAGCACAGTTTATAAATTCAAAGCTTTTGTACAACTAAGCTCTAAGCAGCATTTAGCTAAAGTGAATGAATAAAAACTACAAGAATAAACAATATGTTCAGTAAACTGCTGCAGCAGCTGTTGCAAGGTTATGTTATCATAAGGTTTTCTGAAGTGAGGTTAAGTTCTTATACAGGTTTTGTGAATTACCTTTAGCTGAAGTGAAGTTATAGGCAGATAAATCACAACATTGCAGTATACTCCTTCACACCTATTGCAAGCTATGTTAATTCCAAGTTTTTGCAAAAAATTCTGCAGCTGAGTTCAGATTCAGTTATAATATAAGCAAGTTGTTTTATAGCACTTAAGTCCTCTAATATAATTAGTAGGTAATAGTCGGTCATAGTATCATAATGTAAATATGTTGTACTGCAGCAGAAATGAAGCTATAATTTTCTTTCAGTAACCATAACAGAGTTGGTTAATACTACATTTCTTATCACAATGCTTACTGCCTTATATTTACTGATCCATTCACTGTGTGTCAGTGCCATTTTATATTACTAATATCTACCTTGTTACTATGAAGTGCAATTTATTAGTATTGCCTTTGTTTTAACAGTTCAGTTACCTATTTTGTATGTGAGTTTAAGGGGTGTGATCAGACATCTGCAGTATATTTTCTTCAGATATAATGTATATCTCCTGCTAGCATTGAGGTTTTATGCAACTGGAGGAATGCTAACATCAGTAGGAGACTTCTGTGGTGCCCACAAAGTGACAGCAAGAACTGGCATCAACATGTCAGTGCTACAACATCATCCTTCATGAAGTGTTATGTTAAAATACCCCAAGGAAGAAATATTCAGACAATCCATATGCAGTAATATAGATTAGTTTCCTTTTCATATACAATTATGTAACTGAAAAGCTAACAATGCAAATAAAGTCTTCTGGAGGCATGTAAGAAGTTTTTAACGAAGAATTATATTACAGTGGATACCTGCACATTGTGGAATTGCTGGAAATGAATCAGCTGATTTTCTTGCCAAAAAGGTGCAAACTTAATTCAGAACAAAAGTAAAAACTTACCCTTTACATCCATAAAAAGATTAATCAAAAGCAAATATAAAAACAAACAAAATCAATCAATATCTAACAAAGACAAAGATAAAAAATGGAACATTTTGATTAAAAATCCAGAAATTATTCCAGAAATCCCACGTAAAGCTGCAGTAGCAAATTTTAGATCACCTACGGAATATGATTATTTGGCCAAACACTTACACAGAATAGGAATTTATACAAGTCCAAATTGTCCTCTGTGCAACAAAGAAGAGGAAATAACTGAAGAACATCTTTTAACCTGTGAAGCCCTGCCTGCCGGACCCACTACACAGAAATATTGGAGAGCAAGAGAGCTAATGGCTTCATTGCCAAAGCCTAGCATTTGAAAACAACAACAACAACAACAACAACAACAACAACAACAACAACAACAACAACAACACCAACAACAACAACAACAACAGTTTTTAACGATAGAAAGGGATAGTTTATCATCATCATCATCATCATCATCATCATCATCATCTGCATCCATCATCATCATCATCCTCATCATCATCATCATCATTATTATTATTTTCATCCTTTAAGAACAATGTACATTGATATTGGGCATGCCTGCATATGAAATATTTACAATGGTATATGTACATAGATCATGGTTTACATAAATACAGCAATTGTTTCTCATAGTTTATGAAGCTACTTAGTTTAAAATACAGATATAAATACATACATATTTGCATTACCATGTAAATGTGGAAAAATTAGAGCAATTAATATTTACAATTTATTACAGTTTTCTATAAATTCATCTAATGTGTAAAAACAATGCCATAGTAAAATCTTTTTAAGTTTAAATGTAAAATTTTTGGCATTATTGTTTCTGAATGTAAGGGGTAATTTATTATAAATAATTAGTCCAGTGTATACAAAGCTGTCATCAAAAAGCTTAGATTTATGTGTCTGCCTAGCTATATTATTTTTATTACGCATATTGTATGAATAAACCTGAGATCTGTGTTAAACTGATGTAAGTTAATTTTGATATAGTTTAATAGTTCAAGCACATAGACACAAGGCAACATTAGAATCCTTATCTGCTTGAAGTATTGTCCAAAACTAGTTCTATAATTTATATTTATAATTAAATGAATGACTGTTGTTTGTATGGTAAATATTGCTTTTGCTGAGCTTGAATTATCCCAGAATAATATACCCTACAGAAGGAGTGAGGAACATTAGAGTAATAAAAGGTGTGCAAAACCTGTGTGAGGAACATTAGAGTAATAAAAGGTGTGCAAAACCTGTTTTTTTACTGCTTCTCTGGTTTTTCTTGGTATAAAACGTGCTTCACTGAGCATTTTTGATAAGATCTCAATATTGTGACTTTGTGGGTTCGTGAAATGAAAAGTCCAATTACACCACTCAACAATGTTCTTTATTTCCACCGACTTACAGTTAAACTCTTGCCAATTACACAGAATTTCGTGCTGCACACAGTTACAATTCACCAGTCCGTCCGTTACAATTTCACTTGTCCTCGCGATTACATAAACTCCGATGCACATACCAGTTACGTACAGTCTTCCGTTGCACAATCCTTTCGTACATTAACACGTCACTGACTACCACTGCCTTCTTACACCAAGAACTGTCCTCACTCACACACACTAACCAACTGATTGACCAACTCCCTCTGTCTGTCTGTAACCCTCTTTATATAGGAATATCGCCGGTTTCTAGTGACCAGGAGAATGTTCCAGATTCCGTAATTTCTGGAACCAGGTGGACAGAAACAGACGGCACACTGATGTTTTTCCTCCCAACCACTGCCTGTCACCACTACAAGACAAACGAGGGGGAGGTGTGGCTAACGCGGTCCTCCCCTGCCTTCCGTTCCCAGCTGGTTCACAGGGTGTTCCAGCGCTCGCGTTACAATATGTAAGTTCCATTTTAAGTTATGGTTTACTGTTATGCCTAAAAATTTTGTCTCTGATTGTAAAGATATGTTCTTTTTATCAAAATTCACTACTGGGATCTTGTCATTATAGTTTTGAATATGCTGAAAGTACAAAGAAACAGTTTTTTCTTTGTTAATTAATAAGTTATTGTTTAACATAAACAATATTGATATTTGGTTCCCCTATGTCTTGTCCTTTTATTATTACACTGGTATCATCACTGTATAATGTGATTTGTGCTCCTCTAATACTAGAGGCAGGTCATTTACATATATTAGGAAGAGAAGTGGCCCAAGAATCGATCCTTGTGGTATCCCATAGTGAACTGAATTTTTCTGAGAGTTAACCGCTTCTACTCAAGATGCTTAGTGGGCACCAGTCCTGTATCCAGGATTTAAAATACGAACCCCCAGGTGTGGGATTGATTCCGGCGCATTCCGGATGCAGGGAGCCAAAGCACACACTGTAGCCCACTACACCGTAAGACAGGACAACAGATGATTGCAATAATGATAATCATAACGACAATGAAAATGACAATGACAATGATAATGACAATGATAACATTAATGATAATGATAATGATAACGATAACAATAGCAATAGCAATAACAATAACAATAATACTAATAATAATAAATAAACCCTGGCGCAACAGCTCTAAGAGGGCAAAGGCCTACCAACCTGTCGGCCTCACTCCCACTTACGTATGGCAGAGGTGGCCGATCATCCAACTGATACGTGGAGGAGATGTGGTCAGCATCTTGGCATCCCCCAGCCAGAATGTTGGTTTTTGTGACCAGCGCCGCTTACCCAGCGTAAGCTCCTCCCTTTCCTCATGATACTGAGTTTCTAAATTTGTACAATCTTTGGATAGTCATTGTTTATAGCTCATGGGTTCTGTCGTTTTTTTCTTTGAAAATGTCCAAATATTATTGACCAGATTTTCAAACACAGGGAAGTTAACTCATTTCCTTAAATAGAACCTAGTACTGGGAATTACAAAGCTTTTGGGCGAGAGGTAGTCCTTATAATTGCAGAGCACAATACCTGAATCTGCAGTAAAATTTTCATTCCACCAAGTTGTGTAATATTAAAAGCATCTCTTTACAAGATTCAAATATTATGGTTTTACATCTTGTTTAAATTACAAACCTACATATGAGAGAATACATGCTTTCAGAACCAACTGGTATATTACAGTGCCTTGTCACTTTTAACTTATAGCTTTTGTTGGTTTCAGTAAAAGTGTTTTCAAGAATCCATTGTCAGGAATTGTATATAAAGGACTTGTTTTTCATATAGAGCTTGTACCACCATTCATTTCGAAAGACCTTTTCTTACTGTTTGGTTTATTGAAATTTGTAGCATTGAAGCTGACTTGTCTGAAGTGTTTTTGAGTCACTATATTTGATTTAGAGGATTTCAAATGTTTACAGTAATTTTTAGTTTTCAGTATTTTAGCTAGGGTGATATTTCACCAGGAAACTGATGAGAAAGATTTGTGCTTGTGCTTTTTAACCAAAACTGTGACGTTCTGCATTTTAAAATCGTTCACTGTATAAAGCTGCTGATTGGCATGGAACTAACAAACCATATACACACAGTAATTACACAGCAATGTTCATTTAAAAGCAAACTGTCATTTTAGACTACTGTATTCTTTTTATAGCTACAAAAAAATGTGTAATACAAACTTGTAACATTTATAGAAGTAAGAAGAAGAGTAAGATTTGTTAACAATACTTTATAGAATGAACAGAAAAAGTCATTTAAATGCTGTATATCAGATCTTTCTTAACAAATGTATCAAATCTGTTTTTGTATTATTTGTAAGGCATGCTTGTTGAAAACAATATAAATCAAATTTACAAATAGTTTTCTTTATCCTGATTAGCTAAAATACTTATTGAACATAAATTGCGAATGTTTTACATTTTCTCCTCCTAACCGTAAAATTTTAAATATATTTCTATACACATAGTGAAATTACTTTACTGTGAAGAATTGCTGAACTAGAGCACTACATCCCTATGAGCCTTGCTTTTGGAGTTCTTCAAAACTCTGGGTATGTAGATGGATCATTCATGGTCTAAGAGATTGAAAAGAGATACTTACGCAAGCACATCCAATATTTGTAGTATATATATATATATATATATATATATATATATAAGTGTATTTGAAAACTTTAAATAAGACATAGTTGTCACCTCGTGTAGAGGTATCAACTACAGCAAACTTTCCAGCTGAACTACAGAAGCTAAAGACCATGTCTTAACTGCAGAAGCTGGCATATCTTGAGGATTAATCACACTTAAATAATTGTTGTATAGGCTTCCTGAAAATTAAAATATAAAACTGCAAATGTTGTATGAGTAGGTATATCAAATAAATAAACTAGCTCATAAGGCATAAAAAAAGCATACACTGGCTTACCTGGTGATATCAAAGGGATGCGCATTTCAAAACTCATACCTCAAGAATGGCCTCTGTAACAGCACAGTTGTGAAAAAATATTTGAAACATGGACGGGTGTAAGTACAACTTTCATCCTTGTTTTCATTGAGATAGATATCTCACTCAGTTGTGGATGTTTACATCATTTGCATTGCTTTTTTATTGTATTGTTACTCCTTCAACTTTGGAAAAAGAAAATGCCATAAATGAGACATGTTACAATATATTACATAAATAAAATAATTTCCAACATAAGTGTTGTACAGAAATTTGCACATTTTTCCAGTGCGGTATATACTTGAGAGGCCCTGAAATGGCAGCTGAATAATTTTTTGAACTTTATCAAATATTATATTTGGTTTACTTTCAGATGAAGGACCTTCAGCTCTCTATAGGTTGTACTGTTTGAGTGCTAGTGTACTTGGTGATTAGTTCACAGTGTGAACTAATCTGAGCATATAACTTATATTTCAACCTATAAGCTCTACCAAAAATGCACGTTTTTATGTACAATATTAATGAACTCTGTTACCTTCCACAGCATAACCCGGACCTGAGCCTGACAACCCAACTGCTGGCTTCACACCCACATATGCAAGGCAGAGGTGGGTTAAATCCAAATGATATGGGGAAGAGATGTGGCCAACATCTTGGTACTCACAGCTGGAAAGTTTGCATTTGTGACCAGGATTCACTACCAATCATAGCTCCTCCAATTCTTCATGCTGCTGAGTGGGCACTGGTCCTGCACCCAGAACGTAAAATCTGCAGCTGGGTGCATTCCATGGCAGCGAACCAAAGCATAATTAGCTCCAGTCCACTACGCTCTCTGGTATAATCTGCTCGTAAGTAAAATATTTACTGTGTCTACACATTTACTTACATGACTCTACTCACTCCTTTACAAACTATTCTTAAAAACTGCTCTTTTCTCCTTCATATTAATTAACATAGGCATTTGTAAAATTGGCTTTATTACATGTTTCCTGATAAGTACAATGAGAAGAGGGGAATATAGTTGGTTCAAGCAATAGTCAAATCTTTTAAGAACTGATTTCTCTGTGATAGCTGTGTTATTCTGTTTACTTTACATATCCAGGACAAAAAAAAAGGACATTTCCCATTTGTGAAAAGTGTAAGTATCAGAAAATTCAAATGATGAATAAATATTATTTTAGTCGACTTCACAAAAAACTGTTCAACATAAATTATGTTTTAACACCTTCATTCTTGTATGTCTATTATGGTGATGCAAAAGAGAGTTTCTCAGGATATTTTCAGAAAATTCAAGATATATATTCCATGTTGTCATGAAAATATCTTAAACATGTAGTATTTTATTAAAATTGTTAGACCTATTTTTTTCAGAAATTAAGAAATGTTTAAAAGATATTCCATGTAAAGGCTAGTCTGGGACGAGGGGATTTTCCTGAAAATCTTTGTATTGTATCTTTGGAAGACACTGAACTTAAATACCCAGTTTGGTATTTAATCAACTTTTCATTTTTTAACTATTCTGTTCTCAGAGACTTCAAAATGTGTATTACTGGTGAATTTTTGGGTAGAATGTAATACCTTCTCTACCTCCTATGTATTTGCATGGTAGAGAGTGTAAAAAAGTCTTCAGTTCTCAGTTCATATATTATATTATTATATATATTAGGGAAAATATATTCTACTCAAAATTTCATATCGAGATTTCACTGGAAGTATAAGTGTTGGGACCCTCTGAATCTAAAAAAAAGAAGAAAATAACAGGTCCATCTGTGTGTTTGTGTAAAGAAAATGGAAAAGTTGGTGAAATAACAAACTTTGTATTTAATTTGGCATCTTAAGGATGCAACACCAAGATTGAAAAAATATCTCTTATTCCAAAGAACCCTTTGCGTGCAAATGATTCTAAATTTGTATTTTCTCAACAATTGCTCTAACGATTTTTATTAAAATACCACATGTTTAAAATATATTTTCATAACAAATGAAATGTGTATATATCCTGAATTTTCTGGGAATAGCTTGTGAAGACTTCTTCATTCTGGATTACCTTAACATAATTAATAAACCATAACAGATGCATAAGATCTTATAACATAAAGATTTAGATTTCTTTAAAATACATAATATATGTCCATTTTTTTTAGATATTCCTTCTAATTTGCTTGAATTCTGTAATACTTACACATATTTTTCTCAAATAGAAAGCTGTTTTCTATCTTCTCCATCTCCTCCTGGCCATGCAATGAGAACGACATGTCAAAGCCATCACATAGCGACCAGCTCTTATAAATTTAATTACTGCTTAAGCCTATGGCATTTTCCTATTCCTATTGTACCAATGGCAAAATATATAATAAAAGCATTTCTACAAATGTTTATCTCAATTAACTTGAAACTGAAGATTAAGTAGGGCTGTTTGAGAATAATATGTTAAAGAATGGTTATAGAAAGTCATGTGAAAGTAACACAAGATTTTTTTTTATATTAATGACCTCTTTTTTCAAAAACTGCCTAAGACAGATAAATGAAATTTTAAGGTGTTTAAAACAACAATTTAATACTATTGCGGTATTATTTTTGTATAAATATGACTAAGTTAAAATGTTACATGCTATCAAAGTATTATAAAATGCTAATAAAGGGTAAAAATAATATCAACCTTAATAAAATTAGAATAACATATATACATCTAAGAGGTCTAGCCCGATGTGTCAAATACTGTCAAATAAAGTTAGCAAAGCTAACACTGGTGCAACGGCCTTTCAATCTCCAACATTGTTTTCCAGTCATTGCTCTTTGAACATTTAGCAGGCAGTGGTTATATAAACCAAATTTAGTTCCAAAAACATAACCACTTTTCATAAGATTTACAAACAGAATACAGTGAGTGTCCCAGTTGTCCCTGTAATGAATTTTCATTTTTAAGACAATGTATTGTGACTTTGTGGGTTCGTGAAATGAAAAGTCCAATTACACAAACTCAACAATGTTCTTTATTTCCACCAACTTACAGTTGAGCACTTGCCTATTACATAGAATTACGTAATGCACACAATTACAATTCACCAGTTCGTCTGTTGCAGTTCCACTGTACGCTCACAGTTACGTAAATTCTTCCGTTGCACACACAACAGTCTTCTCGTCCGTTCACTAACACGGCGCTACTTCGCTGCTTGCCAAGCACTGACTTTCCTCCAGCCCGACGTGTTGCTTATATAGGGTCAGCTGGCCAATCTAGAAGGTTCTGGATTAGATGAAATATTCCGTAAGTTCGAGAACTCAGGTGGAACGAAAAGAGACGACACAGTGATGTTTTTCCAGCCAACCCTCGTTACCGCTATAAGATAAATGACTGGGCGTGACAAACGCCTACCGTCTCCTGCTGCTGCCGGTCGGTTCTATAGGGAGTTCCGAAATTCGGGTGACACTATATTGCCATTGGTGACACCATGAGAAAATTTGGCAGGGGGAATTTAATACCTCTTGTATCTATGCCCTGTGAGAAGATGCCACTGGGGAGGGAGGGATGAGGCGGGAGCATTCTAAGGGAGATTGGACCTGAGGAGAAGCAGCAGCAGAGGGTAGGATTGCTAACGACTAGAGATTTGAACTCCTCGGTGGCGGCTCGTACAAACTGGTCCTCTCCACCCTGCGGACTTACACATCCTCTGGGAGATTTCCCCCGATCCAAAGGGCGAGAATTTGCAGACATTCAGTGCACGTGCCATGAACGCCGAAACCAACGCCGACATTAGGAAACATGAAATAACCAGAATGAAATGAGAGCCCATGGGTCAGGAAGATCGGCTACAGGAATCGAACCCTCGACCTCCCGAATGCAGACTGCAAACGCTACCGCCTGAGCCATGCCGCTCGGTTTGCCATTAGTTAAAATATTTATATCTCGCTCTTCTTTAGATCGCATAACTATTTAATGTCAGAAACTTTCGGTGTGTTAAGTTATAGGAAAACTGACATTGAGCTTAAGGAGAACCGGCTCCAAAAATTCCGAAAAAAAATATTTTTATTAAAAGTAACAGAAGTTTTCATTATTTTATATTTCATTTATAAGAAATAGTTTATAAGTTCACGGAGATACTGAAAAAGAATGTGCAATTGCACTTATATCGTGGGCGTGGTCATTGGTTGGAAATATGCTTGACAGATAAACTAAATATAACTTTGGTTTTGAATTTTCCGCTTGGAGAAGTTTAAAAGGTTTGCGATCAAGTCAAAAGGAATTTTGTTCATGAGATTGATACCGAAATTAAGGTTTGCCATAAGTAAAGAATCATGATGGATGTCAAAGGAATGTTGGTTCTTTGTGACAATACGGGCAAGGCCAGTTGAGTCCAGCAGTTGTGGGGGAAAGTTGTTATAACAAAAGCAATGTAAGAAACAGTGTCCTTAGAAGATTTCTAAAGGGGCTCACTGGACTTGTATGAATAGGGTATTCTTTGAACCATTCATAATGGCGACAAAACAGCTACAAAGGGATCTTTGGTTGAAAAGGAGTTTTCAGAGTGAAAGCGATACACCCACGCGCATCTGTGCTCATTCGGAAGAGTCTTCGGCGTCAGGCCGATTAGAGCAGTCTGAGGCGTGAGGGCGATTAGGGCAGTCCTCTTGTTCTGTCTTGGGTATTTGTCGGTTCATATATATACACGTGAGGAACGAATAAAGTTTATCGAGTAATAAGCATTCTGCCGTCAGTAAAACAGGGATATTGGTAACCCTTGGTCGGCAACTTCAATTTCGAAGTTCTAAAAAAAGAAGCAGTGAATAAATAAGTTGGAAACGGGCATTCTAGTGTCAATAAATATCCTTCTCACACACATCCACGCATACCCTGAGAGAAACTTCATTGCTCGCCAACTTATTTGCTCGCCATTAAATTATTTGCATCAAATTGGCGTCCTAACGTGGAACTTGTGTACACCCATAAACATTATTGCTTCAAGATAGAGAAGGAACAAGACAGTTCATCTTATATGCCAGGAATTCACAAGAAAAGTAACATTTTCTTTAAACTAAGTTTTAGTTTAATTTTTGCTAATTTGGTTTAGCTTTTTTAGTCACTATTTAAGACAGAAGGATGAAACTTCTACTAGTTATTGTTACTACAGTAACAACTATTTTTACGCATGCTTCTTTGCAGTTTTTAATTTGTTGGAGAGTTGCAGCTAAATAATATTTATTTTGTTCTTTACTAAGCACAGGTTCAATATTATAAGTAAAAAATTTAAACATATTCACAAACCACATGATAAGGAATTCACAATGATATATTTTGTAAAAATAATTAGGATCTTAGAAGGAATAGTTGTTTAGAAAAGTTAGACGCATCAAATCAATCGGAAACATTGTTAAGATAGGCACAGCCGTCTGAGCTGAAGTCTTTGAATGGCTACTTGTGCCTTTCTTAATAATTTTTGTGAGCAGAAGATTTGTGGGATACCTTTGTCCTACGAGGTAGAAAGTACTTCATATGGAACTGTCAAACAGGATGTGCGGCCGCGCTTTGGGTCAGTCATGCGCTGAAAGTATGTCAAGTTTACTAGAGACACCACATACAAGTATAAGAAAGAACAAAATCCTAGTTGCACTTCCGCTGCTTCCAAAGCTGATACAGTCTCTTCATATCCAAACTAGACATCCGCTCAATATTTTAAGTAACACCAAGCTTTAGCTATAACAATGTTAGCAATGGTAAATTCAGATTATTACGTGTTCTCGAATTATGTTGACAGAATGTATGAATATCCTCGAAATGGAAGACCGCAGTACGAGTATGCAAAAAAATAAAAATATATGACCAAAATAATTATAAAGGAATAGCTGAGTTAGGCTGAGCAACCCATATAAAATTTACGTTAAAATGCTTACAAATAAAGAATAAAAGCATAAACCATATAAATCGGAAAGCAGCCGAAATTTAGGAGATAGATCGTACATATGTTCACAATAAAACAGATCATAAAGAAACAAAGAAACACGTAACTTATAGACTATGGAAACTCATTTTATTGGGTAATAGAAAATCATGAAAAATACTGAAAGTAAGAGCAAACGTTTTACTCAGCCTATGTAAAACACAGGTAGGTATATTGGTTAATACTAAGCAGTTGATAAATAATTTAAATAAGTATAAGATTATATATAAGGTTAAAGTTTAAAAAAAAAAACTAAATTTTAGAACATAGGCAATACATACTACTTTTTTTTGTAATTTACGTCCGCCCCAACGTTAAGTTATATCGGACGGTGAATGAATTGGGTGAAATGGTACTCAAATGAGTCCAGGGTCCATGGACCTTAGAGTTACCCGACATTCGTCTTGAAGGATAAGGGAAAACCCGGGAGAAAACCTTATCCAGGTAACTCACCCTGACCGAGATTCGAACTCGGGACCTCTTGAACGTGTTATACATACTACTATTCAAAAATTATGAAAGGGTAGAGCCAGACTGAAAAATTCAGTGCCATAGCCGGGATTTGAACCACGGATCTTCTGCTATAAAAGCCCGGGCCTTAAAGTACTTACAGCATAGTAAGTCGCCATTAAGGTAGCTGTCTCATGTTTATGAGAACTCCTAGTATTTTACCGGGAAAAACACGAGTCAGTTGGAGAATTTAATGTCTTACTGGCACGTTGGCCATAGTAACTCAAATGGTTAGACCGGCTGGACGGAGAACAGAAAATCCGTGGTTCAAATCACGGCTATGACATTGAATGTTTCAGTCTGGTTCTACCCTTTCATAGTGCGTCCTACACACGGCCAGTGTGAAAGAACAATTAATATTCAAACATGATTTTACTTAGCAAACAAAATATGTATAGCTTTAGAAAAAGAAATACAAATTACAATGGAAATTGTTAAAGTCGAAAATGAAATGGAACAGGTATTAAAATGTAGTTATTTATGCTACCAGTTATCTCCTTAAAAGGACAAAAGCCGACAATAAAGTAACTATATGTAATTAAATCTGTGGAAATAAAAAGAATAGGAATGGGAACGAAACGATGTTAATTTACATTAATACTATAAAGACAGAAACTGTTGTAAGTATGTATGTGGGGGTGGAAGTAATTTCAAAAACTACTCGACTGATTTTGATAATTCTTTCATTATTGAAAAATCCGATTAGTTCTGATGGCACGGGATTATACAATTTCTTCTAATTTGATTTTATAAATTACAAAAAAGGTGATTTACAAGGATATTTGAATACGAATACATTGTAGTTCTAAAAGGAAATATGCTTGGCAAAATGCCGTTGACTTTTAGTAGTATCGGTCTGGGTAGCTCAATTGGTTAGCCCCTTGCTAACGACTCCGAGGTCGCGACTTCAAACCCATCCCAGACCGTCGGTTCTATGTGTGCTTAAAAGTGGCAATTGACAGCGTCGTTAACAAAACAAAATCATTTTATGTTGACTTTTATCTGAGAATGCTATGGGGTAGAAAATAGCTTATATTCTACAGTGTATACATTTTTATTATGCTCCGAAGAGTATAAAAACTAATGCCGGCTCCATTTTACTACAAGAAATATACACATATGGCCATGATGTAACTCTTCCGCAAACAGAGTATATCGACCCTGTTATAACAACGACGTATTTGTTGCTTTTTTTAATTGTACTAAATTAATAACTCGTTTGAATACTATAAAAATATGCATAAAAGATTGTGGACTCCAGAACCTTTCAATAACCCTCATGCAAAAAAAAAAGTAATTTTTTTACTTGCAGACAACTCGAGAACCCATTATTTCTCAACTTACCGGCAGACGGCACTTTCTATCCCCAGCAGTTTTGAATAAATGCACAAACAAAATACTGACAACACAGAATAACAAACACAGCCAACGACAAACGACAAACTTCATACCAAGCACGCGAATCTTGGGTTAATTAGCGACCAGTGATTACACACGAGTGCGCCTTCCCTAACGATGTTATGACTCACTATTTATGTAAGCTTGGGTTTCTAATTCACGACATTTTGTTTCCTATAATGTATTGTCAACAATGTACTGTTTGAGCGCTTCTGTTTCAATTTAATCACACTTTTTCTGCAGCGGTCCGGTAGAGATAAATTATGGCTGGGACTACAAAACTTTATATATTAAGGTTTTCTGTATTTTGTGAAAGCTGTGTGGTTTTTATGTTAGTAAATAATTGTGAGACCAAAAACAAGACCCAATAGTTTCAAATTTTACCTACTATAATTATCTAAAAGTTCACACGACCAATCTTACCGAGGATACGCACTTCTACCGCCAAAGAATACTTCCTATGTGCTGTGCAACATTTTCAGAACTTGATATATTGTCTAGTATGGAAGGTTATGGATCTTTCGCATCATTTTGTGTGAATATCGGGGGATTTATTCATTAGACTCTACTAAATTGCAATTATAAGTGACATCTACTAATAAATCCTCTAAATCATTGCACAATATGCATAAGGAAGGAGAACGTGAATGAAATGAATTAAGTAATTAATTCGTCTTGGAAGTTTAATAAGCTAACCTTGCAGCGTCAAGTGAATCAGCTAATATTCTATAAAACTACTATATTACAAATATTGTATGCACTTAGAGCAAAATTGAGAGCAGCAGAAATTTGATACAGTGAAAGTGTTTACTCCAAGAGAAAAATATTAAAAATGAGCGTATAAGAAGACATTATATCACATACTAGAGGTTTGAAAACATGCAGCATATGTACAATCTAGTTTTCGACTAAAGCGTATGAATAAAGAAGATACATGCAAAAAAAAAAAAAGATATCATTGCTAGACCCATAAAACGCTGAGTGCAATAAATGAACTTTATTATTATTATTATTATTATTATTATTATTATTATTATTATTATTATTATTATTATTATTATTATTATTATTATTATTATTATTATTATTATTATTATTATTATTATTATTATTATTATTATTATTATTATTATTATTATTATTATTATTATTATTATTATTATTATTATTATTATTATTATTATTATTATTATTATTATTATTATTATTATTATTATTATTATTATTATTATTATTATTATTATTATTATTATTATTATTATTATTATTATTATTATTATTATTATTATTATTATTATTATTATTATTATTATTATTATTATTATTATTATTATTATTATTATTATTATTATTATTATTATTATTATTATTATTATTATTATTATTATTATTATTATTATTATTATTATTATTATTATTATTATTATTATTATTATTATTATTATTATTATTATTATTATTATTATTATTATTATTATTATTATTATTATTATTATTATTATTATTATTATTATTATTATTATTATTATTATTATTATTATTATTATTATTATTATTATTATTATTATTATTATTATTATTATTATTATTATTATTATTATTGTTGTTGTTGTTATTGTTGTTAGACGGCAGCAAAATATTACATAATGATTGGTAGATACATATTAGGATCAGAAAATAAGAATAAGGCAATTTGGCAAGTAATAAAAAGGAGATTGGTAAAACCAATCAATCAAAGTCCCAAATACAACTGATCAGTGTTGGTAAGAACATAAAAGATCCAGTTAAGGTGGCAGAGCTATTTAATAAGCACTTCACTGAAATTGCAAATGAAATATTGGATAAGAAATATTGTACACAAAATGGTCAACTTAGTTACAATAATAAAATAAAATGGTGCACAAATTATTTCTTTATTCACCCAATAAGCAAAGACGAACTAATAAAAGTAACAAATGGATTAAAATATAAGTTTTCACCAGGAATAGATCAAATACCTGATTATATAATAAAAGAATGTATAGAGGGCATAAAAACCATTACACAGAAAAGGGCCAGTTCACAACATACAAAATTACATACTAGTATCAATGTTATCAGCCTTTTCAAAAGCCCTAGAAAAGCTTTAGTACAACAGAATAATCAGTTTCTTAGGTAAAAAATACCATCATAACAGATTGGTAACATGGTTTCTGGCATAAAAGATCAACAGAAACAGCTGTTTACACCTTATTAGAAAAAATAGTTGACACAGTTGAGTAGAAAGAAAAAACTTTAGGATTATTTATGGATCTCACAAAAGCATATGGTGTAATAAACCATAAAATATTACTGGAGAAACTAAATTTCTATGGGGTAAGGGGAATAGCAAGTAAAGAATAGCATAAAAGAGAGGAATATAAGTCAACCCCCAGAGCAATAGCACATGGTGTGCCGCAGGGATCAATACTAGGCTCACTCCTTTTTCTGCTAAACATAAATGAATGTTCAACAGGCAGAGGTAGTACTGTTTGCAGAAGATACAGATGTCCTTATAAAAGCAAAAGGTGACGCAGAATTAAAGGATAAAATAGACAGTAATATAATGAAACTCGGATCATGGTTTAAATCCAACAGACTGTTAATAAACACAGATTAAACAGTTGTTTATGAGGTTTCATAGTAGACAAAATACGAGTTACATAACAAATCCACCAATAGAATTAGATGAGGAAAGTATAAAGTATCAAGGGGAAACAATTTCTGGGAGTACATATAAGTGAAGGTTTAAAATGGGGATCACACATAAATATGTTAACCAAAAAAACTCAGTACGGGATGCTATATGTTAAATACATTAAAAATAGTCACCAGCACACAGGTTCTCAGAAATGCATATTTTGCTCAAGTCCACAGTCATATTTGGGATGGAATAATATTTTGGGGTGTAGCAACTGGTATTTAAAATGCAGAAGCTAGCAATAAGAATAATAATAACTATGACCAATGGAATGTCATGTAGGGAGTTGTATAAAACCTTGAAGATTATGCCTGTGGCCTGTATATACATGCTAGGAGTAATATATTACACTCGATCACACAAATATGAACTTTCCGAAAATTCACAGATACACGATTATTGTACACGGCAGAGAGATGATTTACATATTCAACACTGCAGTACTAACCTAGCCAAAAAGTGCACACCACATCGGAATAATTCTGCATAATAAACTGCCTACCGTGATTAAAAACATAAAAGATCTAAATGTATTCAGAAAGACCTTAGGTCATTCCTATTAGTTCATTCATTTTATACAGTTGCAGAGTTACTGGAAATGTGATTATGTAAAATATGATAGTTAATGTAATTAATTTATAGTTTTTAACTATGAAAATAATTGTATGTTGTACACTTTTAGTTAGGAATAGGATTGTACTGTATGCGCTCTTGTAATTTTTATTTGTTCTTTCTTGACGAATCCATAAAAATGCAATTTTTTAAGAGGTGAATAAATACTACTAGTGCTGCTGCTGCTGCTACTACTACTACTACTACTACTACTACTACTACTACTACTACTACTACTACTACTACTACTACTACTACTACTACTACTACTACAACTACTACTACTACTACTACTACTACTACTACTACTACTATTACAATCATCATCATTACATCTTCTAGACTAATATTAAATGATATGCAACAGAAAATGAAAAAGGTTAGTATATTTTTGTGTATGCCATAAGTGTAATAATATTGAGTTGCGTATTTTGATGGTGCAGATAGTGCAATTATCATTTTCCCGTATATTCTCTATATACACATCCATATTACAAATACAAGGAGTGGTACATTTATTTTCAGTTTGTCTTGGAGAAAGTACGCGATAAAAACACAAATGGTTGCTAGGGTTTTGGAGCTGAATTTACCAGAAAAGTCACGCCCTCATTTAATCTACATCAAAGTGAAGGATTGCATAATTGGGGTTTCCTGGTCAGAAGTCTTTGGATGACATGATAAGAAAGGTTATTGGAAAAAGATAAACTTCCATCAACTTAGTGATAGTTATCAGACGCAACTACAGCTTGGTGAACTTTGAAGCTAAATAATGATTGTTTATTTCATTCTTCGTTCAAGGAATTTAAGCTTATCTGTCAACAGTTTACAGATTAGGACCTGTTTTTTGTTTTGTTAGCGCCAACTGTAGGGTTACATGCACAAGATGCACGTGATAACTGATGGTAAAATAGCTCTCACATTTTAAAAGGTGCCCTGCAATAATTGTTAAAAAAACAAGTGTATATGCGGTAAAATATCACTGGATTCTTTTCCAAAGTCTAATAGCTGCTAAGCCGTTTTTAAAATGTTATTTTTCAGAATAATGAAAATTTTCGGAAAAAAAATTATCTACATAACTCACCCTGACCAAGATTCGAAATTGAGACCTCTTGAAAGTGAGGCAGGCACGCTACCACCTATGCTACAGAGGCGGGGTAACTTTGATTCTCAACTCTAGTTTTGGTAACCTCTGACCGCGTTATTCTCCTGGAGAAACTCAGGTCTTTCCCTCACCAACACAAGAGGCACCTCTCAAGTTTTATGGCCCACGCGAAACGAAATACAAAGTATGTGAACATTCCTCTGAAGTATTTTATACTGAAAATCTTGTACGTTTTGGAGCGTATTTCCTCAGATATTCATTTATGAACCCGCACAGAATTAAAAACAAGTATATAGTTCTTTACAGGCTTTCATTTGATATGAATTTCACCAATTGCAGCTGATTATCATGGAAAATGATTAATCAGAGCGCTAATTAATGGTCCGTAAGTCCTTTGATAATGTATACAAAGGGCTCTTTTTATGCAGTGGGATGTTGACGGAAATATTGTAACAACCTATACAATTTTATGGTACATCCCCAGTTGCCAGGAATCAAAACCTCGCTCTTGCGGAATGGTTTACACGTGATATCTCGGTATTTACTACCACGACATTTTGCCGAGCTTAAACACATTACTGTCTGCCGGGCACAAGAAGGCAAGCTACAGGAATGTCCGCACGTGCTTATGTTTGCCTTACAAGTATGACAAAGATGCTAGATTCGTTTAAAATACGTGTATAACTCGTAACGTGTATAAATGGTATAACTCACGCATACATAATACCTATCACTACAGAGCCCGCCTCGGTAGCGTAGATGGCAGCATGTCAGCCTCACATTCAAGAGGTCCCGAGTTCGAATCTCGGTCAGCGTCAGCTACCTGGATAAGGTTTTTTCCGGGGTTTTCTCTTATCCTTACAGACGAATGTCGGGTAGCTCTAAGCTCCATGGACCCTGGATACATTTGAGCATCATTTCACCCATTTCATTCACCATCCGATATGACAACGTTGGACTACAGATACTGAAACGAGCATTAGATTTGGTAACATGGGTGACTCTGATGTGTTTTCATACACTTATTTCCTATAATGTGTTTCAAATGGGAAGAGTTCTCGCCTGTAGCGAATCAGATGCGTTAGAGCGTTCACCATTGCCACCTCGTTATCCTCACTCTTTTTATATTCCCCCCCCCCTCTCTCTCTCTCTCGCACACTTGTGAGTCTTCTTGGCGCTAGACGTAAGGGAACGCAAACTGAATTTTCCAAAGTTTTATAATAATGCAGTTGTTTAAATCACAATTGCAAAATGGATATTCATATATTACGCAAAAAGTTTAAATATTTAGTTTAAAAATAATTATAGCTTATGAATTACTTATTTTTTTAATCCAACGAAAATGCCAGCGGTGCATCCATATATATATTTGTAATTTTACGTCCTCCAACGTTAAGTCATATCGGACGGTGAGTGAAATGGTTGAAATGATGCTCAAATGTGTCCGGGGTCCATGGAGCTTAGAGCTACCCGACATTCGTCTGTAAGGATAGGGGAAAACCCGGAAAAACCCTTATCCACATAACTCACCCTGACCGAGATTCGAACTCGGGACCTCTTGAACGTGCGGCAGACACACTACCATCTACGCTACCGAGACGGGCCCCATCCATATAGCTGTGAATGTTACTTACGTTAAGAGATAATTTGTCATTGTCATTGCCTTTATCGTCTGAGTACTGCAAATTTATGATGATAGGTTTTAAAATCTCCTTACGTGCTATTTCTTTCCAAAAGCCATGTTCTTCTAGTTTATCTGATGTCTCACGCAGTTTTCCCAGTCTTGTTGTGTTCCTTGTCAATTTCTTCGTGAACAAGTCTTTCAACGTCAGTCAGTTGAAAACTGTTATTTATGTTTGCAACATAATTTGAGCCCACATTAACTCAATTGGAAACATTCTGGCAGTGGTAAGGGGGAAGGTGGTTTATAATACCTTGTGTCTCATTTAAATTGCAAGCTGATCCAGCTGATACACTTTCCCTGGTTATAAACGGAAGAACAACTGAATAATGCTGCTTTGAACTCTCTAGAGTAAATAGAGATTACATACGATTCATAAACAAAGATGCAATGTGACCAAACACGTTCTGCTAGGCCAATAGGAAGTGTAATGTTTCCTCTCGTTCCAATTTAAAAACTCGTTGGCTTATTCAAAGTAATTCTTTTAATCACGTCATGTAAAACGTTTACGTTTCAGTTCTGAGTAATTACAAATATACGTACATTCACACATGCCCACAAATAATGCTACTCATTACACTGCTTACGACGCGATTCATTGTTATATTACAGTACATTATTTGTATTAGGAAAACTATATGAGCTAGAAATATGGGGGTTCTATGGTTATGTTAAATATATTACTCTCTACCTTCCTTATGGATCAGTTTTTGCAAAATCTGAATTTTTGTCTTAGCGCGAATAGTATTTATTAGAGATTGATTAGTTTGGCGCTCGTCTCACACCACTTAGGGGGAATGCAGTACAACACCGCAGGACTCCGATTGGTTGCTCACCTAGTAGCGCTCAAGGACAAACATCATCCCATTTGAAACAATAATAGTAAAGAGATCCACTAACAGAGCAGATTAACAGTTCAAACCCCTCTCCCCTTCATTCCTCTCTTGCCCTCTTTGGTGGGCAAGCAGTATATACCTATGTGTAACCTGAGTCATACTTGAAGGATCCTGTTGTAAGCTGAGGGAGGAGAAAAAGAGACATGATGTAACGGAACTCCCTTAGGCTGCTGATTGGTGGAAAAAAATTCATGTGGTGGTTCCCGTTTCTTTATTTCTGTCTCTTTATTTCCTTCCATATGTTTAAAACAGTAGAGTAGGACGGATTGTAGCGTAATGTTCACGACGGATGCTGTGCTTTCAGGATAGTTTGTGTATGTAATCCAATGGATAAGAGTGATCTTATTTGTAGATATTTACTCTGCAGCAATTAACTGCCCGCCTCGGTAGCGTAGGTGGTAGCATGTCCGCCTCACGTTCAAGAGGTCCCGAGTTCGAATCTCGGTCAGGGTGAGCTACCTGGATAAGGCTTTTTCCGGGGTTTTCCCTTATCCTGAAAGACGAATATCGGGTAACTCTAAGCTCCATGGACCCCGGGCTCATTTGAGCATCATTTCACCCATTCCATTCATCGTTGGAGGACTTAAATTACCAAAAAAAGAAAAAAACAATTAACTTTTGTTTTCCATCCTAAGACAAAAAACGTGTGTTTCGTTGGATATGGATTTTATAGGAATAAAACCAAGGAACCACAAGGAATCACAAAATGCTAAAAGGAGAGCGTACCTAATTGAAATTTAACGTTGCTAACGGTTTTATTGGTAGAAAGTTGAGTAGCGGCATGTGAGAGAGACATTTTCACTTATATTGTTTACCTAGTATTGGGATTACTACGGAGGGGATTCGGCACCGAAACCTATGCTTCATTATATCTAGGCCCCAAATGGGGCCTCCCCGGGAAAAAGGATGAGGCGAGAGGAGACAGAGGGCGGCCGACCCAAGGAGCCACGACAGCGCCGGGACTCCTGCCGACACTTCTATCCTGGGAGAGACCACCACATGAGAGATGATGTGAAATGATAATGGAGATGAAATGGAGGGACAGGAAATTCGGGGAATGTAAATAACCTACCCTGCATTCGTCTAGCGACCCAGAAAATAGCCATGGGTCAGGTAGGTCGGCCATGGTAATCAAACCAGGGCCTCCCGAATGCGAGCCACAGACGAAACCACCTGAGCCATCCCGCTCGGTTTGCTTACCTAAGGCAGAGTATTTGATTCTACTAAAATATTCCACTGTATAGTAAAGACATAACGATTGTAGTGTGTGAACAGTACAATTACAAATCGGGAAGTCAGATTAAATACCAAACTTCACATGTAAGTAGGAAAGACTAAGTTTTTTAAGTGGTTAGCATTATGCTCCAAACTGTCCTTTAGGTGAATAATTTTTCCTTATTTTTTTATTTTTTCAAATTGGTTCTAATGATTTTTTTAGAATATTAGATGCTTATGAAGTTGACTTGACGAAGTATTTATAACAAATTTTCTATAAATAGCTGCTGCTCAATGAACTTAGGAACCTATAAAAGATAGACAAAAACTGACTACGGAAAAAATGACTTTTTAAAACATAGACTTTATTTAAATTATTATTTTTTTCACAGAATTAATATTTTGCTTTATTTATTCCCTCCCATGTGTCTATAACATGATTGTTCTAGTTTGAGACAGATTTTAGCAATTTTAGTTGGAGGAAAAGTCCATGGGTATTTCTAGAGACGGTTATTGCACGAGTAAAATAAAATAAAATACCAATCATTACCTAAGAGTGCTCTGTTCGGTATTTCTGTCTCTCTCTTCAATCCTTCCCGTGTGTTTATAACATGACTGTTTCATGGATAGAGTCAACATGAAAAATTCAATGCCATCGCCGGGATTTGAACCACGGATCTCCTGGTTTCCGTCCAGTAGCTGTAACCTTTGACCTATCATGGCCAACGTGCCGTCCTGACATTAAATTCTCCATTTGACTCATATATTGATGATGAAGCCTGGGACTCAAGTACTTAGGATAGTAAGTAGCCACAAACGGTGTATCTCGGATGCGAGACCCCCTAGTGGTCTACCGGGGAAATATATGAGTCAAATGGAGAATTTAGTGTCAGGACGGCACGTTGGTCATGGTACCTCAAAGGTTAGAGCGACTGGACGGAAACCAGGAGATCCGTAGTTCAAATCCCGGCCATGGCATTGAATTTTTCATGTTGACTCTATCCGTCAAAAATCTTAGCCTATGTACGGCTAGTGTGGAGAAATAAATTTCCATCAATTAACTAAAATGACTTTTTCAGTTTGAGAGTGGTTTTAGTAACCGTTTTTTGCATTAACTTCTTCATTTTTGATGAAGATTTAACCAATTTTAGTTAAGTTTTGCCTTAACAGTTCAGATGTAATCGAGTGCGAAGATTTCTTGTTTTGGATAGGCCTATTTGTTATGGAGTTATATGGATTTGTTAACCTGAGGAACATTAATTTCTTGGGCTGTCGAGGAAAGAAAATGAACGTCAGGATAAGTGCTAGGACCCGGAGAAGGAGATGAGATCGGATCTCCGATAGCTACTTCGAAAGTTTCAGAAGGTGCAAATCTAAAGTCTTCCAATGCTTGAGGTCTGTAAGGATAGATACCAGAGCAAGAAAACCCGTTAAAATACCAATCCAAACAAAAATTGTGTTTCAATTATTATGTATATTTAAATATTAGTGAGCTGATTACTGTGTCCAAATTAGCCCGAGAAAGTATATTCAAATTTCCCTGCGCGTCTAAAAAAAAAAAAAAAAAAAAAAAAAAAAAAAAAAAAGAGATCGCCATATTATTCAAAAGCTACGTAACACAATGCGCCACTAATCGACGAGTCTGTGGTTAATGCATGCAAGAAAAAGATCGGCTTATGTTAAACCGAATGTTTACACATTAATTTTTGAAAAGTTTAAGATAATAGAGCATAATGCTATAAGTAACAGAAACAGTGAGTGTTCGCTCCCTACCTACTTCCATTAATATAAACGACTCCACAAACACTTAACACCAGAGGCTCTACTCCCATTAGTCTTGGACCCTTAGGACCAATGACCGGGGCCTCCTTCTACCTTGGAGCGATGGAAAACTCCAGGGTTCTTTCCATGGGGCAATACCTTGAGTCTAAAAAGTCCCCCCCCCCAATCGACTACTACGTCAAGACGGGTGGAAGTGGATACGCCACTTACGAGCGTCAACCCCGCAGGGAAGACTACCGTAAACCTCGGTGGGGCCGCCTGGTGAACTAGCACACCTTCTACGAGCTCTGCAGGCTAGTACCCCGGACTTATGAGGCAACCCTCTACCCCCTCCGGGCGGCCGTAGCCTGGCCGGAGGTACCCAATTCCCCGTGGGTGTCGGGAACACACTGCCCTCTCGAGTCCAACCCAATCCGAATAACTCCCCTACGGGAGGGGCTCAGCAGTTCGGCCCGAGGTTCCTCTGTTAACGTCAGAGGTACCACGAGTGCTAAGGGTCCGCAGCGCCCGCACCTCGGCAGCTGAAGGGGACGGATCCCCTCCCCTACGGGTCCACAAACACTTAGATGCACATGTAATGTTGTACATAGTCTACACAACACTGCTACTATTACAACTGATAAGAAGGCGATAGAAAAATCACAGAAATGCTTGCAAACGGTTAAATTATCTAATTTCCTCCGTTGTACAAAATAACCTGGTGTGTTCCTCTGACAGAAATATGAAGTTTGGGATTTTTACTACTTTTTATTTTTGAATTATGTTACTCAGAGGCAGAGCACATGTGTACCTTTTCCGATATATTTCAGGCGAAATCTGGATATTGACATTTTTTAATGGAATGTAATACTTTCTCCACCTATTGTAGATAAATGGGAGAGTGGTGTAAACGAAATGGAATTAAGTGTATGCCATCAAAATATAAATAAAAAAAGCAAATGTATTGCTAATTTGTTGTAGGAATAATATTTTTCTACACACTTATAAAGTGATATAGTCTTCTTTAACCATGCTATATGAAAAAATGGTATGCCGAGTTAACTGTTTTGGGCAAAGTAGTGCATTTCGTTAATTAGAAAAAGAATTCAAGGAAGCTAATGAAACATTTTAGCAGAAGTGTTGGTGTAAACGCGAAAGTCAGCTTGTTTATTTAAAGGGTTCCATTTTGTGAGAAAAGCGAGTGTACTACTGACGCGAGGAGGTGCTAATTGGAATGCGACATTTACGTCTCTCAGGAGTAAACTTAACCCGGTATAAATACTATACAGATGCTGCAGCATCCAACACAATCACGTTCATGTCAAGAGAGAGCAAGTTACAAACACAGTCTTCCTGCATCTCAGCCATGTACTGCTTACAGGTGAGTCAAATATCCTATTTCATTATAGTGTCGTTAAACAAAGTTGCTTTAAAATGTGTAGACTACCCATAATTTGTAGAAGAGTTCTAAAAGCTTTAAAAAGTGTTCGAAGAAGTTTTGAAATTGTTGAAGTTACTAACCCGTGTCCTCAGCGTAGATGGTGGCGTGGTTTTCTAACGATCAACAGAGTCATGTGGATAACGTTATACTTTTCCGGAGTTTTCCCTTAACTTGAAAGATGAATGTCGGATATCTAAGCTCTATGGACCCCGGGCTCATTTGAACATTATTTCATTCGTCCTTTGATATGACCTAGTGGTGGAGGACGTTAATTAAAAAAACTGAAGTTATTAATTAGATCATTGCAGATACTTCTATAGTAGCTTCAAATGTATTTGGGAATTATTTTGGATTAGCTATTTCCTCGACTGTAACTATTTTATAGTGTGCTAAATTCTTACAAACATACAAAAACTGAAACTGTATTATCCATATATACTAATATTTGATGATTATAGTTTTAGATATCACTGATATATAGCTTCAAAGATATAATTAATAATTCGTCTATACTCTTTTTCAAAATTAAATACCTTTATTTAGCTAAACATTTGATAGCTATTTTAGGAACCTTAAAGTCTTTAAAATTTGTAAGCTGTAGAGAGATGTATTTAAAATATAAATACAATCTTACAAATATTAACATATAGGTACTATAGATATTTGCAGATGAAGGCTCAAAGAAACGAACATATAATTTTTTTTCTATAAACTTTTCTGGATTCTTAAACTTATGAGGATGATAAATTCTAAAACAATCATCCAAAATACTTAGCAATTAAAGTTTGTAAGTTCTCGAAAAGTAAGAATAAGTTTAAAAAAAATGTTAAACAAGATACTTTAAGGAATCCCGTGGTGAAAATCGAAAAAAAAAAAATGGTCAAAATAATGATGTACTTATTGGACTAAAAATTTGCATCCTCTTGGCAATTAAGTGACAAATGTCATTAAATTATAGCAGTAACAGTTGGTTAAAGCTTCAAGTTATTCTTCTGGTAGATATTCAATTATTGTGCTGCCGAATACTTCATCTTATGATGTTCCAATTTTTCATCGTATGTTATCTTCCTTCTCACCTAAAATAAATTGAAGAATATAACATTAAAGCTCTCGGAATCAACATATCTCTATATTTTGAACATAGTGATTTTTGTACAAAATAGGTGACAGGCGTAAATTATTTTAAAAATAACTATCTTACAGCTTACTTTTTAAAGACTTTATTTTATACCTGTAAGTTGTAACATTTTCAATTTTGTTGTTTCCGTTTTGGAGCTGCATAACACTAAGTACTGCAGTTGAATATATTATAATATAATCAGTATTGCTTTCCCAGCACATAAAACTGTACATTGCCTAACACTTTTGTGTTAATGGTTTCATTGGTGCTGGTTCAAAGTTCAATCTACGGGGCAAGTGAGCCTTGAAGTTACTGATGTCTAAAGTTGATGATATTCATGTTTAGAGTGTACTTTCAACTTCACAAAGATGGTGGTATACAAGACTGTGACACCTTAGGAAAAATATGTTTTCTCTGTAAGCAATAGAAAGTAGGGTCTAGGCAGCAAAATATTTGTTTATGTGAACTAATTCCACAGCGGGATTGTTTGTTCTAATAGCCTATTCGTTGTTATTGTTCACAGATCTCTGTTGTATGCCTTGTGCTAGCTGCTTCGGTGTTATCAGCACCTGTTTCTAACAACCCGACAACCAGCAAGGCTGCTGAAGAGGGATCCTCTACGGAAGGAATGATCCTGGCACCGGAACCCAATCTTGGACTTGTCCCCGGGCAGTCAAGGTCCCTGGATGTCATGGACAAGGACGAGGGGCGTGCTGCTTTCGTCGAGGATGACTACGGTGATGATCTGGATGTCGCTGAGACCATTATATTCCGCCCATTGTTCCGTTACCGCCAGGATTCCGTTGAGAGGCGAAGGAGGGTTTACAGGAACAACAACAGCAGGCCCTTCAGAATCAGCAACACTCGCCGACAGTCCAACTACTAGAGTTTGCTATCAGCATTTCTAAGCAAATCGATTTTCATCGCTATTCATCACTCATTTAACATACACTATTTATACTCATTATTTATTTATATACATTCATTAAGTGCATCAGCATATGATGCATGTGAACTTGTAAATATTATCAAAAATGTGTGATAAGTCTTTTATACGAATATTTTAGATATTAAAAATAAAATATTTAAATAATATTTACATGTAATATTCATGACCTTTCCTTTCCTGTGACCCGTAAATACCTCAAAATATGCATTAATGTGCTGAAGGTAGAAAGCCATTGAGTATATGCAACATTTAAGAATTTAAAAAGCGTTGGTAAATACATTCAGTAATTTACCTTTTAACCGAACCGTGACATGGTTTGGAAACCCTCATCCAATTAGTCATTAGAGATTTATTTGATATATACTGTGAGTATTAACAAATATTTTCTACTATATGACATTCTTAACTAAAAGACAAGTATGCCCTTTTATAACTCAGATATTCGTATTCAAGTACAAAGGGATTTGTAAATTCTTTTTAAATATTTTAATAATTTATGGATTGAAATTGGAAGTGTTTACTGTCGCATATGCGTTAGAACGAATTGGATTTTTCAGTGGTGAAAGATTATAGATTTTCTAGGTTCCCATACATAGACAAACTTTCTCTATGTATATGACGAATATTAACATAAATAAACATTTTTCGGTGTAGCATGTTAACTGTAATAATCAAAGGAAACACGTGTGGAAAGTTCACGAAAGTCATTGACAATCCATCCCATCACGTAAACATCAGAGCATCAACCTTTTCTTTGAACTCGTCTGTGATGACAGAGGAACGTCGACATCGCCGTTATTTAACCCCACCTTTTCTTCTCCCTCGTAACATTTTTGACACAGAAATATCTCTACTATAAATGATTCCTGTTTGGTTTAATGAACTGGCTGCAAAATATTCACGTTATACTAACCATTTTACATGCAGAAATGACAAAGGAAGTTTTATGGAATGAAACAATAAATATATACATATAATGGACTTGAGTTATTCATGGTAACATTGCCGCATGACATTATATTCCCAAATGACTCAAACTTTCCCGGTAAACCGTAAGTCGTCAAAATTCATTTTGAAATAACATACTGAGGCTGTAACTTTAGACCATTATGCCGATATGAATGATAAACAAATAAAAAACTAATATTAATTAATGACTGTCGTATATAAACAAATTCATATGCTCGAATTCAGTAACAATTTACGTAACTTTAAATGGCTAAAACAAGAATGTGGCTGTGTGCATTTAAATAGTGAAAAGGAGAATATTTTAGTTGTAGATGTTCTAACTACAAGTAAACAGACTGCCTCAGTCAGAATATGAGAAGTGAAATTTGATGTTTCAGGCTTAAAAGTGACTTTTACATTGCATCGCTTCAGATGCATTTATAATAAAGTGGAGAGTGCAAACGCTGTATGTCATTGTAAACTAATTCACTTTAACAAAGAGAGAGAGGAGAGAGAGAGAGAGAGAGAGAGAGAGAGAGAGAGAGAGAGAGAGAGAGAGAGAGAGAGAGAGAGAGAGAGAGAGAGAGAGAGAGAGAGAGAGAGCTAGACAGACAGACATCGACTGGAACGAGATAAACAGTAAATAGGGGAGAAAAAAACCATCCCCATGTTGAACCTCTTATAACACGAGTACATTTCAACCAATGGCATATGAGATTGGGCTTAAACAAGAGCCGCAAAGACAAGAAATAGGGTAGAAGTTTAGGCATGCAACTATAACTAACAAATTTAGCTAAACAGGGGAGTTACTTAAATTCGTCCAATGGAGGTGCACTTTTTCTTACCGAAGAAAAGATTGCATGGTTATACCACTTTTAACTACGTATCCAGAGCATACATCGAAAGAGAATTAGAGAGGGGGGAGAGGGGCAGAGAGGGGGTGAAGGGGCCTAAAGGAGCTACACACGGCAAGACCGTGTGACGTAGTTACTTATGTTCTTTACATACCTACGTAAAAACTGCCTCAGTCCTCAAAATCCGACTTACATCGTTCGTACTAAACTCCCGGATTTCGTGGTTAGCCATTATCAGATCAAATCAAGAATTGTTAATATTGTTCTTTCACAAATACCGTGATTAGCTCAGTTAGCAAGGAGGAGTTACACTGAAAACTTTAAATCCATAACGGGGACTTGAATCACAAATCTCCAGTTTAAGTTATACTGCTCGAAAAACTGAGCTACCATGGCAACATGCCGGTATCCCAGCAAAGTCGCATTCCATCCTCACAAGGAGTTCTCAAATTCAGTTTTAGGTATAATATACCAATGCTAACCGGCCGTGATCACTTTTCTGTATACATGCCACCTTAGGGTACCTATAGAGGATGCTTTTGCAAAACACTGACGAACTTAGTATCTTAAAAAGCAAAGCTTTCACGAGAAGACAAAGCAATGATGGAAATAAGCCTTTACAGAAACTGTCTTTTTGTTAATTTTCTTGTAGCTGCAATGGAAATATGGGGGCTATAAACATATTTTATGTAGGCTTTTTATACTTAAATATTTTAAGAGGTAATTGCTATGTAATGGCATTGAAATTCCATTCTGTTTGCAAGGCCAAGAGGGAGAAAGATAGTGAGAGAAGGCTTCCTATTTGAGAAAAGTGTTATAATCGGAAAATTCAAACCAATAACAAGGAGGAGCTCTACAAAAAAGATTTATTTGACATGAAATGTGTGCTTCAACAATGCCTGTATATTTTTGAAATAAAGAGTTTGTCTCTCTCTAGCGGTTTAACAGTTGTGCAAAGGTATCTAGAATGAAGAGGACATCAGGGACTTATTACCCGAAAACTCAAGATATAGGTACTTACATTTAATTTTTTATGAAACATATGGGTTTATAGTCAAAATCGTTATAGCTATTTTTGAGGAAATCGAAATTTTCGAGAAAATGTTGCATGTAGAATTTTCTTAAAACCCTTCATATCGTATGTACCCTTGGAAGAAGTTGAACTTAAATAGAGGGACTACACACACACACATTGCCCGCCTCGGTAGCGTAGATGGTAGCATGTCTGCCTCACGTTAAAGAGGTCCCAAGTTCGAATCTCGGTCAGAGTGAGTTATCTGGATAAGCTTTTTCCGGGGATTTCCCTTACCCTGAAAGACGAATGTCGGGTAACTCAAAGCTCCATAGACCCCGGACGCATTGCGCATCATTTCACCCATTTCATTCATTGTCCGATATGACTAGATGTTGGAGGACGTAAATTAAAACACACATACACACGCGCGCGCGCGCGCACACACACACACACACACATTCAGACTCTACGGAGGCTGGGGACTAATCCTTACCAAAAAAAAAAAAAAAAAGCTTCATTCTACCTTTAACTGCCCTTAAGCATCATATGCGATTTCCCTCTACTGTAGGTCCCGAGTTCGAATCTCGGTCAGGGTGAGTTACCTGGATGAGGTTTTTCCGGGGTTTTTCCTTATCCTGAAAGACGAACGTCGGGTAACTCTAAGCTCTATGGACCCTGGGCTCATTTGAGCATCATTTCACCCATTCCATTCATCGTCCGATATGACTCAACGTTGGAGGACGTAAATTACAAAAAAACAAAAACAAAACTCTCTACTGTCTATTATACGCTACTACAATTACTACCCCAATGTCATCGTTTTCGGTGAATTAAATGGAGTAACTTTTTTTCAGTAAGCTAATGAATAAACATCTGATATTTTGCACTTCTCTTCTTTGAAGAATAAGATTTTAATATGACGTTTTGTTCTTGGTTGGACGTTCTTTGAATCGAGATTCTTATAATGTGATATGTTTTATCGATCGTCAAGATACGGCAATGTGTGAGAAAGTTTTATGAAGTTTTAATTTAGGTTCATTATTGTTTTTATTTAATTTAGACGATGATTCCCCGGCCGTAACATGAAGATCCTTATTTCAAGGCGTCGTCTCGGACAAGAAATTATTTATCAAAATGAAATGAATTACGTGATATCTTTCTCTATATATTAATTTTATTCTCTCCAGTGCATTCTCTGTTTAAAATTATTAATAGCAATCTCTAAGCGTCCTTTTTCTGCGACGATAAAACTAAAACTTTTATGTCCATCTTCTACGAAGGCCAAACTTAAACTGTAGCGTCCTGGAAGGAAGATTATTGATTTTCTTCCCCATAGAAGCCACACGTTTTTTATGACTACGTCATTCGTAGCAATCTATACACATGTCTTATTTATTTTCATAATTTCACTTCCTAAACTTAATTTAAACGTTATAATGCTTTCAAACGTTCTTTAAATAATTTTATATAGCATATAAAACAAATAAACCACATGATTTTCTCTTTCGAAATTAAATTCAAAACAACCATTACAACTTTTGCACAAATTGTTCTTATAAAGTCTCATCCCCTTAGTTTATGTTAATCGAGATAAACATTACCTTATTGCTAATTTTCTTGTAAGTGTAGGAATATGGGAGCGTAATAGGCTTTAGGCGATAGTCAAGCTGGTCGTTAGTGGCTTCCCTTTTGAGAAAAGTATAAGCAATGGAAAATTAAACAAATAACAAGGCATATTTTCGATGGCTCAGTCCACACACATGCAGACAAAAAAGTATTTGACATAAACTCTGTGCTTTAAGAAGCTGTACTTTTTGTGTAATAAGATTTTGCCTATCCCTTATTGTTTATAAGTTGTGCAAAGATTATCCAGAATGACTACTTCTAAAAGACCTAAGAAAATCCAAGCTATGCATTTCATTGTTTTGTAAATATCTTGAACATATGAAATTTTAATCAAAGTCGTCAGTACTGCTTATATTTCTGAGAAATACAAAATTTTCGAAATTTTTTTCCATGAGGTGTGGGGATTTTCTTGAAAGTCTTCACGTAACATGCTTGGAAGATGCTGAACTTAAATACAAATTTCGTATTGAATCGACTTTTCGCTTTTAGTTATGATGATCATATACATACTATGCGCGCACGTTTTCCTGGGCGCTGGTTTAACGGTGTTGTGTGGGTAGGGGGGAAGAAGAGAAAGCTAACCTCGGTTTTCTGCAGTGTGGTCAACCAAGAAAAACACAATTCACCAAATCGCGGTAAGATCAGCGAAGATATGCACCGTAGGTGTGAGAAATGTGGACATTGAACTCCTTCCGATAAGCGTATGCTTATATATTTACGGTGCTATGAAACACATAAAAGTAGAAAATAAATAATATGACAGCTATAAACAGTCATTCGCTTTGTGATGCTTCCATTTTCGAGTTCGGTGCGTCACTTTCTGGCTGGTATCATCTGACGTGTTGATGATAACTTCATCAATTGTGATTTTCCGTATTGACGCTTTTTCTTGTGTAAGCAGCAACTCGTTCTGTGGATTTGCTGAGTAGGAACATTAGCTGGTTGTTATGTTATATGTGCAGGTTTCCGAGTTGGAGTTCGTTGCTCGGGAGGTACGTATGAGGAGGCTGTGTGGCTTCAGCCATAATTGTAAATGGTTAGCTAATTAACCTTGAAATTGCTCAGAACGCAGTGATCTTTGCACACAGAAAAAAAGCGCGCGTGAGTTTAGTATATTAGCCACTAGATGTCAGAGTGTCAAGTTTCAAAGCTATCATTTGTGTTTATGTAATTAGATTGAGGACTTGGGAGCCGAGCGCCCAAGAAAACGTGCGCTCATGGTACCCATGGAGTTCCTGTTTAGATAGACATCTTAATAATGCAATATAATGCTCCAAAATAACATTGGTACAAATACTAGTAAATATTAAAATGACAAAAGCATTCAGAACTGCATATTATGAAGCTCAATGTGCCCTGGCAGGAACTCCGACCATCATACTAATAGAAATAACCAAGTACCACAATATTATATTGGGAAGGACAGGACAACAAACACTTCAACCTAATGAACTACCCCATCCTCTAGATAGTATAATCATTGAAGAAATGAATGAAAGAGACATACGCGATGGCAGCAAAACACACACAGGAGTGGGGTCCGGCTTTGTTATCATATACCAGGACCAATCAATGCAGAAAGGTCAGTATAAATTGCACAATAGGTGCTCCAACAACCAATTGGAACAAGTTGCGATACTGAAGGCCCCCAGAGTACAAAGTTTCTCAGAAATTAGAGATAATTATGCAGCAGTGCACCCTGATAGAGATAACATTTGATCCACTTCGGAAAAACAGAAAACATTATCTCGTGATAGAGGAAATAAAAAACCAACCAAAAAATTTAAGATCCAAAGAACAGAAGATACCCTTTGCACGGGTTAAAGCGTACATAGGAATTCAGAAAAATGAGCTTGCTGTGATATTAGATAAGGAAGCAACAAAGGATAGTAGTGCACGATCTAATGACCATTAGCAGACTAAAAAGTGAACTGGGCGAAGGAAGCTTGAAACGTTGGGAAAATCAGTGGGAAACCACAAAGAATGGTACAATTGCAAAGACCTATTTTGCCAACGTTCAGAAAAGACGCAATGAAATTAGCTCCAACACATCATTTTACAGTTAGGTATAGGTAACTACTGGCCACGAAAAGTCCACTGAATGAATCCATAGATATAAGTTAACAAATAATCCAACATGCGCGTGTAGAAAGAAAACTCAAATAATGGATTATATCTTATGGGAGTGTAAGACATAAAAAAGTTATATAAAAAAAGCAAACTCTGGAAGCGTATATTTTTCTAAGTCCACATTGTTTCCATAGTCGGTTTACAATGGTGTCACGGAACGCGTCTGTTTAGCTTCGTCCTGCTGAATCCTCTCACAATTAAGTCTCACTGCACTGATAGCCAAGCGGTTATAGATTAGTATGTAGGAGCTAGACCTACAAAGGTTCGAATCCCATCACGACACTAGGGAGGGTTTTCGCCGGGATTTCCGGTTTCCCCCGCTATCTCATTCCACCGGTGCTCCATCTTCATCTCATGCATCATCAGTGTCACCGCCTCCGGTGCCGCATGTAGTAGAAGCGGGCATTAAACACTACACATTACATTACATAGGAATCCCAAACACCATTTTGATTTTTTATTGTAGATTACGAAATGAGTATTACTCATATTGAAATATAACTTCCAATTGCTAAGATTTACTAGACTTTATAACATTTATGCTCATATATAAAAACTGAAACACTCTATTCTGTTTTTTAAATTACATGAAATAAATATGTTATTCCTGTAGTATGTAAAATCAAATAAAAGTGGAAATTAACTTAGTATGTGTAAACGCTCTGCTTCTTTTACTGCCCTCATTCTGTGAGGCATGGATTAGAACAAATGCCTAATGAAACTTTCACGAGAGGATACTTCTCATTATATGACAGCAACAGTCATAACAGATGAATGAGCCCAAGAGTTTACGCAAATAATATTGAGGCAATTTTGAACAAATATTGCATTTATTTTGAAAACGAAAAGAATATGTTATTTGCGTTTTTATAAATGAATGTGTTTAAAATATTTTATTTATCCTCTGCAACAAAACATAAGGCATTGCTATTAAAGTAACATCAATAAAAGTAAACCTGCACATCAAGGATTCTAACTCATGTATATATATATATGTGTGTGTGTGTGTGTGTGTGTGTGTGTGTGTGTGTGTGTGTGTGTGTGTGTGTGTGTGTGTGTGTGTGTGTGTGTGTGTGTGTGTGTGTGTTTTATCGCTCCGCTGCCATAACGGCCAAGCTAGACGGAATTAAAGTGTATATTGTGAACGCAGCGTCATTGAGTACTTCCAATGTTTTCCGAATCGAACTTTGTTTCTGGTAGCTGCATTTTTTTTTCTAAGGCTGTTTGTAACTGTTTAAAAATATGGAAAGTATAGACTTTGACATTTTGAAAATAGTTGTCAATATTCATTTTGTGAAATCAATAACCATTGTGCAGTTCTGCAACGGAACATGATGAGATAAATTGTTATTTAAAAACTACCCACCCATCAGTCTGACTACCTGCCCGACCTTTTTTCTAAAATTATTTTTGTTTTATTTAGGAGACCGCATAGTAAGAAATTGGAAGTTAGATGTGTTACATTCAGATAACTTTCTCTATCCTTTAGCGGTTTTTAGAGAGTATACAAATATTCTTACTGAAGTATATTTTTTGTTTATCTAATTCGATTTAAGTGAGATAAACCTCTACAGAAATATCTACTTTACACATTTCATTGTAGATTCAGGCGGAATAGCGGAATGCGTATGTACACTACATGCTAACGTTAAAAAGTATGGTTTTTGTCCTACAATCGGGACAGGCAACTAAATGGGCAGGACTTCAAAGGAATGAGGAAGTATTGAACAATTTCAGCCTTTAATAACGGATATCACATTATAACAAATATTTAGAATAAACTGTGCATTGTAAAGCAATCTACTTATTTTTGTAGTACCTTTTCGTCTATCGTTTAATGTTTGCCAGCTCAAAAGTCCTATGTAAACAGTAAAGAAAGGAAAAATATGAGGTTAAGCTCACATTCTCTTTAGTAACTGACCATGCTTATTTTCCCTTAAAAACCCAATTGAGAATATTTTTCTTTTGACTGAGAATAATAATTTGAAATTTAATTTTAATAGAAATATCGATACTATGAAGACAGTGGATCAAATCACAAACATTTGTGTGCGAAGTACCAAAAACCTCACTTTTAAGTGCTCTGTGCATTCCCTTCTGTTTACTTGAGAGAGAGAGAGAGAGAGAGAGAGAGAGAGAGAGAGAGAGAGAGAGAGAGAGAGAGAGAGAGAGAGCAACGTAATTGAGAAAGTATAAGTGAGAAAAACTACAAACTTGGTATTTTAAGTACAGCGTATTACAAGGATAAGCAAGGGAATTTTTACAAAATATCCCGCCCTGAACTAGCCTTTATGTGGAAAAATTTCCATTAATGATTATTTCCAGGAAAAAAAGACCTTCTAGAAATGTTGCCTAAATACATTAGGAATGAAAGGCATAGGTCTCTTGAATTTTCTGTGACATTCCGGTAAGTCCCTACATTCGCATTCGATTATGTCTCATTTTGTCTAACAAGGATAGGATAGAAGAGGTGCTAAGAACCATGAGAGCCTAAAGCACAGCAGTGTCGATTTTGAGATTTTGACATGCATGTATGCTCCTGACACTTGCCAATCTTGTGGTCAACCAGCTGTAGCTGTGCTTTAGCCTCTCTGATTTCATGAAACATTTATAAGAAGTTGTCTCCCAGTTATTCCTGATATTTAATTACATAAGGGCCCAAAGCATAAACTATTTTATTATTATCATTATTATTATTAATTATTATTAATTATTTTATATATATATTGTTTTTGCTCTGCGCTGTTCAATATGTATCTAGTGTTGCCAACATAATTTACTCTTTACATCACGTTCGCAAGTAGTACTTCGTAATGGAAATTTTGATTATAACAAACATCTATTTTTTTCACGACTATGTTTCTGTGCTTTGGGCCCTTATGGTTCCCGGGAGGAGGGATGAGGCGAGAGGAGACAGAGGCTGGCCGACCTGAAGGAGTCAGGAAGTCCAGGAGACAGGCCTAGCATTTAGCAGTTTGAAACTCCCCGGCAGTCTAGTACAACCAGCATACTACCTACCCTGGCCCCGAAACAGCCCACCAAGCCGGCTCGTAGTTCGGAGATCAGAAACACTCAGCAGTCTTGTAGAAGTGGCATCCCACCCGTTGCGACCCACTAGTCAGGCTCGCACACCGGAGACCGATCTCCCGGCAGGGTTGCGCACCAGGTGAGACAACCATCGACACTTATATCCTGAAAGAGTCCGCCAGATGAGAGATGACGTGAAATGATAATGGAGATGAAATGTAGGGGGATGAAATTAACCTACCCAGCATTCGCCTGGCGACCCGGGGAAGCCACTGAGTAAACCCATGAGTCAGGTAGTCCAACCACGGCAAGTGAACCCGGGCCTTCTAAATGCGGGCCACAGAGAAAACCGCCTGAGCCATCCCGCTCGATTGTCTAACAAGCAAGTCATAAACGCTAGAAAAAACTTACTTCATGAAAAATGTAGAGATCATTAAAACATGCACGCTAAATCAAACAGTTTTTGTTTCACAGCTTTAACAATTTTTTAAATATCCATGATGTATGATTATATTTCCCCAAATATAAGTTTTCATAAGACAGAATACGTTTGAAAATTTGCTATTCTTCTTTTTCCCTTTTCTTAGGAAGAGCTCGTTACTATAACCATGGAGTTGTTTATCCTTCCATGACTATGACTTCTAAATTTCCTCCTCCATGCTTCTGAGGAACATTTTAACGGTTTCTCTTGCTTAGCTTGAAATCAATTCTAAGCAAAATGCCTGTTTTGTCCGTCACTGTGTAGATATAAAAATATATTATTGATAAGTGCTGAAATGTATAAAACATGCACGGATTAAGAAAGTGTACGACTGTACTGCATCAGATTGTTTTTTCCTGTGGAACATTAAGATTAGGTATGTATCTTTGCTGAGCTTTCTGTCTAGTTACATCCTACCATCCGCCGCTTTGTGAAGTAAGAACAGAATAACGATCAAACGAACTCCTAGCGACGGCGGTATGTCTGATCTGTCTTTAAACCGTTCAAATAAAAGTTTATGGCTCTTTCTGATATTTACAGTCAACATTATAGCCGTCTTTTTAACTGTACAGAACAAGGCAAATATGGTTTGTTCTAGCAACGCCTTGTCGTAGCAAAATGTGTGACCAATAGGACTTTGAGTACATATTTACTTCAAGTTGTTTGAAAAATACTTTACATCCAAGGTTGGCAGTGGTGTCAATACACCGGCAGCAGGTATTTGTGGAATCCATTCCTCAAATAGAAGCATTTGGGTTAACCCCGTCTGCAAGTGAGAATCTTCCGGAAATAATGCTAACTATGTTTTTTATTGACAGGCACTTGTTAGCGACTTGACACTCATTTATCATTGTGTTTGTCAAACGCCATGGGGCTTTCCAAGACACTTGTTTATGACAATAACAAATTCAGTCTCTGTGCCAGACCGTAGCGGGAGCTATAATAGGTAAATACATTAGTAATATGGACAATGCCATAATACTACAATGTAAACCTATTTAACAGGAACCTAAATACCTAAATAATTACCTTTTATGTCAAATTCATTAAAAATATACATTTATTCGGCTTTAGAGCGATAGTTAAAATCAGTGAAATGGATTTGCATTCAGAAATCGTTTAAAGTTTATTACTTATATATAGGATGCTTCAAAAGATTACTGAAAAACTAAAGGAATAGAAACAATAGAGAGAATAGAGTAACGACTAGGAACCCATGCCCCCAAACACAATCTTTTGTAACCTATTATACTGCACCCGGTGTATAATAAAGTGTATTACGACTTAACAGAATATTATTGGCACTGACTCGGAATTGTGTTTGGGAACATGGGTTCCTACTTGAAAGTTACTCTATTCTGTCTATTCTTTCTGTACCTAGGAACAAAAGCTTTTCAGTAAGCTTTTGAAGTACTCTGTATATACATTTTAAAGAGTATACATTAAAATCACTTAGGAGGATTTTTATCCTCTGTGCATCAGCTGTTGAAAAGTGACACTGGGTAGATAAAACTGTGTGTTTTCTTGTAAGTTTTCTTTCGATTTCATTTGATTTAAAACTGTCTCCCGAATAGACCTTAGCAAAGAATATATAAACAGTTCCGTGATGTTCGCTTTGCTAGCGAATATCAAAATTGTTTCTCACTGTAGAACACTGAGAAATATAACTTAGCTAAATATATCTTTATAGGAATGCAGATAAAACGTTTGTTGTGGTTCTTCAATGATCAACACTTAAATATTCAATTACAAAAAAATCAAAACGTTCTTTTATGTAGAATGTGGTAGAAACAATGACTTGGAATAGCATTAGATCTTACAGCTGCAATGTATTAGTTTACAGAGTTGAAACGGGCACTTCAAAACTTTTCTAAAAGCAATCGTTTTTGGGTTGCCTTTATTTTGTCTCTCTCTCATTTCTAAACAATAATCCTGGCAATAATCCTGGCTGAAGAAAAAATCCCTCCCTCCAGCCGGGAATTGAATCCGGGAGCTACGCGTTTGGAGGCTAGAATGCTAACCACCAGACCACAGAGGAAGTCTCATATGAAATTGTTTGTGTCACCACAAACAGTTCTGCTTAGTGAAGCATAACAATTCGAATTTTATAATCTACTGAAAAGATCGCAATATTTTCTCCTCGAATTCTTGTATTCTATTTACCTTTTGTCACTTTTATAAGTTAATCAGTCGTGGACTTCCCTTTGAGGGCAATGCCACACGTATTAGGAGATTGTTTTTACTAAAAAGGAAATATATTATGAATTTATGCAACTCCTCAGAGACTGTATCTGTGATTTGGTGATAGTTTGCTAAACATCAAATCCAGTGGTGAGTGTATAAGTTCAATATAGCGGTCCAGGGTTCGATTACCGGGTGGAGGAAGAGCTTTCTTTTAGCTCGGATTATTCCCCAGGCTCCCCAGAGTCTGTATAGGTAATTATTTGTGTAAATTTAATGCAATAACACAAAGTTGTACCAACCCAACAATTAAAACCACTTGAAAGCCAGTGAGCAATTGTTTCAAAGGTATAGCCAGCCCATTTTGTAGTTAGACATAGCAACTAAGGTGTTCACAGCAGTAAAGCGAATTCGGGTCTTAACACGTAATTTACTCCACATGGTGAAGATATTCTGATTGGCTGAAGTCTGATATGAATCAACTCCTAATGGTTAGCAATGGGTTAGCAACAAATTCAACTCCAGCCAATGTAGAATGCGGTCGAAGTATGTGTGTGCTTGTGTGGTCTCGCGATGAATGGCAATGATAACTCTAAAGAACAGTCGGTGAAAAGTCAAATTTGATCCCTTAAGTTCAAGATCTTCCGAGGTTGCGACATGAAGATTTTCGAGAAAATTCCCTCATCCTAAACTAGCCTTTAAACGGAACATTTTTCGTAAATTTTGATTTTCTCAAAAGTTGGCTGACCCAACCTGGCCCATGAGTCTTTTCGAGGGTTCTTCCGGATCGCTAAGCGAATGCTGGGTAGGTTAATTACATCCCCGAATTTCTTGTACCTACCTTCATTTCACCTCCATTATCATTTCACATCATCTCTTATCTGATGGTCTCTTTCAGGGTAGAAGTCTCGGCGGTGCATGGCGGGATGATATGCTCTGGGTAAACTACTTCATCCTCCGGCGGGACGGACTCCGGTCTCCGAGCCGGCCTAGTGGGCCGAATCAGCAATGCGGCTGGCGGGATGCCGGTTGTGCAAGTCTGCCTGGAGTCCTCTGTTCTGGGGGGGGGGAGCGGCCTCCGGTCTCCGAACCGGCCTCGTGACTGTTTCTGTTTCGGTGCTGCAGTAGATGGGATGACGATTGTCCTGGACCGCCGGGGAGTTCCTATCTAGTAAAGTGTAGGGACCTCGCCCTCTGTACCGTAGTGACTCCTTGGGGTAAGTCGCCCTCTGTCTCCTCTCACCTCATCCTCCCTCCCGGGGGTTCCCCATTTGGGAGCATAGGTACAAAAGACCAGTCAGTACCAGGTGCCGAATCCCCTCCAAACAATCCAATGCAGATCATATTTCACAAAGAACGCAGATCTCCTTAAAGCACGCATTTCATTTTTTTTTGGTAGAACTATTTATTGTTATTTGTTTGAATTTTCCAATACCTATCTACACTTTTCTAAAATTTGAAGCCTTTTCTCTCTCTCTCTCTCTCTCTCTCTCTCTCTCTCTCTCTCTCTCTCTCTCTCTCTCTCTCTCTCTCTCTCTCTCTCTCTCTCTCTCTCCCTCTCTCTCTCTCTCTGCCATGCACAAAGAATGAGTTAATACCATCACATAGCGACCAGCCCCTGAAATATTTGACTGTAGTTTAAAACCTATTATGCTCCCATTTTTCCCTACAAGAAAATTAGCAATAATATAATCTCTATAAATGCTAACCTCCATTAACACGAAGTAGACAGCGTGATAATCTACTTGTATAAGAGTAGGAGATTGGTCCTTCTTGCAAAAAAAATCAGAAGCAAGGAAGGAAAATGCTACTTAGTCCTATGTTTCACGAGTGATCCTTTTAATGCAAGAAGGACCAATGTAAAACAAAGTATGTTCACATATTTCTAACTCTTAAACAAAAAAAAAAAAGCTATTGAGATGCGGTAAACCCAATTTTCCCCGTATCACTAGTACCAAATCGGCTAAAGTTGCAAGAATCAAATCCCTTGCATACTTACACTTTATTTTTATAATAACTTCAAAACTACTTTAAGATGCGTACCTCCAAAAAAACTGTATCGAAGTGATATCATCAGAAGAGAAGGCATAACATGGATGAGAGTAGGAATATTATACTTTAAAGGGTTGAGAAGTAATGAGGTAAGAATATGTGAATTTTGTGGAGACGAAGAGAGCACTGTTCATTACCTAATAGAATGTAAGGAGCCAGCAAATTACAGGAGAAAAATATGGGATAACAAATGGGACAGCGTGAGCAAAGACATTTGATTGATTCATTGATTGATGTTTACCTCCAACTGTAAAGCTTTTTACATGGATCGTCAATTTTTATATGCATAAAATTAATACAATAATATTTACAAACATGTTTACAAAGTTGAGAAGTGTAAATAACATATTCTACCTAATCTGTTTATATTCTTCCACGGAGTAAAATACTTTCTGTAATAAATAAGTTTTGACAGCCTTTAGTTTTGTTTTCCCGTTTGTTATATGTTTGATTTCAGCCGGTAGGTGGTTATACAAATCTTTGATGCTATTTTCCATGCATTTAGTATTTAGGATATCAGTAAGTCTGTTTCTAAAATAATTATCTTTTGTTCTGGTGTTATGTTTATGAATGTTACTATTTTTGTTTTGATCATAACTTTTTAATGTAAGTTTAATACATTCATATGTATATAATGAAGGTAATGTTACAATATTTAGTTTTTTAAATGCATTTCTACATGTGTCTCTTTTCTGTATTCCTGCCATCAAACGTATTGCTCTTTTTTCCAATCTAAATAGTCTTAAAGCTAAAGTTTTTTGTACTGTGCCCCATAATACAATCCCATAGCTCAAGTGAGAGTGAATGAATGCATAGTATGTTTGTTTAATACATTTTTATCTATTATTTGTATTGTTTGTTTTAATATATATATACCTGAATTAACTTTTTTATTACTTTTTGAACATGTCCATTCCGTTTCAATCTGTTGTCTATTACTAATACTAAGAAGTTTGATTCATTTACCGGTTGAATTTCTTTGTTTCCTATTGTTAACTTTATATTTGTCTGTTTTTTGTTATTAAGACTGATTTGTATCCACTCTGTTTTGTTTTGTTTTGTTTGCGTAGTGCCATTACGCATGCTAGCGGGTTTGAGTGAAAAGAAAAATAGATGTATAGGAGATTTCTTATATAGGTTAAGAGAAAAGTGGATTAGGATAAAAGAAGAAAAGGTCAAGAAGAAATAACACCAAGCTGCTCAGGAAAACCAAAGGCTTATAGCCAGGGTACCTGAGTCAGTGAGTAAATCTTAGGTCAGCAATTTCATGTATTTGTACAGGTTGTATAATAGTGATTGTTAGATATCAAAGTCATTGTTATGAAAATGTAATGGAAACTGTACAAATAAATATCAATATTGACAGCTCTGTACAAAAATATGTGTTGCATTCGCATGACTTTTCTACATACTATCTCTTATTAAACATAAATTGAAATTTTGTTTTTCTGCTAAGGTTCCTATCCCATTCTATATTGAGCGTAAAAGATGGCTTGATTTTGCGCAGAGGCCTCTATCAGGCTTCATAGAGCACAAATAAAGTGAGTGATTTTAAATAGGTAGTAATTTTTGTCTATTTTTAATGGTTCAGGATATACAAAATTATATAAAATCCTTTACAAATGAAGAGGAATTCACGAGTTCCTCCAGGAAAAGTCAAGATAAACTTTCCGTTTCTCATAAAAATATCATAAATAGATATATGAAATTTTAATCGAAATCGCTACAATTGCTTTTGAAAAAAGAAAAACATAAATATCCATATAAAGGATAGTTTTGAATGTAAATTAAATACCGAGACCTATTCATTCTGAAAGACCTTTGTATAAATTCATTGGTGAATCTTAAAAGATAGCAAAGTGTAGATTTCGTTAAAGCACACATATTGTGTAAAATATAAAGGACTAAGTTGTTGGAATATATTATCGCGCTTTTGTAGTTCAATAGTATAATTGTTTGTCATATTCATGCACATTGTTTTATTTTTCACATTAGGCCTTTATTTTTTCTCCCCCTCCCTTCAGTCAACTCTTCACAGCAATATTCTACCATTAAAGCCCACCCTTTACGTTTTATACCAAAGGGGATTTGATTAACTAAATTATTTTATTTTAAAAACTACAGTAGTTTTAACAGTGAAAGCAGTGAAAGATTTTATCACCCAAATTTATTGTAATAAACTTTCTCATCCGTCAGAGGACTTGAGATTAGAAAGCTGAAATACCGCTGCATGTTTCCCAGGATATTAGAGTATCATTTGGTAAACTAATTCGCACTCACCTACATTTTTGTAGTCCATCCGCTTTTCTGCTTGGCCCAATATTTGGTAAACTTAAAACAGGAACAAAAAGTTCCCCCTAAGAAATATAATACCCCATTTGTTGAACAACCTGTTTTGGCAAACTTCTTTACACTACACGGTAACTTAATATAGGCATTAGCGACTTGATGTGAAACTGTACAGGATCCTCCGTTATGGCTATTTGGGACGGGAGGATGGGGTAGCAACTTTCACACTAATATTCATTTAAGCCGATGTTTGTTGTCTTTGTTCCATTTCGTTCCTCCCTCCAGTTCAGCATGTGCATTACCTACCTTGTTCTCCAGAATGCATTATTTGGAGTAATTTGGCGATCTCTGATGGACACCGTTATAAGTTTGCAGAGGGCAAGAAGTGTTGTATACTCAGTTCATTGGTGAACGATTTCATATAGTGTCAGCAATATGATCGTGGGCTACGCCCTGCATGTCTTCTCCTTGCTTCTTTTAGGTGAGTCTTCTTTTCATTTTGGTCATTTGATATATTACCTATATCAACCACGTCTACTCTACCAGTCGGACGGTCTGTATGTATAGCTGCCAGTCTGTTTGTAAGTACATACATATGTCTATTTGTCTGTTAGTCTATGTAGTGTGCCCTTACTTTGTCTTCTTTTTCTTCTTCTTACTCTCTGCTTCTTGTTTCCTAAATCCCAACTCTTATCTATGGCAGAGATTACCATCAACCCAAAATTCCAGTAGAGGATTTTCATTAGAAATTAAGAGCTTGTTTATTTGTGTGTGTGCGTGTGTGTGCGTGTGTGTGTGTGCGCGCGCGCGCACGCGCCCGCGCGCGCGTACTACATTTATTACATTCCTTCTTCAATTCTCGGCGAGGTATATCATGGAGCAAACTTGAGGACATGCCCAAAAAGAAAGTAAAGCTCACCAAATATACAGTACTCGACACACAACGATCTTCGTTACCTCGGCCTTTCCGAAATGCTAGTGTTTTATGTTTCAAGTTCCTCGGCGTAGGAGTTTATTTCAGTACGCCGTGCTTGTAAAATGCTTGATGATGTACAGTTCTTCTCTTTTGCACCTAAGCCTTTTACTTACAAAAATCCACTTATAACTAAACAATTGACAGTTGTTCATGCGTATTTTCACTCAGCCCATAATGTTTATTTAAACCATTCCTAGGCAAACATTTGGGTAGCTTAAAGAATATGTTTGTGAATTGTTTATTAGTCAGAAATTTGTATGGCTATTACCCAAAAAATAGTTATTAGCATTTTTCCGGTTCTCTAGAATATTTTAGGTAGCAGTCTTAACCCCTATGATTTGTATATGCTCTAGGTGCTCATTACCTAGATGATGCACTTCTCTTAGACAACTAATTTAATGCAGTAATTATATAACTATCACACCTAAATGGATTTGCAAAGTATTTGTTGCATTATAAAGAATTTGTAAAGAGAGATGTATATTCCGACCACCCAAATATTTTTAATGTATGAGGTAAGTTGTGTGCTAACTTGTTAGATAATTCTCAGTCAGCTGAAGCGAATCCGTCTATAATATAACTGCATCGTAAGGATGTAGATTGTAACTGATTTTTGCGGAAGCGGCAGTTATAAATTTCTTTCATAGGAATTTATGGTCGTATATAATCTTTATTTACAAACGTTACTTATAACTAGGGCCCGTGTTTTTAGGTTTTAATCTTATTTCATATAAAAAAAAGCTAAATGCGGGTTTGAAACCTGAAATAACTTAAATCGCTGCTTTCCCCTTTTGAAACGAGAAATGTTATTTTAGAATTCTCGAAGTTAATTTGGAGCTGGCCCCGTAGCTCAGTCGGAAGAGCACCTGCCTGCCGTGTTAGCGGTCCTGGGTACGATTCCCGGCCGTGGCGGTGGGTATTTTTCTCCAACCAAGATAATTCCTCATCTTCCCCACAGTCTGGAACTATGAATGAGAGTGCGAATGTGTGCGTGATCTAATGATTAAAACCCAACAAATACGGGTTAACACCTTCGACATGTTCCAAAGGAGAACGGCAGCCGATATGACTATTGGAGTTTAAGGCGGGGTATAAATGGAACAAAAAAGGGTTATTTTGGAAGGTCATTTGCGAAAGTAATGTGACTTTGTGGGTTCGTAAAATTAAAAGTTCAGGCTACAAACCTCAAAAATTGCTCTTTATTTCCGTAGAAACACACTTTTAACAACCTTTACAGTCCAGAATTACGTCACAGGCAGAGTACAACTTGCAAGGTTATCGACCACAAACACAGCTGTTCACGTGCATGCGTTCAATTACCGACTAACTAACTATGGCGGGCGGTGGCTCCCTTTTTATAGATTACTCACTATCCGAAATGTTCTCAAACGAATGACGAACTCTCTAGAAATCCGTCTCTTTCCCCCCATCGTTTCGGCGAGCTTTTATCTCCGCACTGCATTGCCCGTCTCTTTGATATTGTTGCCTACACCGCCTCAAATCAACAATGCGCTCGTAACAGTAAATTAATAAAACAAGTGAAATACCCTCTTAAATGACATTCATCTCAATAAGGAAAATATGTTATAATTCTGCTCCTCCGGAGTTCTTCGGTCAAGAAGATTTTCTTAAAAGCCCTAACACGTATACAATTGTTCAAACAGAAAGTACCGACAACCCCTCTTCCAACTGAGCCGATACTTAGGCGCTTTGGAACTTGGCTGTCTGCTGCCGAGCACTTAAAGGATAATGTCGTCAATGAATTACATGAAACAGAAGCTTCCTTCATTGCCAAGGCTAAGAGATCGCTCGAGTGCTCCACTCTTGCAGCTTTCTTTGCTTATATTAACACGCATTTTGGTTTTATACCACAAGCTATTCTCCCATTGGAAAGTACAACTTTGTCACTGAAAGATGCTCTAGATATTATTAACAATGTTTCGAGAAAATACCTGGATCAGTGGGAGGTGCATATTCGAAGTTGCACAAGGAAATCCTGGTTTTGAAGAAATGAGAATCATAAACTCAGTATTGCAGGGAGAAAAGTATACAGGAAAGCTATCCCTAGAACCTCCTGCACTGACATCAATGGTCTACGCTCCAATGACGTCATGTTCTGTTGAAAGAACGTCTTCGGCATACAAGAATGTACAAAAGTGAATCGAGAAAATATTGACACATTGCTTCACTCACACACACAGATAATTACATCAAGAACAACAGTTTCAACCCAAAACAACACCAACATGCCATTTTCAACAGTTTAATCTTTCGGATGATCAACTTTCCACTAAACGAGAAGATTATCAAGGAGAATACCTACACATAAAAAAAGTAGCTATATCCAATGGTTTCAACCCAAATTTAGTAGACAAAACAGTTAACAGACTCAACAAAGCTAAGAAAATAAAAGAAACCACCACCCTAGAACCTACAGGAGAAAAAGAGAAAAAAACTTTTTAAAAAATTCACCTTCCCCCCATCAGCCTATAACAAATTCCAAAAAATCTTCTCAAAACACAACATAACTCTTGCACCTCAAAATAGGTTTAATATCAGAAATTTGTTAAAAGGCCCTCCCAAAAATTCAATCACTACCAAAGAAAAACCAGGAATCTATGAGATCAAATGTGAAACTTGCCCTAAATTTTATATAGGAAAAACAAAAAGAAATATTAACATCAGAACTAAAGAACATCTAAGAAACATTAAAAATGGTGAAACAGAAAAATCAGCAGTGGCTTTTCATTTTTTGAATACTAGACATGACATCAACTTGGAAACATCTCTAATAAAATATGTTAGTCACCCCATAGACCTTTCCGTATGGGAAAAAATCTTCATCAACAAAAATCGTCATAGAGTCATGAATTTTGAAACTCCACCACCGGACATCTTTGACAAGTACATCACACCATCTATTGACAATACGGAGAAAGAGGAAACCACTACAACTTACACTAATCGAGTATCAGCTGAAGATAGGAGCAAGAGCTCTTGAAACATGTCCTGTGAATAAACAGTGTGAGTGAAGCAATGTGTCAATATCTTCTCGATTCACTTTTGTACTAATTTGTGCTTCACTGTCCCTACGCTTCTTCCAAGTTTATACTTTGATACAAGAATGTGTTTGCGTGACAATAGAAATCGTTTACCGCAGAATATTTTGATATGTAAGTAACTATTTACCGCAATGCCAAAAGAATAACTTAGAAATCAAACAGTAAACTCTATTTTGTGCGTTCTTTGAAGTGTACCTTTGTGAAATAAGTTCTTGAATAAATCTTTCAGATAAGTAGCAGAAAAGGAAAATTATAGGCACATGTACTGATAAACAAACAAAACATTTGAAAAAAAGCCTATTTTAATAAAGAAAAACCTGATAAAGCTATTTTAAGCATGTGAGAAACCTAAAGTGAAGGAATATTCTACCTAAAAATTCGGGCCGTACTTATAACTTTTAATGCAATGTAATTGCACCCTTTAGACTAATTACATGAAAGCCGTCGTTGTCGTACCCATTTATAACAAATTCAGGTAATTAACCCACTCACGTGTCGCGGAATACTTGTGCGTCAGATTAATATATTGAACAATATGTTTCAGTGAATAGTGAGCATGGTGCTATGACGAATGTGACCGTGGTGCTGCAAGCGGACCGGATATCCGGCGGGCAACCTGCAACATTGGGGCAGTTTCCTTATCAAGTGGCAGTCCATCATCATACAGGCGGAGGTGGATTATCTCTATGTGGGGGCTCCCTCATATCTAAACGTTGGGTGCTCACAGCTGCACATTGTGTTGTAGGGTAAGTCAGATATGTGCGCCTTGGTGCATCACGCTTTACTAATTGGATATGTACCTATAGATTTTTGCACCTGGTTCACTCTCCCAAAATGATTAGGTTAGGCATTATCGCCCAAACCACCTAATTGCAGGGATAGCCGAATAGATCGGCAACGATAATTCTCGTAAAATCTTTCACAATTTACTCATGTTCCATTCATCCGACGCAATAAAATTAGCCACATGTGACTTAAGTAAAGAATTGCGAGCTCCCACCGTTCATTGCGGTCTAATGGACCCCTTTACTTTAAAGTATGGGAAGATAATGCTTTGCTATGACATTTCAAGTAAGCATGCCTAATTTTTCAAGTAAGGTAAAAAATCCTCTCCCCACCATAGACCATCCTTTAACATGGAACATTTCTCAAGCACTTTAATTTTCTCAAAAGTGGCTATAAAGATTTTGATTAAAATACCATATATTTTACATACATTCATGTCAAATGATAGTAAAGCTTTGTTTAAAAGAACGGGAAATTTTGGGATGAGATTAATAGATGAGCACAATTACTTTACATATATTTATTTATGTGAATACACAGTACAGAGTATGCCATTATTGAATTTTACAAATATTTTCATTTGTTAAAGATCACATCTGATAGATAAGCTCCCCCTCGGCACACATATTCCGGAAACTTGATAGGAACGTTATGCATGTCTCAACCTAACATGTCAAAAGGAATTCTGGAGTTTTCCTGTCGTACTCTTGCTTTAAGTTATTCAGCAGTAGCAGGTCGAGTATAGTAAACTTCACTCTTAGGGTGACCGCACAGGAAAAAGTCACACGTCAGGTCAGACGATCTTGGGGTCAATGCAATGTCACCCTACCTTGAAATGGAACAGTTACTGCAGTATCATTTAATGATGTATTGACATATTGTATTACTGAATTATTGTATCCTTTCTTAATTATTGTATCCTTTAGTTCTTTCCATTGACGTATCCCATATCATGTACAGTTATCAGAGGATGAATAAATAAAATAAGTAAAATAAATGAGCAGTATTCTCTATACCATTTGATGCCCTAACATGTTTCAGCATTTTCCATTCTTTCGAGACATCTGTATATCTTGAATTTTATGGGAATGCCCTCATATATCTTCTTTATTTTAGATGCCTTTTTCATAACTGGTAAACTGTAACACTAGACAAACTTTTACTACACAAAAATGTAATGCTCATTGAAAAACACAAATTATACCAAAATGTTTTATGGGCGTCAGCCATTTCTCAAATATTCCTAGTTATTTTCTGAATTTTCCAATACTTATACTTTTATCAAATGATAAGTCGTTATACATTTGGTATCTCTTGGATATCCAAAGAGAACATAATTTTAATGCAATGATCAGCTCTTTAAAAATTTCACTATCGCTTAAAGCTTAATGTATTCCCAATTTCCCCTTCTACAAAGAGCTTAGCAATTAGATAATTATTGCAAATATTTATCTTGAATAAAATTAAGTAGATAGAGGAATATACATTTAAAAAAGCATTGATACTATTATTTGTAGTCAGTTTTTCACACTACATCACTTACGTTTTGACATTTTGATAGATTAATTTCGGGAGCTGTTGCTTCCATTTTCAACCTCGAAGGCCCAATTTTCAGCTGTTGCTGTTGACTGCAGTATTCTTTCTTATGGTAGAACTATTAACTTCTTTATCAAGTCATCAACTGGTGGGATTTCAAAATAATATATAAGAACAGTTTGTACAAGAGTGGAGAAAGTCATATGAATCCACCATTTCAGATTTTTTTTGACTATACTGAAAGCAGTAATGTCTATAATCATGATATAAATTAATGTACATACTAAAAAGCATACAAATATGCTGTAAAATGCAGTAAATTCCAATTACCATCAGCAGAAAAATACTGCAGTTACAAATATATCCATTACATGGAGTACTTATTCTAGAAACTTCATTCATTTGACAAGCAACACAAAACAGATGCTCCTCATGCATTTATAACTGTAAGGTTCCTCACACTATCAAGTTGAATACAATTCTAATCAGTTTTGTATCAATTTATTGGGGACGACTGTCATTAAGGACCAGAGGGCCAGGCCCCACTGATAATATCATTCAACTTATAAGCATGTTTTTTAACTTTGAGAAAACATTTATCCTGTATTTTATTCAATAATAATAATCATTACAAATAAGAATTTATTATACCATGATTCTTATTGGTTACTGGATGGCATCCGTCGGCTCCTTGATGTGTGGAGGCGAGTTCTTCATGTTGCAATAATATGATTGTTCCAAAAATATTTTATTTGTTTTGTTATTATTGAATGACCTAAAGTCTGGAACTTGCTGTGTTGTACATGACAACCGCTCCAATCTCATAGTGGCGAAGCAGAACATTGGGCTAGATTACATGGGTCCACAGTCACTCCTCTCCCCTCTACACACTTTGCCAAGTACGTGTCTATACTTTCATAGCTCTCCTGGTCTCCTCTTCCTAGATCGCACACAGCAGTGCTTGGGGCCACCTAGCAGCAGCCTGTTAAATGAAGTTTTAGCATTCTTGTGATTCTTGTTGGAATCTTAATTGTTTGGTGGACAAAGTAGTATAGTTTTAAACTGAATGGAGTGGATTATTTACTGAAAAGTCACTTTCATTCATTAAAAATAGAAAAAAAACTTGAAATTAAATTATTAAATGCCCATCAACTGAATAATTGTACATTTATGCAACAAGAAGGCAAAAAAAAAAAAAAAAAAAAAAAAAAATGCAGAGAATTTTCTGTAACTGTTCAATAAAAAATTGTACTTTACAGTATCTTGAATCAGCTGTAACTGAAATTCGTGAGAACAGTAGAAGATACCAGGTTCATGATAACTTTGCTCCACCCTCAAGAAAGCGACAGAATTACTACTGTTCTGAAGCGAACTGAATTCAGATGCAAAAAAAAAAAAAAAAATGTGTGACACAGTGGTCAACCAAATAAAAGGACAATTCCAACACTTTCATACATTCAACACTTATTGACTTATTGACCCAAAGAAATTTATTACATTCAGAGAAAATTTTCCTGCTGACTGTGAGAAAATTTGCATAAAATTACAGTCCCATGATCTCCTATGAAAAGTTAAAAAATGAACTACCAGTGATTTAAAATACTGATAGATTCAAATATAACCTTTCAGTCAGTGAAATCTTCATTTTTTTCATATCACTCCTTTGAGGAGGCATTTTCTAAAGTACATAAAATGCTGCAAATTGACTAACTACTCCAATTTTAACAGACGAGGCAGAGAGAAGTTCCATTACATTGAAAAGAATTATTAGGAACACCATGGTCCAAGATAGGTTTAATTCCTTGGCTGTTTGTTCCATCCACAAAGAGAAATTGGTGAAATCCCTAACTTCAACAACAGATTTATTTAAATGTTTGCTGCCTAGAAGAATAAATGTGCTCTGCTCTTGTACAAGTAATAATGCTACTTGGCGAGTTCTATTTTATCTTTTTTTATTAGTTACATGATGTTTAAGAATTTCTGCTATTGCTGTATTTTTGGCAATACAACTAAACGTGACCTGTTTTAAAAGGTATAAACCCACTTTACTTTCATTACAAGAATCTTCAAATCTGGCTCCACCAAGAAAAATGCTCACGAGCCACCACTGAATATATCATTAAGTTCTGTCATAAAGAAGGTTGCTATGCCAGAAATCTACTAAGTAGAAACTATGTCAGGTAATTAGGTGGAACAAGCAGTTATCACGAAAAGAAATGAGCCTTAAACATTATGTTGGGTTAGCACATCTAAGTTCATCATCCAGGGAGATACAGAGAAAATGTGGACACTAGAGACAAGTTTAGGGAATGAGACAGCAACCATGATGAAAATAGGTTCAGACAATGCATTTTTTCATTATATTTCACACATTTGGATCAAATTAGAATAGCATGTGGCAGGTTAAAATTCTCTTGCAAAATGTACTACCCACATTTGGCACATTACCCAGTCAGAATATTGCCTGTGGACTCATATGATGCATGCTCAGTTTGGAAACATTTGTCAAAGGCCTAATTACAAAGTCCAGACAAACCCATAGTAAAAGGAAATCATACTTTAAAGGAAATAAGTAGGATATTTTGACTGAGTTGCAGTACAATAGAGATATTCTGTCTATAAATATGACTAGGATGTTGCATAAGATCTTCAACGTGCTTTAGATCAACTCTCATGTTGCATAGTTTTCAGTAGTAGGTACTATCCTCTAATACCTGACTTGAAATAATGCTGAGGTATCGGGCAACAGGAGATTTCTATGCTTCTTTTCTATAAATGCTTAAGCAATGTATTTTTACTAATCTATCAACATTCATGGTAAACATATAGAACATTCTGAAGGGTTACAACAAGTTAGCATCATGTGAGAGCACTTTGTCATTCCTATACCTTAATTCAACATTTCATCTTGACATGCATAAGGCTTACAACTGTGCCCTTGATTGAATATACTCTACTGGGTCCCATTTAGATATTCTTCAAAATAATGTGGTTGTGTAAAACCTCAAGTTTCTTACGCATTTCAAAATAAATGATAATTTCTGCCTCCATGTTCAGCAGTGTCAATTGCCTCCTTTTCTAAATTAAATAACCTGGTATTATTGTGGAAAATATGCAGACTTATGCCTCAATACTGAAGAAAATAGGAAAGGCAAATACTATATAAATGGCAGGAGTTTACCTAAATGAGATTTGTTTAATGGTTTGATTAAGAAGCTGCAGTGAAAACATATCTAAGCTGACTTTCTCTTACATGCAAAAGGGCAGTCAAACAAAATGAACTATTCAGCATAAATGTTAAGAAGCTCCATGGTTACTTCAATATAAGCTGCCACTTGCATGAATAAACAAAGGGCGTGTGTTTACTGCTCTCTAATTTCTTGTTTATTTTCTTTGAATGGAAGAGCTATTATTATATAATATATATTCATATAACGTAATAAATATAGAATTATAAAATAGAAAAAAAAAGGATGCCATTTTTGATACATGGAAATATGCGAGAAAGCTATGGGAGCTTGTAGTGCACATTTTTGGGTGTTATACTTTGACATGAATCTTCTTCTTGGAGATGCTCTATTTGCCATTAAACAGCATTTTCCTTGACTACAGTAATACTGGAAACCACGTTTAAATCTGGTGGGATGTAAATTTCAAGGATTGATAGGGTAAAAGAACTCATTATTTTCATATCTCAGATATTTTCCTGTGCAATTTTCAGTTTTAGGAGGCCTAAATTTTGGACGTTAATCTAAACAAAGAATATTTGCAATAAGGTAAGCTACAAATTCGGCAGCCCAAAAATGTATGCAGAATATTAAAAATATTTTGTGTTTCCTACTACAAATATGCATTAATAGTTATGAAGAGTACTTCAGTTAATTAATGTTACTTACATTTATTTCCATCTATCTTTCTTAGTTTCCTTCAAATAAAAATATAGTAAGCATCCACTCAGTTTTAATTAAGCCTAAAAATCAAATGTAATAATATATTAATATGTTTCATATTTTCGAGTCTGCAGCTTTCAAATGTATAAGAGAGTCCATTATTCTTAGTATTCCAACTATTTATGATTTAAAAATATTGTTTTTATTTTATAATTTTAATTTCAGCCTTTCATGGAAAACAACATATCGTTATACTTATTTTTAAACATTTAGGCTTTAGAGACATTCACGCTAAAAAGTGCATCACTTTAGAAACTTGAGTTTCAAGTGACCTATAAACAAAGCAAAAATTATCCATACCCTTCGTTCAGTAAAGTGTGAGAGCGTTAAACATGCTTAATATTGTGCAAGTTGAGAAGGGTGAAAGTGATGAACAAAGAGATCATAATGCCATTGGCAATGTACAGTTCCTTTATAATTAAGATCCTCATATTTAAAACAAGATGTCATATGATATAGAACAGCTTTCATGGTAGCACATCTTGTGGACTGTCTCTCCAAAGCACTGAAGCTGAATTCTTGCAGTTCACATCTTTGATTTCAGCCTCAGGGAAGGTTTGCTTCCAAACTGGATCATTAGACTACAAGTTAATCAAGTTTCTCCAGGAGCTAGCAAAAGTGTGGTTAGCTCGCTAAAACAGGTAAACAAAATATGTATGACAAGTATATTCATTCTCTCCAATAATATAAACTGATGGTAGTGATAACAGTTATATTTTCCTGTGCTTATGAACCAAAACATACAGGAAGACTTGCCATAAACACCTACATCTTCACAAGGAAATGTTTTTGTCAGTTACATTCAGTCTCTTCTCCCATTGGTCTTGTAGGTAAAAGGACTATATGTTACAGCTCGTACATTTGTTCTTGAACAAAATGACCTTGAGTCACAGAACAGTTGGTGAGCCTGGAACTATCTCTCATTCTCTCTCAAATATTCAGGGAATGTTATAGTTTGTGTTACTTAAAGAATGCACATTGTGAAGCATCTGTCCCTGAGTATAGATGAGTCCATCTACAGAGATGTAAGTATATGTTTACATGCTACAATCTGTCATAAAATAAAATGATCTGGACTTCCTTGGAACCCTTCTCTAAACAACCATGAATTGTCTTTCACTGATCAGGACCCTAAGAACACTCGGTTAAAGTATCTCTTTCTCTATCTTTCTTCCCTAACATATGTTTATGAGAGGATTATTCTAGTTTGAGGCATTGCTGGTTAACATTGTCAGTTAACATTGTAGTAACTTGTCTTTAATTTCAAAGAAAAGAAAGAGAGAAAGAAAGACAGAAAGAAAGAAAGAAAGAAAGAAAGAAAGAAAGAAAGAAAGAAAGAGAGAGACAAGGAAGGGCAGAAAAGGAAGAAAGAAAGAAAGAAAGAAAGAAAGAAAGAAAGAAGGGAAGAAAGGGAAGAAAGAAAGAAGGACAGAAAGAAAGAGAGAGAGAGAAAGAAGAAAGGAAAGAAAGAAGGAAGGGCAGAAAGAAAGAGAGAGAGAGAAAGAAGGAAGGCAGGGAAGAAAGGAAGGAAAGAAAGAAGGAAACAAACAAAAAGAGAAACAAACAAAGAAAATCTGACGTGTTTTATTCCTCAGTGAACTTCATGTTAATCAAGGTAAACATTATCCTACTGCTAATTTTCTTGTAGCTGCAAGTGGAGTATGGAAATACAGTTGGCTTTAAACATCAAATCTTTTAAGAACTAGTAACTTCATAATACTTTCGAAATTCCAGTCTCTTTGTATTGCATAAGCATTGGAAATTCAGAAAAATAACAAGGAAAGTCGCCAAAATAGTTCATTCCACCAACAACAAAAATATGAATTTGTCATACATTGTCTGCTTTAACAAGATATATATTTTTTGTGTAGTATAATTTTATCTATCTCTTATACTTTACCACTTCTGCAAAAATCATCCAGAATGAAAAGGACTTCTGCAGACATTTCCAGAAAATTCAAGAGACAAATTTCTTTTCTCATGAAAATACCTAAAACGTCATCAGATCCAAAGCGCTTGTCGCTTAGCTCGCGCTTCATATGCATTAACAAGTGGTAGTCAGACGGCACCAAGGTCAGGTAGTATGGTGGGTGATCGAACTGCTCCTAACAAAACCGCTGAATCACTGAGTGTCAGCAGTAGTATATAACAACCCAAATGGCATCAGTTGAAAAGGAAGATTAATGTATATTACGCAACACCGATCGTAGCGCTATGGGGGCACTAGAATGAAATGGTGCTGACTTTCCAGACTTTTCGAACATGCCTCGCATGCCTTGAATTAGTTTACGAAAATTATTCATATATTTTTAATTGTATAATTATGACTGAGGGATTAAAATCTAGTTCGTCGTTTGTTTTTCTGTGTGTGAATGTGTGTGTGTATTTTCTTTATATCTTTTTTCTTTCTTTCTTTCTTCCTTCCTTCCTTCCTTTCTCCCCCCAGGGGCCTACTTTGGTAGTACGGGTTTGGCGCACCCAGGGTCCCGAGCCAACAGTCCCTCGTGTGGGCTCCTCTTCGTGGTTGAGGGAGACGGTCAACAGGCCCACCCACGTGCAGGCCGTGCGTGGAGACCCATGGAGAAGGTTTTTAGATTCTTGTCTAGTTTAGAGTTTAGAATTTAGCGAACGAAATTTTTAGTAGGTTTTCATTGATGTTTTTTATGTACGTGTATTTTTAATAGGTTTTGTTACACTTGTATAGTTTTTAGAAAGTTTTATATCTGGCTTTTGCCATGACTAGTTTTTTAAAGGGCGCTGATGACCGCCGTAGTTGAGCGCCCTTATGTATATCATCATCATCATCATCATCATCATCATCATCATCATCATCATCATCATCATCATCATCATCATCATCATCATCATCATCATCATCATCATCATCATCATCATCATCATCATCATTCCTTTCTTTCTTTCTTTCTTTCTTTCTTTCTTTCTTTCTTTCTTTCTTTCTTTCTTTCTTTCTTTCTTTATTTCTTTCTTTCTTTTGGTGTGTGCATATGCAACAATAACTTCTAACTTTACAAGTAATATGTCTGTATTTTATGATTTGGATCCATTACTCCTATGTGTGTCCATTAAAAGTGGCAAATTAAGGTAAATTAAGTTCTGTTCTAGAAGTTATCGGTCTTTGAGCCAGGTATATTGATGTAGAACCATTGACATTTCGGGAGTGTGCATCGCTCCCATCATCATGGTCATTTAGTATCTCACATGCCCACCTTATGTTTTCATTTTCATGCCTGAAAAAGTTTGGGTGGAAATCACATCTTTTCACTACACTGTTTACTGCTACATATGCCTTAGAAAACACTTTCTTTGTGCATTTTATAAGTTAATATATATCACCTAGAATTTCACCTGCACTTTTTGCCTTTATTAAATTGTTGGTACCAACATGGAGTGTGACTACTTCTGGATTTTCAGGATATGCGTCACAAATAAGAGCTATAAATGCAATTTATGATCTGAGGGCAATACACCCTAACAGTTTGTTTCCTGGTAAAGGTAACTCACATTTGAATAGATTTAACTTATTGCATTTGATTGATGTATGGCATGTAATTACATAAATATTTGTTGCAGAGGAAGACATGATTATGATATAATCCTTGGTGCAACAAATCAATTCCGTCCAGAACCAGGGTCAGTAGTCCTCAAGTCTAAAGAGGCAATAGTTCATCCGCTGTATCGACGCTCCAGGAATGATATTGCTCTCATCAAACTTCCCCATGATGTCAAATTTACAGGTCAGGTTATATCTGTTTATGTGGTAAACTTTATAAATCAGAAACCTTTTCTTCATCACAGGAGTAATTAGCTTCTTGTTATACATTTTTCATTCTTTTAAATTTCCTTTCCAATTCTTATCTTCGAATAATTTATTCAATTTATGCTTTTTTTCTTTACCTCCTCTGCTCTTGCTTCTCTTTTATGTCCTTACATGTCCTTTTCCCAGTATTTATCATGGTATTCCTTTTTTCTAATTTTTCTTTTCTTTTAATATTTTCTTTGGCACCTTCTCTTGTTGGTTTACTTGCTGTCTTGTTTATATATATATATTTTTTTTGTCTTACGCATTACTACTTCCCAATATTTATCTATTTTCTTTGTTCTTTCTGCAATATTATGTTCATGTGCAATGTCACTCTTGTCCAGATTGTTATGGTTTTCTTTCTTCCTCTGTAAAATACTTTTTTCTTCCTGTCTTCCTTCCTGGGTTTCCAATTGGTTTGCTCTCTCTCAGTTCCTTCTATTTCATCCTATCCTCTATTTCTGAATTCTCTTATCTATTATGTTTACTTCCTACAAAAATGTTCCTTTGGTTTTGATCCGTATATGTCAAGTACAGAAATTTTGATTTACCTAATCTTATTTCTATTTATTTTATTGCCAGTGACATTTACAGTATTATCATTTTATTCCTTGGATTTGACAAAATGAAATTCTAATATGTACAATATATGAAGCAGGCATTAACTTTTATGTTATGTTAGAAAACTGGATTATCCTGTAGAATAGTGGTCAGAGCATGGTTTAAGGTACTGGAGCATGCCAATCGAAGAAACATACATGCACTGAAAATACGAACACTGTGTAATTAAAATGACAATAGATGAATACATGATGCAGTAGTAAATAATAGGAATAGTAATGATTAAAAATATTTGGTAGAAAACACTCCAGACTTTGGTTTTCTTCTCTTGTGGTTCTTTTACTAATGTTTACAACAAAAAGATAATAATAAAATATGGGGTATGGTGAGTAAAATGAATAAACAGATGGGGGTGAAAAGTGAGATAACATCACAGGAATGGCTGAAGTACTTTAGAGACCTAGTTGCAGAAAGGGAGTGGATAAATAGAGATAATATACAGTTGGGCAACCTGAGGATAGACGATGAGATATTAGACAGAGAAATTTACTAAAATTGAAGTTTTTCAACAAATAAGAAGCTTAAAGGGTGGTAAAGCAGTGGGCATGGATGGAATTCCAGGGGAGTTTTGGAAGAGATATGGGGAAACACCAAGAGGATTAAAGAATATAACTAATTTATTTAATAAGATGAAAGATAGTAGGAAATTACCTGACTGCTGGAAAAAAAGTGTGATTGTACCAATATTTAAAGGAAAGGGGAGTGTGAATAGGCCAGAGAATTACAGGGGGATAAGCTTACTATTATATTTGGGAAAATGTATACAGGTATACTAGCGGACAGACTAATGGATTGGGCGGAAAGAGACAATAAAATATCAGAATTTCAAGCTGGATTTAGGAGAAAAATAGATAATGTATTTATAATCAAGACATTAATTGATAAATACTTGAGCAGGAAAAGGGGCAGCTTATATATGTCTTTTGCGGATTTTGAGCGTTCGATACGATAAACAGGGAGGCTTTAAAATGGAAATTAAGAAGAAAAGGGGTGAGCGAGAAGTTTATAAATGAAATTGATAAAATTTATATTGGGGTGAAATTCAGAATAAGATGTGAGTTGAATGTATTATCAGAAGAAGCCGAACAGAAGTTAGGCTTAAGACAGCGGTGCAAATTGAGTCCTATACTATTCAATTTATTTCTAGACGACATAATAGAGAGGGTTAAGGAAAGCAATGCCCATTGCCCAATAATAATGAACAAAGAGATCCCTGGTTTATTGTATGTGGATGATTTAACGGTAGGAGCAATTTCCATAATAGGTCTACAAAAAACAATTGAGGCAATCCATAGGTTTTGCGCTGACTGAGGACTAAGAATAAACAGCAAAAAATAAAAAATAATGGTATTTAAAAGAGGATCGATACTTAGGAAAGGAGAGGAACGGTTCATAGGAGACCAAAAGGTAGAGGTGGTAAAGGAGTATGACTATTTTGGTGTAAGGATGTGTAGCAGTGGAGGATGGGCTGCACAAGCCAGAAAAGTGATAGCTAATGGCAGGGCGGCAATGTCAGGGGTAAGAATATGTAAACATAAACTGGAGATGTCAGTTAGATGGTTAGAAAGAATGTATGAAGCGGTCGTTGAAGCCAGAACAATGTATGCAGTGGAGGTATGGGGCACATCAGCGATAGGAACACAATTAGACCAGATGTATGGATTGTTTTGCAAAGAACTACTAGGGCTGCCAAAATCGGCACCAAGAGAGGTGGCATTACTAGAGCTAGGTAATACAAAAAGGAGGGGAATTATAATAGAGAAAATATTGAAATTCTGGTATAAGTGTATTAAAGGGCAGAAAGGGGAATTATTGAATCTGTGCATGAAGCAACAGAAAAGCATTAAAAATACAAATAGTTGGTGGTCGGAATTGGAAAGAATGATATTAAAGATAGGCATGGGAGATCTATGGAGAGCAGAGGAAACAAATTATAGCGGTTTTTGGAAGGAAGTGAGAACTAGACTACAAGACATAGATAGGCAAGAGATATGGGAAAGTATAGAAGAAAAGAAATCTTTTAAATTTTATAAGCAATTAAAGACAGAATGGGGTAGGGAAAAATATATAGATCATTGTGGCAAAACAGGAAGAGAAGGCATAGCATGGATGAGAGTAGGAATATTATACTTAAAAGGGTTGAGAAGTAATGAGGTAAAAATATGTGAATTTTGTGGAGATGAAGAAAGCACTGTTCATTACCTAATAGAATGTAAGGAGCTAACAAATTTCAGGAGAAAAATGTGGGATAAGAAATGGGACAGTGTAAGTAAAGAGATATTGGCGGTATGCATGCTAACGGGGATGGGAGAAAAGAAAAATAGATGTATAGGAGATTTCTTATATAGGATAAGGGAAAAGTGGATTAGGATAAAAGAAGAAAAGGTCAAGAAGAAATGACACCAAGCTGCTCAGGAAAATCAAAGGCTTATAGCCAGGGGACCTGAGTCAGCAAGTAAATCTTAGGTCAGCAATTTCATGTATTTGTACAGGAGTTATAATACAGCATGTTCTATGTTAAATTTTATTGTACTGAATTTGTAATGGATACTGTAAAAATAAATAAATATCATATCAAATATTATACTAATGTTTGGTATTGTTCTGTAGAAGGCAGTAGTCTATTTACTGTGACTTTTCAAATGGGATGATGTCTGTTCTTGAGCACTGCTAGGCAGGTAACCAATCAGAGTCTTTCTGTGTTACCACATTGCATTCCCCTAAGTGGGGTGGGGTGCGCCCCAAGTGAATTCATATACTAAACATTTTTTGCGCTTCAAAAGTACCTAAAGTTAAAAACAAAACAAAACAAAAAAATGAATGTGGGAGGTAGCGAGTAATGCTATGTAACATCCATAAAAATTACATATTTTTAGCTTATATAGTTTTCATAATGCAAATGAATAAACAAACCCTTATATTATTAAAACACGTTGTGACAAAAGCACTGTAATGGCCCATACTTGTTTGTATGTGTGTACATATATTTGTAATCATTCAGAACTGGAATTTAAATTATTATTGATATGGTGTGCTAAAATAATTATTTTCAACAAGTGAAGGCTTTTGTTGTTGAGAGAGAACAAATACATAGTTCACTTTCCCGTTAGTCTGTAGAATGCTATCAGCAGATGTGAATTGTCACATGCTTATGACTGTGTTGCTCTGTAATCAGAGACAGTTTTTGGAATCAGGATTGTTTATACCAATCATTTGCAAAATCTATGAAATTGGAAATTCTGGTGATAGTAGATCTATAATTTACTATATGAGACATGGGTAAATAAAAACCACTTCTCAAAATTGAATCTGGCAAGACTCATGAAAAAAGAGTTTGGCCTAAAGCTACCCATTGGAAATGACAATAGGCTAATCATTTGTCTGCTAACACAGGATTCCTAACTGAAAGCAAATGGTTTTTTCTCCAAAACTACCACAAACTCTCATGAAGGTAGTCATAATTCATTTAAAGAATGGTTTCTGTGCAGATTCTTAAATTATTTAGAAGAGGAAAGCACTAATATGGTTGACAATGTCATGTATCATTTGTTTATTGAATACTAAGTACAGAATACAGTAAGCAGGAAGAACAAAATTATTTAATGTTTGCAAAAATGGTGTTTGGATTTTTGGTGACAGAAACTAAATGTGAGTTATTGTAATAAGTCCTCCATTCAAATATCATGAAAAAGTGTAACTTTTAAACTGACTAACATTGAACAAATTATACAAATGTAACTATTTGTAACAAAAAACTTCACTTATCTTAAGAAAATGATGTCAATGTTTCTTATTAGTTGAATTAGTTGAAATCGATTTTACGAACCCTTGCTCACATCTTCAGTCAACACACTTGGTCCTCAAGGATAAGGGTTACTATGTTACTAAGTTTTTTCAGTATTACCAACACCTGAAAACGAAACAAACTTAAGAACAGAATCAACTGCTGGTATTCCATTGCATTGTGTAATGAATTTTGAAATACCAGCAGTTGAGTCTGTTTTTAAGTTTGTTTCGTTTTCAGATATTGGTAATACTGACAAAACATAGTAACATAGTGACCTATATCCTTGATGACCAAGTGTATTGACTGAAGACGTGACCAAGGGTTTGTGAAATCGATCTGAACTAATTCAACTAATACGAAAAATTGACATCATTTTCTTAAGATAAGTGAAGTTTTTTGTTACAAATAGTTATATTAGTATAATACTTGTTGCTTCACTGTTGATAGCTTCATTTTCTACATAATCGAACAACTTATTCGGAAGAAATTGACATGGTAACGCAAGACTTGGAGAACTGCATGAGATATGAAGGAATAAACTACATATAGCCGAATTTGTTAGGAGATAGTCCATGAAGATATTTTGGAACCTATCAACCTCTATTTTCAAGACTCAAATGATGAAGACGGTTAAAATGATGAATTGGCTCTTGAGTAAGCAATAACAGTGATTCGGATGAGCCACTTACAGTTCCTTTAGATTAAAAAAAAAAAAACAGGTAATTCATGAACTATGGGTATACAGCATTTAAGAAATGTGATTATCATGTTTAAAATTTGAATTCAAACAACTGCATTATTATAGAACTTAGGAAATATTAGCTTATATTCTCTTATGTATGATGGCAAGTCTAGGTTAATATATGAGAGAGAGGTAAAATAAGGAAGGAGTGAGGATAGAGTGGCAGTGCTGGGCATGCAAATTTATCACTTGTTGCAGAGCAGAACTCTTCCCATTTGAAAGCCATAATAGTTATAGTTTTATCAATACTGGGCTATTGTGTTACTTTATTTGATTGTCATAGTACATTCTTTGCAAGGCAGAGGATGTTTTTCATATGAATAGCTTTCACTCCAGCAAGGCTAGATTGCTTATTGACTATTTACTGTTAATGTTGCAAGATTAGTTCTATTGCATATACCTTACTGGCAATATTTTGATATGGATTAGTTGGCAATATATTGATGTAGCTGTGGATTTCAGAGATGCACAATTGGTAACAGGTACCTAGGCCAGATCCTGGCCTTTATTCTACGGGATAAGCAGAAAACGGTACCTAATGTTTGTTTTACATATTTACACTTCACATTACCAGGCAGCACAGTTGGATTTGTACCTGCTTTCTGATCTGAATTGTGAATGGAGCTTTGCCATTCTCTTTTTAGAAACATTATAACTAAGATGCATTTTGGGTACAGAAATGTGTTTGTTACTGCACAGTTTTGCAATTAATGCAATATTGCACACTCATTTGAGATTGCTGGGACAGTTACAAATTATATGCACATATGGCGGTATCAGCATTTTACTATAGTGTGACACTATTGACTAATTGAATAGATCATTAAATTTCCTATTAAATTTTCTTGGCAAGTAAACAAGTTTTGCTGATCTTTATCCTATTTGCTATCATTTCGTTATCAACTTATTTTTAAAAGTATAAAAAAAAATGGGTCATTAAATGTATGGTAACCCATTTGCAGGGTGTCTTCCATGTGTGAGACAGCCAAAAATTGCAGGGGAAAAAGTGTCAACAGAGATGCACTAAACTCCTTAATCTCTCTAACAGGTGGCATATCTCTTATTGTTTTCATTCGGCAAAATGAGTCCTATAATGCCTCTAGAACTTATTGTACCCCATGCTCTAATTTTCAGGCCATATTGAAATATTTCTGCCATCAACATGGCGGATTGTGAAATGGTCACGCTTAGGAAGGCACAACAAATTCATAGTGAAAACGGAAACATGCATGAAAAAATTGTAAACAGGAGTGACGAATTACTTATCAGTGCGATGAAAAACGGTGCAAGTAAAAGTAATGTTGTCCTATATAATATACCCTTTGAAAATGAAAACCAAAGAGAACCGTCTTATGCACGCGAGACCAGGGTGAGTGAAAGTATGGATCAACATTAAGGTAAGCCGCTGCATATGAGTGAACATAACACCATTGCATCTCTACAAAAGATCATCGAAATAATGAAGAAGGACCTAAAAGAAGCCTGTGATGAAATTACCAGACTAAAAAAGGGAAACAAACATGACGACCTAACCTCAAACCAGTATGCTGCATACGACGAATGGAATACCGTCTCAAGACAAAAAAGGCAACGAAGGAAAGTACAAACCTGCATCCCATATACATCCTGCATCAGCCACAACAAATACACGGCTCTAGAAAACTACAGCGATGAGATCAACCATGAGATAAATCTCAAGACCAAATCTATAAAACACAAAGAATGGAAACACACTACAAAGCAAAAGAAGTCTCGAGGCCAAGTTCTCCTGTTAGGTGATAGTCATGGCAGGGGTTTAGCCAAAGAACTAAATTACAAATATGAAAATATACCCAGAACCAGCGCAATTGTAAAACCTGGTGCAAGATTTGCAGAAGTGGCCAGTAACATCGACGAGAAGTCCCGCAAGCAATTTTGTCTAAGTCCAAAATTGGATGCAGTAACATCGACGAGAAATCCTGCAAGCAATTTTGTCTAAGTCCAACATCAGATGCACGCACGAGGGCTGGCGGAACCTGCCGAAGTGGCCACCCAGTTGTAGTGCTCCTGACACGGTTATCGACGTAAGCTTCTTTTGCCAACCTTTGCACCATCACCCGAGCATCTGTTTTGCAGATGTTCGAAACTTCATGAACTATGAAATGTGGTTGTCCACCACAAAGTGAGAAACATGGTGCTGGGGCAGGTTTTCTCCAGGACCTCCGGTTTCCCCTGCCATCTCATTCCACCGGTGCTCCATCTTCATCTCATGTACCATCAGTGTTACCGCCTGGGGTGCCGTATGTAGTAAAAGCGGGCGTTAAACACTATACATTTCATTTCATGTAAAGTTGATAAATACTGCAAATGTTAAACATGAAAATCATACCAGACATGGTATGCACTTTAATATGCGGAGGAAAAGATCACTTTGAAACACTCTAGTTAAGGTTGTTTTAGATTTAGTTAAAGTTAAAGAAGCTTCTGTAAAGATAACCACAACAGAAGCACAATGAAGCAATGTTAACCAAACCATAGTCTCACACTTAAAAAACTAGGTGACTTCTCCGGCTCCAATTGATGAGTAAGTCTTTAAAATGAATTCATCAGAACATCCAAATGCTCACAAACAAAACTGACCAACTGAATGTTTTTCTCTTAGAAGAGAAACTGACATACTGATCCTTACCGAACATGGACTGTGAGAGCATGAGTCCTTATTTAACCTGATTCCTAAAATGCGCTTAATTTCAGCTTTTTGCTGAAGTATCAAAACCTGGGGTGGTGTCAGTATCCTAGTTAATTCTATTCTAACCAAGGTTGTGGCCAAATTAAATCTCCAGAACTTATGTATTGAGGGTCATATAGAGCTAGCAGGAATCAGTATTGCATTGTATAATATCACAGTTAATATTATCGGAGTGTACAGGCCACCAAATGGTGGCATAAACATCTTCCTGAATAATGTAACACTCCTTTTAGACCGTTTTACAGTTAACCACAAGAGTAAAATCCTAATCATGGGTGACATTAATACTGACTTTCTCCAAAACTCCAATGACAAATTGAAACTTCAATACCTCTTTAATGAAGCTAACTTAATTTTAACAATCAATGAACCTACAAGAATTATAGCTACGTCCAGTACAGCCATTGACAATATCATCACTAACTTCAACATGAAGAAAACTTCACTGTTAATAATGCTTCAATTTGTAATATTTAAAACACATCATGTTACCATTCTTAACTCCTGCTTATCAGACCACACAGCTCAATGTATAAAATTAAGTGACTTAGAGCTCCCCAAACAGTGCACAAGTCATTCAAAAATCATAAACTCATTTAATGAATTAAGGGCACTGGGGAGGTTGATAGGTTTCAAAAAATCCATTTGTTTTTTTTTTGTTTTTAATGTTATTAAATTATATAATACTTCAGTTTTAAAATTATATATATATATATATATATATATATATATATATATATATATAAAACATAGGTTGTCAGCTGGTATTAAAGCCATTTAATTCGTCAATTTAAAGATGGCGGTGTAATGATACGCCCACTTCCTGAGAATGGTGCTTAAGCTTTGATCGTGATTTCCCAAAACATTGATTTTTCATACTTTAGGTGCATGTTTCTCAAAAACTATAAAAGATATTGACACAAAATTTGTAGTGGTTATTTTTCAATATTCCTTGAACACATTCGGCTAACATTTATATTCATGTGATTAATAAAATGGATGAAAACAAATATTCAGTCCTTGAAAATATTATCTTTTTTTTTTACTCAAAACTAATTAATGTTTCATGTGTATAGTATAAACTATATGTGATTTTCATTTAGGCGATATTATAAAACTGTATCATAGGTTATTTAGGATAAAACTTGGTGCATGTAGCTTTAAATTCCTACAAGTAAAGTGCACCTGAAATATAGGGTGCAATATTTTTTTCAGGAAACATGGTGTGATTTATGCCCCTTTTGCATGGACCTATGTGAACGTAATTTAAATATTATACAGCAGTTAAATGCACACATCCTTATACATTAATCATACCGAATTTCAATTTCTATATATTCAAATTTTAATATTGTTAAAAATTAGCCTTGTCTGGGTAAAAATAACCTCCCAGTGCCCTTAAATCTATGCTCTCTAAACAGAGCCTTATTGAAGGAAGAAGGAGAATTTAAATCGCCAAATTGGGGGATTAAAAAAGGAGAGAAACGAGCTGGAATTAGAAAAACGGCAACTTGAAGTCAAGTTTAAAAACGATGGATATGTAGGCCACAAACAAAGGATGCGATATTCGGAGATTGTAACAGGAGTTGGTCAGAATAAGCTGCTACGGAAACAAAGTGGGGAAATTGGTGCTTTTATACATACCAACAGATTTAAAGTGTTAAGTGAAAATCAGGAAGTTAGTGAAAAGCAAAGCTGCAAAGACGGTGAATTACAAGTGAGGAAACAAAACAATTCAAGTGCAAAAGTAGTGGTGCTTGGACATTCTCTGATTAAATTTTCGGGCGAAGCTTGCAAGAAAAAGGGATACAAGGTAAACTGCTTCCCGGGGATAAAAACGAATGAGCTGAAATATCAAGTGGAAAATAAAGAATTGGTAAATGAAAACTCGGAAGTTGTGTTGCTACATGTGGGGACAAATGATACAAAAAGAGGATTCTATGCAGAAGAGATTATGGGAGAAACTATGGACCTGATTGCTAGTGCGAAATCGGCGGCGCCAAGGGCAAAAGTTATTGTGAGTGGTGTGTTGAGACGGCGGGATGTAACTGATAGAAGAATTCAACGTATAAACAGTGAACTAAACTGGCTATGTGAAAGGAGAAAATGCACATTCGTTGATGCAAACTTTTGGCTGCAGAAACAAGATCTGTGTAAGGATGGGGTCCACTTGAATCACAGAGGGTCCTACATTTTTGGCAACCTGCTATGTGATACAATACAATCAGTAGTTTCACAAATCAGGGGAAACTAACAACGACCGTGGTGGATGGTATTTGCATAACCAAGGAAAATGCAAAGACACAAAACAAAAGAAGTGAGGATGGCTGTTCTTCAATCCTGGAAGACCTGCAGCTCAATGTGGGCATGGTTGCAGAAGAAATTCCAAGTCACAGGGTCCTTGGAAATACAAGTAAAGTACAAATACCTATAGGTGAGGTAAATGATTGTTTAAATGTAATAAACCAAGTTGCTCAATCGAGAAAAAATAAAAACTCAGTAAGAATGCTAGGAAAAGTAAATGAGGGTGAAAAATATTTCAGTATCTTTCATCAAAACATTCAGTATATTGCAAATAAAAGAGCCGTTATTGAGCAGGAAATTTTTGAACTACAACCAAATATAATAGTATTTTCAGAGCATGGGTTAAAAAATATTGAAATAAATGCAAATCTTTATGAAAACTATACCATAGCTTCTAGTTATTGTAGAGAAAAACACAGAAGTGGTGGGGTTGTAATATATGCAAGGGAGGGTTTGAAATTTAATAAAATTGATTGTAAACTGTACTGTGAGGAAATGTGCTGTGAACTATCAGCAATTGAAATAAATTGTAAAAAATCAAAACTAATTATACTAGGGGTCTATAGTCCACCAAATGCTGATAAAGACAACTTTCTAAATAAATTAGAAACATGCCTAAATAATATTGTAAAAAATAACAAAATTATTGTTGTAGGAGATCTAAATATAGATCTGCTAAAAGAAACTAAGCAAAAACGGGCATTAGTGGAATTACTTGAAACAAATAACCTAAAATTATTAGAAAGAGGACCAACTAGAGTAACACAGCATACTTCAACAGTTATTGATCACGCTTTTACTAACTTAAAGGATGAAGATGTAAATATAGCTTTAATAAAAAATGGGCTTAGTGACCACTTTGGACAATTAATAGAGAGTAAGCCCTTAGATGTACAAGATGGAAAATTAAAAAATATGAAGGAAATTAAAAGAATTGTAAATAAAAGTACTCTAGAAGCATTAAGAATTAATCTTAAAGAAACAAAATTTAGTAATATATTTGAAATAACTAAAATAGATGAAAAATTTGAACAATTTATGAATACTTTAAAGTCATGCTTAGAGCAGTCGGTACCATTGTATAAGGTAGTTCATAAAAAACAGAACAGTTTAAACTGGTCGACCAAAGGGATAGAAAAATCCAAAAGGAGAATGAAATTCTTAAATAGTCTAAAAGCTTTTAAATTAGATGAACGGTCCTACACATACATAGAAAACTATAAAAATACTCTAAATGCAGTGATAAACAAAGCTAAGAAACACCATAATAAGACTTTGCTCTTGAATGCAGAAAATAAAATTAAGGAGATATGGAACATTATTAAAACAATACATAAAGAAAATTCCTCAAAATGGACAGAAAACTTCCAAATTATAAAATCCAGTTGCATAATACTAGACCCAGTGATTATTAGTAATGAATTTAATGATTAATAGCTAATATGGGAATTAAGACAAGAGACTACAAAACAAACGAAAGTTCCATATGTAACTCAATGGTAATTAGAGAAATTACACAAACTGATGTCATTAGGCAAATAAATACACTAAAATGTAAAAGATCTAGCGGATTAGATGAATATTCAAACCAAATGATAAAATACTGCAAATACGAAATAATGGATATACTTGTACATATAATAAATGAAAGTTTTATTTCAGGAACCTTTCCAAGTAACCTAAAACAAACAATAGTTAGACCTATTTATAAACAGAAAGGCTCCAAACAAATGATGGAAAATTATCGCCCTATATCTCTTTGCTCTGGATTTTCAAAGATTATCGAAGGACTTTTCCTAGAACAGCTCCAGAGCTTCTGTAGTAAATTTAATATTATATCACAGAATCAGTTTGGCTTTCAGAAAAAGAAATCAACAATACATGCAGTTAGTAAGGGAAATGATATAATTGTTAGAGCATTAGATAGAAAGGAGTTAGTGATAGCGATTTTTCTTGACCTATCAAAAGCTTTCGACTGTGTTAATATTAAACATCTATTGGCGAAATTAGAAAACTATGGGATAAGAGGCATACCATTAAAATGGTTAAGTTCGTACCTGCAAAATAGGGTGCAGTGTGTCGAAATAATACACAATTCAGGAGGAAATTTAAAAAAAGTTAAATCAGCATTCAAACGTGTAACACATGGAGTGCCTCAGGGGTCAAAATTAGGTCCATATCTGTTTATCCTATATATAAATTTTCTATTTAAAATAATACAGGATGCTGGAGGATTAGCAATTGGATATGCAGATGATACAACTGTAGTGGTAACAGGTAAGACAGAGGCAGAAGTTCAGGGAAAAGCAAACTCCTTATTAGAATCAATTAGCACTTATTTAGAAGCACTGGGAATGGTACTAAACACAAACAAAACCGAATGGATGCAAATTCAGCTCAGTAATAGAAAAAAGTCAGACATCACATTAACAGTACAAAATAAGCAAATTAGCCAAGTAGCACAGACAAACTTTTTAGGATTAGTTATAGACAGTAGTTTAAAATGGCACAAACATATAGAAAAGATCAATAAGAAAATAAACAAGGGCATATATGTATTAAAACAGACAACACAAATTATGGATGAAGTCAATGCACTGAAGGTTTATTATGCATTTATACATGCACACCTAAGTTATGGGGTCATTTTATGGGGGGCAGCAGGTAAGAAAAATATGTTAAAAACATTTAGGCAACAAAAGAGAGCAATAAGAATACTGGAAAAAATCCCTAGGAGACAATCATGTAAAAGTAGCTTTAAAAAACTTAAAATACTCACATTACCCTGTTTATATATATTTGAATGTCTCAAACATGTAATAAGAAACCACATAGAAGGAAAAAATAGAAACATTCATGAATATAATACAAGAACAAAACAGAACTACTTTAGAAATAGGTTCAGGGGAACATTAGCTGCCAAATGTATTGAAAGTACTGCAAAAAATTTATATAATCATTTACCTCACTCTATCAAGGCAATAAATGAAGAAGTGAAGAAAATTTATGCAATAAAGACTTACCTAGTGAAAAACGCTTTCTACTCAATTGAGGAATACAAAAAGGGAAGAGAGACTTAGACTTAGTTTATTAAATTTTGTTATCAATCTATTGTGTATATCTAGAATTACTAATAATCTGTAAATAGATTTATTTGTTTTATTATTGAACTGTAAAAATGTAATTGTAGTGTTACTTTTGACGATGCTTTGTAAAACATGTTGCAAATGGCAGAATAAAAATCTGAATCTGAATCTGAATCTGGGTAAATGTCTACACTGCTCAAGACCCGAATGTGAAACTAAATACTTTTTATGATACTTTGTACTATTACATCAACATACACTGTCCCCCCAAATCTGTAAAACATTGTAACCCTAAACATGTTTATCAGAAGAATTGGATTACTCCACAAATTAAACATCTACGCACATGGCTCAAACTTAATACTTTACATTACAATACAGACAAGACTCTTCAAGCAAATAACTATAAAAAAGTAAAACACATTTATGATCAGTTAGTGATCAATGCAAAACATAACAGTATAAGCAACACCATATTAAAATCAGACAATGTGTGTAAAACTAGCTGGCAAATAATACATAATCTATATAAAACTCATGCTACTCTAGAAAGCATAACCATTCATTTTGATAATATAAAAATAAAAGAACCTACGCAGGTAGCTGAGATATTCAACGACTATTTTACCTCTGTTGGAACTAAATTAAAACTCAATCACACCAAAAGCAATATCAATACCTCTCTGGGACTAGCAAGCAACTGCAAATCCTCACGCAGATATGAGATATCAAATATTACTAAAAATTTAAAAAACCGTAATAGTATGGGAAATGATGGCATACCCATCTCCTTGATAAAAGCATGTAGGATGGCAATAGCTGACCCAATTGCTAATATTATAAATTCCTGTTTAGAATATAGAATAAAAAGAAGTATTTCAGAAAGTGGAGTGCCATTGTTACTAACTTATGTTAACTTTTGTACATATATATGATATTAAACTTTATACCTCTGGACATGTTCAATGTTCACAGCCTTTTCTGGCTACAAGTGAACCTACTGAATGCAAATCAATCTAATCTAATCTAATCTAAAATTAGGCAAATGAGTCAACCTTGTCCCAGAACTGACGATAGGGAAGGGGTTCCCAGAAACTAGTCTTCATCAAAAAACTTGTAAGTGGAGAAAAGTATATACAAGGTTCACTCATTTGCCTAATTTTAGTAATCCTGTTTAGAAGTTGGAATTTTCCCAGATATCCTAAAAATAGCAAAAGCTGTGCCAATTTTTAAATAAGGAAAGAAAGATGCCATAAACAACTACCGACCCATCTCTATCTTACCAGCAATATCAAAATTTTTTTAACGTGTTCTTTTCAATAGAATTATGAATTATCTCTTAAAATTTGACCTATTACCCACACATCAGAACGGTTTTGTGAGAAATAGCTCCACTACAAAATGTATCTCAAGTTGCATTGAAGAAATAATAAGCAATATAGACTCTGGTAACTACCTGGCTAGCATATTATTAGATCTCACTAAAGCTTTTGACTGTATCGATAGTAACATACTAATGAATAAATTATATGATCTTGGCATACAGGGTCTTGCACTTAAAATGATGAAGTCATATATGACAAATCGAAAACATTTTGTAATCCTGAGAACAGAAAGTGGAGAATTGAGGTTGAAAACACAAACTTTAAGCCATGGAGTTCCGCAAGGTTCCATTTTAGGACCTCTTCTGTTTATTCTATACATGCACGATATTGACCAGCTTATACCCAATAATGTAAAATTATTCCAGTTTGCAGATGATTCCACAGTAACAGTTTGTCACAGAAATATTACTACTCTACAGAATACCTTAAATGAAACCACTGATAAACTGTTGCATTATTTTTATAATCTGAACATGTTTGTGAATCCCAATAAAAGTGAATTAATTACATTTGGAGCTAAAAGAACAGATCTTCTAATCCATTTGAACATTAATAATGAACCAGTAAAAATGGTCAAGAATGCTAAATTATTAGGTGTTACACTAGACAGTACTTTAAACTTCTCTGAACATATTGATAAACTTGGCAATACCATCAGTAAAAATTTATTCATTCTGAAATATCTAACAAAATATATACCTACGCTCACAGCTAAAATTATCTATTATCTTTAATCTACTCCTACCTCTCATATGGAATCGAAGTATGGGTACAACTAAGGTAAATTTTAACAAAATCTTTGTATTGCAGAAAAAGGCCATCAGACACGTTGGGAATCTAAAACATAACATATCTTGTCATCCAGTATTTGTAAAATTGAAACTTCTAACCCTTCGTACCTTATACATATAGCACACAATAATGCACCTTCGGAAATTTAACCTACGCCTTGAAACCAACTCTGATAGACACAATCACAACACTGGACATAAAGACGACTTAGTGATTCCTACTGCAATTTTATGAGAAGACACCTAGTTTTATGGGCATAAAATTTGATAACACACTACCAGTTACTATCAAGAATTGTAAAGATAATATTAAATCAATGCTGAAATATTTCCTAATTGACAAAGCCTATTATAATGTGGATGAGTTTATTAATACTAGTTAGAACTTTATTTTTATACATAATAATATTATTATTATTATTATTATTATTATTATTATTATTATTATTATTATTATTATTATTATTATTATTATTATTATTACTATTATTATTATTATTATTATTATTATTATTATTATTATTATTATTATTATTATTATTATTATTATTATTATTATTATTATTATTATTATTATTATTATTATTATTATTATTATTATTATTATTATTATTATTATTATTATTATTATTATTATTATTATTATTATTATTATTATTATTATTATTATTATTATTATTATTATTATTATTATTATTATTATTATTATTATTATTATTATTATTATTATTATTATTATTATTATTATTATTATTATTATTATTATTATTATTATTATTATTATTATTATTATTATTATTATTATTATTACTACTATTATTATTATTATTATTATTATTATTATTATTATTATTATTATTATTATTATTATTATTATTATTATTATTATTATTATTATTACTATTATTATTATTATTATTATTATTATTATTATTATTATTATTATTATTATTATTATTATTATTATTATTATTATTATTATTATTATTATTATTATTATTATTATTATTATTATTATTATTATTATTATTATTATTATTATTATTATTATCAGCATCACCATTATCATTATCATTATCATTTTTTACATGGATTTATTAAAGCAAGTTAGAATTCTATTTATATCACACAACCTGTATAGCTCTATTCTTAAATTGACTAAGACTATAATAGTGTGGATTAATTTATTAATAGTCTAGTTAGTACTTCGTTTGTATCATACAATCTGTATAAATTCATATGACATTGTTCTTTTCTGTATTTAACACTATACTGAACTGAAAATAAATAAATAAATAAATAGACAGACAGACAGACAAATAAATAAATAAATAAATAAATAAATAAATTTCACACAATAGCACGGGTTTTGCTAAAGTCCAATATTGGCTGTGTTCACTTTAATTTATTGAGCTAGATTGCTCTGTCAGTTTTGAGGCAATCACTGTAAACTGGAATTAATTTTGTTTTTGTTTGGCATTTTGTTTAATGAAACAAAGAGATATACTGCCTGTTTGAGAGGTAAGGATTTTAATCCTGTGCTGGACTATTTACCTGGCAACTCCTAGTTCTCTCATGCAGTGGAGAGAGCCAGAAATGGATTACCTTATATTTTAATGACCCTAGACATGTTTGAAGAACATGAACATGGTGTCATTTACTTCCTTTAACCCTCCGTCAATCATGATGCATACAGAAAGTGGCATCATATGTTTTTCTCACACCGCTTTTAGGTTTTTGACTTTGAAACCTACCCCTCTCATTACCTCCTTGACCGAGAATGTATTGCTGATCTTTCGTTAAGCCATTAGAATTGGTGTTGCATGTACAGCAAATTTCAGCATTTGCTTTCACTGGAGGCAACACTGCCAAACCCATCCATTCTTCCAACAATGTCTGAAATGCACAAAATAGATGGTCTGAGCAACTCAAATGACTTACAATTAGCTGTTTCATATATAATTTATTTAGCATTTAATTTCTGTACAGAAATATTTGCTTTTTCAAGATACAGTACAAACAATACAAACTAGAAATTCAGAAAATACAGAATTGATTCTGCATGCAATAATCAGATTAAATTGTATCAATGTCAACAAATACAGAAAACTTACATGAATTGTCAACCATTAGTATCATAAAATTATTCTCATGTAATCATTTACTCTACTTAATCTGGTATCTAAAATATTCAAAGAACTCTTGAGTACTATAGAAGCACTGATTTATTAAAAATGATTTCACATCTCTTCTGAATCTTTTCTTATCATTGTTTTGGATTTTCTTTAAGATTAAGTTATACATGTGAACCCCTTTATGAAGTACTGAATTAAGTTTTTTATTTGATCTTGATCCCAGTATATGTAATTTAGCACCATTCCTAGTATAATGTTCATGAATAGTGTTATTTGTTTGAAAATATTGTATGTTGTTGTTTATAAAGCATACGGTTTCTAAGATATACAGTTGATATATGTTGATGTAGAGCAACTAGAGGAGCAATGTTAAGATGACTTGATACAGATACAGGTGATTTTCTACCTGAGAGAAGAGATGAAAACTCTGACACAGAGGAACGTGACACAGAAGGTGAAGCTATTACTTCAGGTGCCTTATTCTAGCTAGGAAGGGATAAAAATACAACGTGGGGACAGCATTGTGAATGCAGAGTTACACTTAGAACAAGTTCACATAACCTATAGGAGGTGCAAAAAGGAGTTTTGTTTGGAACATGGTAGAATGATATGCCATGAATGCTTTGCAAGTTTAGAGTTGGAAAATAAGGATAGTGTAAAATAGGAAACAAGAGGCAGGGTGGGGGGGGGGGGGAGTAGAAAAAAAAATAACTAGCATGTGTTGTAAAAGTAAAAGTTGTTTGTTCGTTTTATTTTTATGTAATATGTTGTTTTATTCTTTTATACTACATTTTACATCTGCTGTCTTTTTTTTGTGAATACTTCACTGTTGTTTGTGTTAATCTACCATTAGTATTTTATATAGTATTTTAGTATTTTATTTTAGTATTGTAGTATTTTAGTATTTTATATTAGGATTAAAACTGAAAATACAAAATAATTAAAGGACCTTTTTAAAAATAGTGAAATACATACACAAAAGTCTATAAAAATAGTTGAGAAGTAATTGGCACCTACTAGATACGGTGCAACTGATTGTGTTGAACTTAAGGCGCAACTGACTTAGGCTTAAGAGAATACTTGATCTTCTGATCTTAATTCTAATGCGTTCAGCTGTGTAGAGTTCTAGTATTTAAAACTGGTACTGAAGATTGAGGAGTCAACTGCTTTATTAAGATAGATGGAATATGTATAGGTAGATGTAGATATAAAAAACTTACGTAATTAGCTTACAGGTAATTTGTCTACAAAAGAATGATACACGCAAGTGTATATATGCATTATTTATAAACTTAAACAGCACAAAATGTGCATGAGAGTCTTTGATTAGTTATTCATCTAGACAGAACTTCATAAGGCACTATCCTATAAGTTTGACGTTGTTTACTAATCGAATGGATCATTAAATTTCCTATTACATTTTCTTGGCAAGTAAACAAGGTGTACTGATACTGTTGCTATCAGTTAGTTATCTACTTCTTCGTTGAAAGTATCATCAAAATATCAAACTATAGGGTCCTTAAATATATGGTAACCCATTTGCAGGGCATCTATGCATTATTTATCTAACATCTTAAAATAATTCCTGCGTATCAAGAAACACAAGTCTTTAGGACTAAAATCAACCAAGACAATTGTAAATACATGCTAATTTAATAAATGCTAGTTCTACCTATAAGATCATATAGTGTTTTTGGGTTGCAGACAGAATTTAAATTTTCATAAAACATTTTATATAAAGGGAGCTATGTTAGATCTGTCCAACTATGAATAATCATTAAATGTAATATGAAAATGGCATAGTTCCTGAGAAAAAGTAAATACCCATTGACTAAAATAAAAATGACACTTACCACTACAGTTGTAATAATTATTATTGCCACCATTAATTTTGCTAAGAATAGTAATTTTATGGCATCATATTATTTCAAGCCTGCCCTGTAACTGCCAGATTCACTGCAAAAATGCAGTTATTCATCATTCTTCATCTTATTTCACTTATCATTGCTTGGTTTAAAAATATTACAGTTTCAGTTTAAATGTAGGTTATTGTTCAATTTTTCTTATACTTGGATTAAACATTTTGTTAGTAGACTTTTTAAGTAAATATTATTAAAATTATTTTTTTTCCTTTTCTGTTACAGCTACCATCAGGCCAATTAGATTACCCATTCGAGAATTGAAGCATGAAAATTATGCAGGATTTTTAGCCACATCCAGTGGCTGGGGTAGAACTGGTTCCTTATGTAAGTAATCAGATATTAAATAATGGAATTTACCACATAAATGCAATAATTTTATGATTGTGCCTCAAAATACCAGTGCTGAAAAAGCCTTAATGCAATGTTATATAATGATGCTCAATATAAAGAAAAATTTGAAACTATTAATAATATAAAAAGAAAAAGAAAAAATGCATTTCTTTGCCACAAAGAATCAAATATATCTTATTCACTAATGAGAAAGAAGCTTTTCTATTTCCAGTGACAACTGATTCATAATAATATTGTAAGGAAACGTTCTGGACCACTATTGCAATAATATATAATAATTTGTAGCAGATTCTCTTCATCTGTTTAAAAAATTATACATTTACAGCTAAATTTGAAACTAGTAAAAATATAAAAAGTAAGAAAACAATACACATTTAGTTGCCCCAAAGAATCAAATATATCTTATTTGCTAATGTGAAATATCTTTTTCTATTTCAAACTCTTTTATTTATCTTTTTTAAACAGATAACACTAGTGAACACAGTTTTTATACCACAAACAAAATAGGCCAATTCTTATGCAAAATGACTTGCTGATTCCAAAAATGCCTCTTAAAATTCTGTATCACATGACGTTTTTGATATATTCTTATTCTTTTACAAAGACTTATAGAAATGGGGTATGATATCAACTCATATTAACTTAATTTAAAATAATAGCCATATTATGAAAGGGTAGAGCCAGAATGAAAAATTCAATGCCATAGCCGGGATTTGAACCACGGATCTTCTGGTTTCCGCCCAACCGCTCTAACCATTTGAGCTACTATGGCCAACGTGCCAATGTGACATTAATTTGTCCAACTGACTCGTGTTTCTCCCAGTAAACCACAAGGAGTTCTCATAAACACATGAGACAACTACCTCATTGGCGACTTACTATGCTGTAAGTACTTTAAGGCCCGGGCTTTATAGTTCGGACCACTATTAGGTACAATTAATGGAAATTAATTGTTCTTTCACACTAGCTGAGTGTAGGACGCACTATGAAAGGGTAGAGCCAGACTGAAAAATTCAATGCCATAGCAGGGATTTGAACCACGGATCCTCTGGTTTCCGCCCAGCCGCTCTAACCATTCAAATCAGTATGAATATGCTGTTTTAGCAGTATCTGTTATTTTTTTTCGCTTTGATTTAGGTGTGAATTGTCCATACACATAAAAATTATTGGGATAAATAGTAGCAAATCTCCTACACTAGCTCTTATCCACATCTGCAAACTTTCTTTAACACCACAGATTAACTACATTACACTTTTACAGCTAGAAATGAACTGCGAGAAGAATCTAGATTCCAATACAAAACAACACTGATGAAAACAGATCACCCAATGGAGTACTTAAGATAAATACATCAGTTTATTTACTCAGTGAAGGGAAGGTTAGATGGAGAGCAGCATGATAAACCAGCATTCTTTAATAAGGATGATGATGATGATGATGATGATGATGATGATATTTATTCACTTATAGACATTACATATTTCAGACTTTGTCAATTCTAATACATTTATATTGGATTTGCGTTTACTCTGTAGCCATTCATTAAAACCAGTTTTGCACAAACTGCAGCAAACATGAATATGCTATATAGAATAAAAAGGGGGTCAACCACAGAACTGACAATAGGGAAGAGGTTCCCAGAAACTAGTCTTCATAAAAAACTTGTAAGTGGAGAAAAGTATATACAAGGTTGACTCACTTGCCTAACAATGGCACTCCACTTTCTGAAATACTTCTTTTTATTCCATATTAGGTTTCACAGTATTTCACGAAAGCCAACATATGTTTCTGTGTTAATATTAATGACTTAATGAAGGAATTAGGCATAGACAGTGGCTTAGTTGGACCAGAACGGGCTGCAGTACCGTTCCGGAAAATATTTTCCTACTTTAGAATGACGTAATATTTTTGTTTTGGAAATTGCTGAGTTAATAAGGTAAGTTCCTGTAAATATTTTGATCCAACTAAGTCACTGGGTATAGAGCATTATGTCGAAGATTGGTACCCCTTTATTAACACTTATAAATATAAATACAGTTGAAAGGCAGTGTTGCTATATAATGGCAATTTACTACCATTAATATGTTTATTTCATGCCATAGGGATGAAGGAGACATAAGATTCCCTGTCCATAATTTTAGGTGCTATTGGTTATCAAACCATGGCTAGGAAATTTGAAGTAATCTCAAAGTAGTTGCATTGCTAATGGCACTGCAGGTTGGATTAATAAAATATTACTGCTTTTTGTGCTTATGGAACAGTAGAGCAACTGACAAGCATTTTATAATGAAAGAGTGGGGAAAAGGAAAAACTATACACCTGGAGAAAGCAGTGTTAAGTATGTGCCTCTAGTAGAACCAGCTAAAGTTCTTTTTCTGCCACTTCACTTAAAGCTCGGGTTAATGAAAAATTTTGTTAAAGGTTTGGACAAAAGTAGAAGTACATTTGAGTATTTAAGAAGTCTCTTTCCCAAAATCAGTGAATCTAATTTCAAAGGAAGGTATATTTGTCAGTCCTCAAATTGGACTACTTCTTAAAGACAGTGGTTTTGAATCTAAGCTTAAACCTGTTGAATGGCTACATGGAAATCATTTAAATCAATGGTTAAAGGTTTCCTGGGCATTAGCAAAGAAGACAATTGTGAAATTTTACTCTCCGAACTGTTAAGGAGCTACAAAGAAATAGGTTGCCGAATGCTATTTAAAATCCACTTTTTGCAACCTTGATAGTTTCCCTTCAAACATAGGAGCTGTAAGTGATGAGTAAGGTGAGCATTTTCACCAGGACATTTCTGAGATGGAAAGACGTTACCAGGATCCCTGGGATTCACCATGTTGGGAGACTATTGTTGGTACCTCAAACGGGAGAGTACATATCATTACAAGCAAAAATAAACAGTGAAACACTTCTGAGATTATTCAGGTATATAGTTTTCATCAGTATCTTGGGTTGATTTACTTTAATCATAACAATAATTAATAGTTATAATTATTATTTTCAATGTTTAAAATAGAAGTGAATTGAGAAGATATTGACACATTGCTTCACTAGCTCAGTGGGTTAGAGCAACCGCACGGAGAGCGGGAGATCTGTGGTTCAAATCCCGGCAATGGCATTGAATTTTTCAGTCTGGCTCTACTCATTTAAACATATTTATTTAATTTTTGTAGATGCATAATTATTATGAATAAACTACAACACTTATGTGAAAAATAAAGCTAGAAACAGTGATGCAATAAATACTACACAAATATAATTATTTGTAATAAAAACTTTACTTATCATTAAAGAAATTGATGGAAATTTCAAGAAATTGTGCGATTGCTATTTCGTAAACACTCATTTACACTATCAATCACATTCAATCATTCAAGGTTTGAGGAGTGGGCTGCCCATTTATAGTCCTGACCCATTGTCCCCATTTTTGGCAGACCTCTTCATGAGCTTTTTGGAAACGCATATCACAAAGACATTCCCACTAATTTTCAAACATTGGTATAGATATGTGGATCAAATTTTGCAATAGTAAATGAGAAACAAGTGGATGATGCGTTAAAACTACTTGATTTATAAAATCCTGCAATAAAATTTTCCACAGAAAAAGAGACAAATAATGATATCCCTTTCTTAGATTTTGAAACTAATTAGAAAACATACAAAACTAGAATTTGACATACATAAGAAGGAAACACACTCAGAAAATTTCATAAAATCAGATGGATGTAACCCAAGACAACACAAGCATGCTGTTATCAACAGTTTAACTTACAGGCTGATTAATGTACCTTTAAACAAGATGGAATATATCAAAGAGTACAATAATATAATTCACATTGCAGAATACAATGGATTCAGTGCTGAATTGGTCAAAAAGAAAATTGATAAATTCTAAAGACAACAGAGATGCAAACAAGTAACTAATCTTTCCCCAACCAGCAAAAAAACTTAATATAGAAAATTTACATGTCATCCAAAAATTCTTCAAAGAGCACAACATTACTTTGGCCCCGCAGAACAAATTCAGTGTACAATACCTTCTGAAATCACATAATACAAAGGAGATACCTACAGACAAAAAATCAGGTGTGTACTGGATAAACTGCAAAGGCTGTGATAACTTTTACATTAGAAAAACTAAAAGGAATTTGAACATTAGGCATAAAGAGCTTTTTAGGAACATCAGGAACAAAGAAATAGATAAATCTGAGCAGTGTACCATTTTTAGAATGATAATCACAATTTACAATAAGAAATCAACTTATTTAAAGGTGTTCAGGGTCCAACTGCATTAACCACGTGGGAAATTTTCATAAAGAAATATGAAAAGAAAATTGTTCATCTTTGATACTACCTTTGAAGAGAACCGAAACTTCAAGTTTCATCAAGATACCGACAGAGACGCCCCTATCACCTCCAAGGAGTTTACCAAACCAATATCCATTAGTTGACAACAGCTAATGATGTTAGGAAGGTCCTAAAGAAACACGTACTAGGTAAATACTAGCAATAAATGGAGCGTTGAGTGCTAGTTTGACTTAAAAGTATATTAATCACTTCTGTTACTGCTTCATTGTCAGTTGTTCCAATTCAGCCAAGATGAATGTCTTATTATGTCTTGCAGCATAGCCCTTTACTTTCTCCCGGATTAATTGAATGAGGTGAAGTGATAATGATAAGGGGACAGTCTGATGACAGGGTGACCATGTTGTTTAGCCAGTTCATCAATATAATTTGATTTGGTGTATTGTTTTTGTTTTTGTTTTTTTCCTTATTAGCAAATGGTTATTCCCATTTTCTCATAGCATTGTCACATGGCACATTATTGCAAGTGAGCCACTCTAACATTTGCACTTTGGCGTTGCTGATAGTGAGCACCTTATCTATTTGGACCATGTGGTATGGGTCTTTATCCATAACAATCACACTAGTTTGGGGGATGTTTGGGAGTAGCTGATGCTTAAACCATCGAAAGAAATGGTCATGGTCCAATTCATGATGATAGTCCCCAGATTTTTTTTATCTAAACAGCAGGAGAGCATCATCAACAAAACCATGCAACATACCAGCGTGACCAATAGTAAAGCAGCCACCTTTTCCTATGTGTCCTTATGTGGTACTTTCAAATGTGCCGTCAGTCCAGTCCTTTGACACAGTATGGCCGGCATTTACCCATGTTTCATCCAACCACACTATTTCATGCAAGTTCTTATTCAGCATTTCTGCTAAAAACAAAGCCCGTAGCGCTAAAATATCTGATCTTTCAAGTACTAGTTTCTTGTTTTTTACTTTTTTGAACTCATATCCCAGATCATGGAGGACTCTGTTCAAAGGACTAAGGTTTCCTTCAAATATCTCTGCTTCTTTAAGAAAAAAAAAAATGCTTATATGTGATAGGATGCTCCTTTCGGGTGTAATAGTCATAGATGTATCTTTGTATGGCACCTAATTGAAAACTACCCAGTTGTATGACTGGAGATGCTCTTGGTCTGTTTTCCAGAAATTATAATTCGTGATGGACCTGGCTGTAGCTGCTTCCCTTTGAGATTCTAGAAACAGTCATCTCACTTATTTTAAGGGCCTATCCAGTCCATTTTCTCACTTAGTTGAAAGGAATAATTGGTTCATTGTGAAGGAGCAAATTCTTCTCTTCCTGTTCAAAAAATTCCCTAAGAGAACAACAGAATTTTCCAGCTAGGCTGTGCAATGGAACACCCGGACCATAGGCTGATCTTTGTCTTGGGTCATTAATCTTAAGTCTACATCTAGTTCTACTGCCACTAACTCTTGCTTCCATAATGACATATTTGAATATGTGTTTTAACAAAGTAGGCTAGCAACACACAACACAACTGAGCATTCAAACAAACTGGGTTTCCCACACACAACTAGCAATAACTGACCTGAGGAATAGATGATTAATGAGTATGACCAACATGGCAACCTTTGTTTACATTTCCATAGCAACGATCTTTCCCTCTTAGTCTCCAAATCCCTTACTCGACAGCTGTCATGTATCTTCATGTAAAAATCAAACTTAAGTGTTAAGTATTAAATTTTTCTTTCACAAACAGTATTGGTATAAGATTATATGGAACATTGTACTTTCATCTAGAATCAGTAGATATAATAAAAATCATAATAATGCTTATTTTCACAGATCGCCGGTCTAATGCGATGCTGAACTTTGTAGAAGTTACGGTGATATCCAACAGGGACTGCTCTCCTCCATGGCAGGTAGCATCATCCATGATATGTACCAAAAGTATTGGCAAAGGAGATTGCCAGGTAAGCCTGTTTTTTTGGAGGTTGGATTTAAAGTAATGATATGGATCTTATAGTATACAAGTTAAAATGTTGAATTGTTTATATTGTAAATGAACTTTCAAGCAACTGTAATAATTTTGGAAACTTTATATAGATGGTTAAGTTCATTAACCTAGAACCTGTCATAGATTTGCCTGGTGATCTTGCATTCATTGGAGTTACTAGTCTGTTTCTTTCTCAAATTTCTTTCAGTTTGTTTTTCCAGTAATACTGCTATGCTCCATGAGCTGTAAGTAGGCACTTAAATGGTAGAAACAGAAGGAAATAATCATCACTTATTTTTTCTAAGCTGTTCCTCTTTTATGGCAAACCAGGCAGGGAGAAACATAAGTGGCTAACGGTCCTCCATCTGTTTGTTTAACTTTCCAGTTTAGTTCTTGTTTCCCTTCTACTCCATTGTCAGAAGTTTCAAAATGATCATTTTCACTACCTGAACTATATTATGAACTTTTACCTAATTTCGTCTATTAATCCACCTCTCTCTCTCTCTCTCTCTCTCTCTCTCTCTCTCTCTCTCTCTCTCTCTCTCTCTCTCTCTCTCTCTCTCTCTCTCTCTCTCTCTCTCTCTCTCTCTCTCTCTTAATAAAATTGTTCTATTTTTTCAACATGTTTACAAGCTTGCTTAGTTTTGCGCAGTCACTTTACTTACTGCACCATCAAACAGCATTTTTACATACAGCATAAATATGTAGTGTTTTACAACATCATTTTTATCTGAGTGCATATAAGTTCTATTCCATTTAAATTCCAATGATACAGAGGTAGTGGAATCACTTTATGGCCGTACATTTTGTGCTATTTCATAAATTTTGAGACTGTCTCTTTTAAACTTTATTAGTTCATATAATGCAAATTTGGTGGAGTGCAATCAAATTCAATATTTTTGAAACAGAGCCATGATTGCATACTGATTTAAGTGATGATGATATTCAAGCCTTGTTTATTTGCATGAAATGATAAGATGCATTAACTATATCACAATTGGGGAATATTAGGTAGTAACTGATTATTGAACCAAATTTTAAATGTTTCACTGTCGATTTCTATAGAAAATCTTTGCTTGACCTTGATTTAAAACTGAGCAAAGAATTGTGAATGAAATCAATTAGGGGGAGGCATCAGTGATAAATACCATAATACCTAACTTTCATCAGAATTGTTTGAAATTTTGTCATTTTATGAGCTATAGGAAATCTAGTTGTTACCAAATTTCATCGTTATTTTTCTAATAGTTGTTGAAAAAAAAAATTCTTTATACAATTGCTTATCCGCATACAGGAGAAAACGTCCCAATTCTTACAACTTTGTTTAAAATAATTTCAATTTTAGATTCAGTTTTCTATAAATAACAGTTATCAATGGAAATTAATTGTTCTTTCACACTGGCCGTGAGTAGGCTGAATTGTGGAAACGTAGAGTCAGACTGAAAAGTTCAATGTCACATCCGGGATTTGAACCACGGATCTTCTGGTTTCTATCCAGCCGCTCTACCATTGAGCTACTGTGGCCAACGTGCCGATATGACATTAAATTCTCCAACTGACTCGTATTTTCCCGGTAAACCACTTAGGAGTTCTCATAAACAATTTAACTATGTTTCCACAATTTAGCCTACACACGGTCAGTGTGAGAGAACAATTAATTTCCATTAATTGACCTAATAGTGGTTAACTATAAAGCCAAGGCCTTAAAGTACTTACATGTTGTAAGTCGCGATTAAGGTAGTTATCTCATGTGTTTATGTAAGATTATAAAACCCTACACCTTGCCTATTGGCAATTGCAGTAAGAATTCAAGATATGTTCTTGCTTTCCCATAATTTATGTTTATATGATTCTATCCATGTCTCATCTAAGAAAATAATAGGGACAATAGAATCTCTGAGCTCTTTCATTTCTCTTAGGAATGTAAATCTCTTTGCAACAATATTAAGCCATTCAAGTAGAAATTTCTCTCCGTGTGAGATTTTTAAAACTGTAAATTCAATTTTATTTATTACTTTTAGCAAACTCCATAAATTCCCACTGAACAAATTTCTTTCTTTTAAAATGTTATTTATATCCCCTAAGCTGGACAGAAAATTAGTCTTGTTGGAGCAGCACAGAAGGATCCTACTGTTACTGTTTTTGTGAGTTTTCTCTTCAGACATTTTATCTTGGAGTCTCAGTAAAACTACCCTTTCCTTGTCTTGTTCTTGGAGTATTCACTTAACACTGATAGATGAAATGTCTGTAGTTGCAGCAATTTTTTTCAGTTATAATCAACTTGGACATAGTTGGCTTTCCGCTTTCTGCATTTTAGGGCTCATACTCATGTGAAAAAAGTTATGAATATTCATTGCATCAAGTTTTCCATCATCTAAACTTATAGGTTTTTCTTCACTTCCCTGTCTCGCATAATTAACACAGACACTAGCACATTCCCCAGTATTATCTTTAAAATAGTCAACAACAAATGCTAAGAACATTTTTACATCAGGAAATAATGTTTTACTTGCAAGAGTTGTAACACCACTAATGCCTGCTATGCTGCTAGCCTAACATAACTGCAGGTCTTTAGGGAACATAATAAGGTTTTTAAGGGGACTTTACCTTAAATTAAAGAAACCCAGGGATTTTCCATAGAACTTTCCAACAAGGGCCATAGAAAAAGTGACAAGCTACAGCTTCACACGTATAATACACATATGCCCCAGACTGTTTGACCTTATTTCGCCTTACTGCAAGTATCAATGTTATAGCACATCATAGTAGCAATAGAGTTATAATACCAAATGACAGTTACAGCTTAGCATGTATAATACATATATGTATGTTCCAGAATGTTTGGTTGATTTCACTGTACTGTAACTGTCATTGATATAACATATCATGGTTAGTAACAATATTGATAATACCTCCACATTTTGTTTATTACTGGACATCAGATTTATATGCACTGAAATATAAAGGTATGCAAGTATTTATGCTGTCAAAAATCCTTAAAATATGCTCTATAATTCTGAGAAAAGAAATGCACAATACCTGTAAACTTTCACTTTTTTGTACAAACAGTATACATTCTTCTGTAAATGTGATTCTTGTCATAATTTCATTTACAGTAGTGTACAATTACTTTACCCATATGCTCAGGTATAGTTTATGATGTTTTTCAGTTAACACAAGTTTGTTGAAAAGGATCTTCCCATGACTACAGATGTTATTGTACAAAATTTAAAAACACTAATTAACTTGGGAGAGATATTTTTAGGCAGCACTATGTTTGCACTTTGAAGGTATTTTATCCATCAAATGTTAAATTTTAATGTCAGGACTTTTCTCTAAAACTTTTCACATTTACTGCTAATTTTCCTTCAAACTAAAGGAGCACACTCAAGTTTGTTTTTAACCTCTCTATGGGTGTCTTCACATTAAGAACTATTATTTAGTCACTATGTGTTTAAATATTAATTTTAAAATTTTAAAACGCCTCCTCCTCGTCCGTCTTATAGTGGTGACAGGGACGGCTGGGGAAAAAAAACATGATTGTGCGGTCTGTTTCTGTTCCAACTGTGTTCTGGAAATTACGGAATCTTTCATCTGGAACCTTCCTTTGGAAACTGGAAAAGTCGAGAAAGCAGTGACATTCCTATAAAAAGGGTTTCAGAGAGACAGTCAGTTAGTGTGAGTGAGGACAGTTCTCGGTGTAAGAAGGCAGTGACGTGTTAATGAACGAAAAGATTGTGCAACGGACGAACTGGTGAATTGTAATTGTGTGCAGAACGTAATTCTGTGTAATTGGCAAGTGTTAAACTGTAAGTCGGTGGAAATAAAGAACATTTTTGAGTGGTGAAATTGGACTTTTCATTTCACGAACCCACAAAGTCACAATACGAAAATGTACACGTTTCTTATTTATTTTATAAAAAGTTTTAGAAATAAAAGATGTGTATGTGTGTACAGGATAATCTTGAAAATACACAAATGGTTTTGAAAGTTGTTCACCAGTGAAAGGTGTGATCGTTTACAACGGACACAAGTTATATACTATTTCCATAACTTTAAAAATTGGGGATTAAATGGTTACTTTCATATTCATGTTACTCAATTTTAATCCACTGGATATGATTATTAGAGGTCATCTTACAGTCTTTTGTTGTAATGACTTCTAGCAAAATGGTGTAAAATGAGACACTTTAAATATTTAAAATTAGTTTTACGGAAAAGAAGAATAGGTAACATTTCATACCACAAATTTCCCTCTGATTTGGTTGAGTATTCTTATCCAGAAGTGTTTCTTGTATGATTTTAACAGAAATAAGTATTAACTTTAAAGAGAGTCGACACTCCAAGAAAGGAATAGAAATAAGTTCTTAGAGTTACTCTTATTTCAACCCCTACATACTAGTCCATTCGTGTTTACTTATCCGGACAAAATGTTGTATGCTATGTATATGTGTTGGACCCAAATGCAAATATTAGGTGATGCAACAATTCCTTAAAATTACCTCCAATTTTGAACCACTTACAGGGGAACCTTTATTTTACACACTTCAAATGTATGTTTTCCTACATTCTACACTGTTAATTTATAGAACCAACTTAAAGTTAATTTAAGAAATATAAACATTTCTTTGTTTTTATGTTTTTCTCCATCTTACACAGAAATATTTGTGCCCTATGATACTTAATATTGACTATATGCAAAATATGGCAAGGTCACAATACAGTTGATAGTTGAATAGTTGTACTATCAGCTCGTGACTATGATTCTAAGTCTATTTGAATTTTCATTTCTGTAAAGATGCACTGATTGCCATCACAGTTGTGCTTAATTATGTTCTATCAGCCTTCTTTATGTGTATTCCCTGCCAAATTGTGCAGGAAGCAAGAGGTTGTGTACATAGTATGTTGTTAATCAGCTGGATATAGTGTTTCCAATGTACTTCTATGGGGTAGGGCTTCTGACCCTTACAGCTGCTGTGGTGTGAGCACTGCAAACCCCTAGTACCTCTGGCACTTCTAACTTCACTAGGTGTACACCAGAACAAATATTCAACCCCTTCCCGAAGGGGAGCTGTTTGGATTAGGTTGGTCTTAGTGGGGCAGTGGTTCCTGATACCCTTAAGTATAGGGTATGTCTGTCATAGCTGTCCAGGCAAGGTTGAGAGAGGTCTTGATATTTCTGTTACTAGCCTAGACAGCCAGTAAATGGTGTGCTAGAGAGCGCTAGTGGTCCAACCACTGTTATTGGTAGTCTTTACAAATAGTTTGATGTGCCTAAGATCCACTTCCACCCAAAAGGGGAGGTTTTATAGACTCCAAGTATTTCCCTAATAGAAAGAGCCACAAGAACTTCAGTTCTTCCTGATAAGAGAGGGTATCTCTTATACTCTTTTGTTGTTTCTTTATGTTAGCAATTCAGTTCATCAGATTTTTTGATCCAGCTTTTAATAATGGCTGTAAATCCAGATAAAAAGTAGTGGATTCTATTTATCATCTCTGACAAAATAGACATTCCTGTGCAATTAGGTGCCTATATGGGTATGCTCAATGATTAAGTATCATGTCTTATTTGTCCATATCAGCTGTAAATACCATTGTAAAAAATGCACTGACATTTAGAGATGTTTGCAAGCTGTGCCACTTTCTCTAAGAAGAGGCACTTGTTACAAATATCAGCTCTGAGAACTAGAAATTTCCCTTTCAACATGAATCAAACAAATTCACATGGCAAATGCTTCTATCAATGGCACACATTTCAAGAAGAGAGCCCTCTACATTGCTGCTGAACTTGGGAGAAATCATTTCAAGGCATGAAACAGTTGGATCAATTGCTTTAAGAAATGACATAATTTGTTCACAGGTTTCTTTCTGGAGAAACTGCTCCAAAATTGTTGCCAAATGAAAGGGTGAACTCCAGGAGCTGGTTCAAGACTATCATCTGATGAATATCTACAATACAGATGAGATTGACCTGTTTTTTTATCTGCTACTGAACAAAACCCTGATTTACAAAGGTCAACCATGTCATGATAGTACAAAATCCAAGCAGCAGGTGCCTGTAATGCTCACCTGCAGTGCAAATGGCTCTGATAAATTTCCTCTCCTGGTTATTGGAAAATATAAAAGACAACGGTGCTTAAAGGCAGTAAAATGTTGACAAACAAATACAGGGCTAATTCAAACTCCTGGGTCCAACAGCAATATTTGAGTATTACCTGCTTCAATTGGATTGTCAAATGAATGCTAAGAACAAATGAATCCTTCTTCTTATAGACCAATGTACAGCACATCCTAAAGATACAACTGCCCTAAAGAACATTCTAGTAGTGTTCTCTATTCAAATTTCACCAGTAAGCTACAGCCATTGGACCTGGGAGTCATCAGAGTATTCAACGCCATTACAGAAAGTGGGTTATAAGGAAAGCAGTTGCTTTGAATGGTTGGGGGATTTCTACTAGATGCTTCCAAGCTAGATAAGCATTTCATCTGCTATGCGTTACATTTCAGAAACTTAACGAAGCATTAGTCCTGTGTCAATCCATATCTTTTTTAACAGAAATGCATTTCGTATCCCAGAAGGATGCAATGATGAGGTCTCTGCTCATACAGATCAAGAAAAACAAAAATGGGAATCCTTTCAATCTACTGGTGTGAAATTTGATGACTATTTCACTTATGATGATAAAGTGAACATTTGCGAAGTGCTAAGAGTGAACAAAATGCTTAATGATAACCTTATGTCAGTCATAGAAGTAGAAGACAAAGTACATCAAATAGCAAACAAACCATCAGCTGATGGAGTAGCCATAATAATTTACATAGACTATTAATTGAACATCTATAATTTTTATACTGCCTCACTTACTTTTGTAAAATCAGAACATATTTTGGGACCATTTGCTTCTATCGTCAATTATGGAAGTGAACATTCCTGAAACATGTTCTGATTTCACAAAAGTAAGTGAGGTAGTGTAAACATAACCACTGTTCAATCAAGTGTAATTAACTCCACTGTTGAAAATCTTTCAATTATTAATAAGCATAAATAGAGCCAATAAAAAGACTGAAGATGTAATTTATTGTGAAAATTTTCCTTCTGATTGGATTTATATTTTATAACATATAACTGAAGAGTCACAAATAATTTATGGCATTGTTTTGCTGTCAGTAGCTTCAATTTTTATGTATTTCCAAAATTGATCCTTAATCATCTTATTGGCGGCATGAGTGTATCATTTCGTTGCTGAAAGTCACCGTGGACTTTAGCATAATTTTAACTTGTATCTTTAATTGTTACAGGGAGACAGTGGAGGACCACTTGCTCTACTTTCAGACTGTACGGATCCTCTTTTGATTGGAATTGTTTCATTTGGGGATGGCATGTGTCCCAGCTACAACCCTATAGTTTTCACACGTGTCACTGCATATATTGACTGGATAGCGCTAGTCACTGGTATGAATCTTCATTAGCCTCAGTTCTGCAGTTTTAATGGAGTGCACCAAAAGAAAACAATCAATGGTGACTTTGCAGGTGAAAGACATATTCCTTAATTTTAGTAGTGAGCTTAGAAAGTTTCATATTTGTGTAATCATATGTATAATGCAAAGTGTGCTGTAAAAGTTCATAATTTATTTAAGTATTTATTTATTTAATTTGTGTATTTGCTCTCTAAAATTGTTTTAAAAGAGCATATGTTTTATAATTGTGTGATAATATTGATAATAAATATTTTATGTGCAAGACTGTACATTTTATGAATACTGCGTTGTTTGTTGCCTTGCTCACTAGGTTATTACAATATATCTGTAACTCCATTGTTCCTAGATAAAACATTTCTCTCTTGGTATGCATAGATAAAAAATTCTGTATAGGTACATACAAAAATTTATTATATTGATTCAATTTTATGTCCCATCAGTAAGCACAATAGTTAGTTTATATATAAAAATTTGTAATGTTTATTGCTCTAACTTTACTTTATATACCAAAACTGAATAAAGGCTGATGATGGAGACAACTGTATCTGAAATATATTGCAGTAAGTTCTGGTATAGAAAGTGAAGCTAGAATAATAAAAATTCCAAATGTTTGAATATAAATGACAACACAACTTCATTATGTTTCCCCATAAAAATATTTTAAAATTGAGATTGTATGTGAAACAGTTTTACGAGGCGCCTCCAAGGTCTCCAAGGCGCTGGAGCCGTGAGGAACGCTATTACGCGAGATCCGGCAACACTGGCGTGTAGCTTGGTTTCACCCCTTCAAATCCCCATCACAGCTAACCCGTTGCAACCATTAGTCTTGGATGGGCAGCCCTTTGCGATGGAGCTTCCTATCACTTCTGCCGCCAAGTGCTAGTTGCGTGCAGTGATCCGTTTTTTGAGTGCCAAGGGCACTACCCCCACTGAAATTCATCGTCAGTTATGCGAAGTCTATGGGCCACAGTATATGGACGTCAAAAACTTGCGAAAGTGGATCAGAGAGTTCAAAGATGGACGTACAGAGTCCATGACGAACAGCGTTCTGGTCGGCCGTCGGTTTGAGCCGAAACAATTGCAGAAGTGGAGCAAGAAATGATTAAAGACAGGCGTGTGACAGTTCGCTAGCTGTGCGAACTTATCCCTGAAGTCAGTAAGACTACGATTGACAAGATTTTGACCGAACATTTGCATTATCGCAAGGTTTGTGTGAGGGGGGTCATCAAAATGCTCAACGAAGACCATAAACGGCAAGGTGTCGAAGCGGCCCACCGATTCCTGGAGCGCTATGCAGAACATAGCGAGGAACTGCTGGATTCAATTGTCACTGGCGATGCAACCTGGGTGCACTACACACCGGAAACAACAGAACGTTCTCGTCGGTTGCAGCATTTGAATTCGCTGAAGCCGCGAAAATTCAAACAGGCATTTTCTGCCGGCAAAGTGATGGCCAGTGTGTTCTGGGACAGAAAAAGTGTATTGTTGTGCGAGTTTATACCTAGCGGCACAACAATAAACGCCGCTAGCTACTGTGAGACTTTAAAAAAAATTGCGACGGGCCATTCAAAATTGAAAGAGGGGAATGCTGACAAAGGGAGTGATTTTTCATCACGACAACGCTCGTCCCCATACTGGACATGCAACGGCTGATCTCCTCGCCCAGTTCGAATGGGACATCCTCACCCATCCCCCCTACAGTACAGACGTAGCACCTAGTGATTATCATGTTTCCTGAGTTGAAGTCACACCTGGGTGAACGCATTTCCAGACCGACGATGATTTAAAAAACGAGGTTGAGCGCTACCTGTGCAACTTGGCGGGAGTGTGCTATGACAAGGGTATACAAAAACTGCCATAGTGCATGCAAAAGTGCATCGATCCCAATAGTGATTACTTTGAAAAATAGCTGTAAGTTCCGCCTTTCCAGCAATGTAACATTTATTGACAATAAACATTTTTTCTATATTAAATAAAAGTGGAGACCTTATTTTACGGACACGCCTCGTGTGTATTATTGCTTATAAGCCTAAATATAAATGAATTACAGAGCTTCTTTTTCACTGAAATAAAATGACCTGACTTCCCTTTGTTAGAAGTAGTTTCACTGTCCTAACAAAATCCCGCTTTACCTTCTGTGCTGCTTATCTACAGTGACTTTTAATACCCTTATCTCTATTTAAAATGTTAACAAAAATATTAACTTGAAAATGGTAACTAATCTAAACTGAATTTCAAATATAAGTAATCATCAATGCCTGAAATGCAAGCAATGGTCTTCTAAACCAGATCACAGTAATATAGCGATTACTTCTAGAAATATAGCATACCTCCAAAATGTTGATTCTAGGATTTCATCAGAATGTGGCTTTTTCCATTCAAAAAAGGCATTTTTAGGAAAAGGTCAGAGTGCATGTATATGTTGTAAGTCAGAGAGAGCAGCAGGCTAACTCAAAAAGAAAAAGTTGGTTAAATACCAAACTTCGTATTTAAGTGCAGCATGTTTCAAGGACTGCTCACCTCTGTAGTGTGGATAGCATGTCTGCCTCACGTACATGAGCTCCAAATTTCTTCTTATCTCAGTCAGTGTGAGTTATTTGGATATGGTTTTCTCAAGGCTTTTCCCTGATTTTGAAAGATGAATATTGTGAAACTAAGCTCTATGGACTTAGGCTTATTTGAGCATAATTTCAGCCATTTCATTCATTGTCCTATATTATCTACATTGGAGGATGTTAAAAAATAATAAAAAATTATGCTTAAGTGGGCATATTTTAACTATTTTTTTTAAATTAAAACTATTCTAATGAATTAAAAAAATTCTTTCTTTTGATTTCCAACAAAATTCCCCAACCTAAACTATCTTTTGCTTAAGTGGGCATATTTTAACTAATTTTTGTTTTTAAATTAAAACTATTCTAATGAATTAAAAACATTCTTTCTTTTGATTTCCAACAAAATTCCCCAACCTAAACTATCTTTCACATGGAAAAATTACTACTAAAAAATGGCTCCAACAGTTATAAAAATACTTGCTGGCATCAAACAATGTATAAATGGAAAGTTTGAAATTGTAAAAGAAATCAACCAAGATGACACCTCTGAAATAATTAGAATAACAGCCTGCAAACCAAAACATAAATTTAAAATCTATGGAATTTACAGCCCACCCAATAACAACCACCTCAACCTAGACATAGTAGACAGTGACAATAAGACAACCATAATTGGCGATCTCAATGGACATTTTCCAAGATGGGGCTAGAGTGATGATAATAATAAAGCTGGTGTAATCATTGAAGAATTTGTAGATACCAACTTAATGAAAATATTGCACACAGATGAAGACCCAAAAACCTACATACACTATACAGGACAGTCAACCAATCCAGATGTTATGATCATATCAACTGATCTAGAAGATAAAACTACACAAAAAGTAATCGAAGACAGTGGTAGTGGACATAGAGCCATAACAGAAACAAACCTAAATCAACAACCATCCAACACAAAAGGAAACATAAACCTAAATGGAACTTCAAAAAGGCACATTGGGAAGAGTATAAAATGACAACAAACAAATTCCTAAAGGAAATTAAACTAGAACAAAATACAAATAAAGTAATGAAAGAACTAAACGCTGCAATTCTAAAAGCTGCAAAAAAGTGTAGGGAAAAAATTCATAAATATAAACCTTTCTGGAATGAACAGCTAGCGCAGCTGTTTCTCGCTGCATTTTGAAAGACCGTGATGCTTTGGCAACTTTCGAGAAACAATAGCTCGGGTATACATAAGGGACAAAGAGGTCTGCAGCGGAGCTGCTAGGAGTGAACAGAGTTGCTACTGAGCTGTTTATTGTGTGTGTGGACATTTGAACAGCTCCAAGTTGCAAGTTGAGAAATGATAATCGTGTAGTGATTTGAAAGTGAATTCTTTTGTTTGTTTACGTGTGGTGAAGCAACGAAAGACTGTGTATATTACGTAATTCTGCTACTGTAAGGGCTGTACAAAACTGCCTTTCTACGGAAATAAAGAGCACTTTGAATTTCTGCAAAACTAGACTTTTAATTCTAGGAATCCACAAAGTTAATATATATACTAGAAGCTTGTTCTCTTCTTGGAAAGAAGAACTCTGTAACTCAAATTGGTTTTTGGATATTATTGCCAAAGTACCCAGTCCAGTGGGAGTTGCAAGTTATTGACAACTACAGAGAACTTCTAAACGATATCCTGGCTTTCAGAGCAAGAAGCTGGTTTCTTCTATACGGTAGGGAGAAAAAGATTTAAGAAAATTAGCCCTAAAACTTGAACCATTAGCACCCATGACCTATGCTCTACAGGCATTATGTTCTGTGGAGGAAAATTTGTCTTTAACATAGGAATGTACTGCATGGTAACTGTAAAACATTCATGACAAAATTTAGTCATGCATGCGATTACCTAGCGCAACGCCCCCAACAAAATGCACGAAAAACTGTGTACATCTTCTAGTGAGTAGTTTTGATAGGGTAAACTCTTGTGAAACATTCATCTTTAATAATCATAATCTTTATTCACCACTAAGCCTACAAGAAGCAATAGGTTTCGTCAAACGAAGACAGGTATTTACAATGTATATAGAAATTTTTACAAAATTTACATATATGTTTACCTAGCATAATCTAAAGAAATTGTGTGAAAACAAGTTGTGTGTACATATTTACATTTTTTCTACTCTAACTAGCCACAAAAAGTTAACAGCTACTGAATACCTAGGTTATCAAGTATCATACAGTTTTTGTTTTCTTGTTTTTTTTGTTTGTATTTTACGTCGTTCAACGTTAAGTCATATCGGACAATGAATGGAATGGATGAAATGATGCTAAAATGAGCCCAGGGTCCATAGAGCTTAGAGTTACCCGATATTCGTCTTTTAGAATATGGGAAAACCCCAAAAAAGCCTTATCCAGGTAACTCACCCTGACTGGGACTCGAACTCGGGACCTCTTGAATGTGAGGCAGACACGCTACAATCTACGCTACCGAGGCGGGCAACATACAGGTTCATGGATTACAGTACATTATACTTAAATAATGATATTGATAATAATTTGTTCAGTATTTTCTTAACAATATATTTACATAAATTGAGAGGCATGGATACTAAGATATAGATATTCTCCCACAGTATAAAATAATTTTTGTTTCAACCAGTGCTTTAGTATCAGTTTAAATAAAGTGATGATAATAAATCATCTTAAATCAATTATTTAGTTATGCTTTCAGTTGTCTACTACGTTATTAACGAATGCAAATAAAATATAGTAAAATGTATTCCATGTCATGATGATTTTTCTTAATGCTTACTTCTGTGAAGCAAGTTTACAAATAAGTTTTGTTAAAATAAAACATTACACAGGTCGACAATGAAAAATAAATAATTTTAGCTGATTTTTATGCAAGAATCCTAAATGAAGCAGTAAATGTTTCTTCACTCACCAATAATTTAGAATATTAAGAAAAATATTTTTATTAGCACAGTGTACTAAAGGTATTGATTAAAAGAAGATAAATTTATGTCTTGCATCAACAATTGCCATATTTGCTTTATATATCTTCTGCGACTTCAGGATGTTCAACAATGCACATTTCTTAAAAAACAATAGCTTTTCAGTCTATGTCAATATTTACTCTAACAGATAAGGACGATCTGTTGTAGTATACCACAGGAAAGAATGTCTCCAGGGCATGAGTTTCAGGGGGGTTGGAAAAGTTTCCTACACCCTCCCTCGATAGTTTAGGACACCCCATGTCAGTTCAGTTACACAATATTCAAAAACATTCTGACGGCTTCTACATTTGTGAATGAATCTTCTCAATTTTAATGTACAGGGTGAATAGGGAGCACATGTTTTTAACTGTTCCGCTCATTGTGTAGCATGCATTCTCTGTCACACAAATTCGCTGTCCTTGTCCCACTGTATAAGGCGTCGCATTCCTTTCAGGGACTTACTTTGTGTTGGTGGACAGTCAGAGGAATAGAAGCTTTATTTTATGAATGAAGCTAATTCTGTTTTCTTGAGTTATAAATTGACAAGCGTACTGTCAGCTAATAGTGTTTATTAGTGTTTTTAAACGCATTATGTGTTAGAAGAAGGAACGTGTCTCGCAAATATGTAAACGATAAAAACAATTTTTGGTTTGTGCTGAGTTCACCTTAAAAGCGCATAGCTGAAATGTGACTCCTTGAATTAAAAGAGCTTACAAGTGTGACAGTAAAATAGATTAGAACAAGTTTTGGTCTGCGAAAATCAGTTGTGCCATATAAGTTACACTATTAACTGGCTGATGGAAAGGGTTCCATTAAATGCCTTTTGCAGTTCCTATGAAACGGCGGGAACTTAAAGATCATAGAACAGACTGCAACTTCTGTTTCACAAATATACAACAGACTGCTACTTCTTGACAAGTATAAACACACAAACGTAATAAAAATTGTTTTTATCGGTTTGGGGATTGTTTAATTTTCCTCTAACAAATCAGGGATTACTCAGCGCGGGCGCAAAGGGCAAACGCCTCGCTGTGTCCCATGTTGAGGTCCGGAATTCTTAGCGCTTATACCCCCTGATGTTATACGCCAGTGAAACCTGGGTCATGGTTGCTAACAGTTGGCTTTTATGGTTACAGTGGACACATAATAAGAACTCAGGTCCATCTATCTCTTCGCCACTGCTTCACCTTGAAAACTCTTTACAATGCCTCATCTTTTCCATATGTAGAGGATAAGTTAGGCACCGGGCATGGAAATTCCACGCCAGTTTAACATTACATCAAAGCGTCTGGTTAAGTCTCAGGGGGATTACGACACCACAAGACGCTTATTCACGTAACACAAGGTCTCTCATGCTGCGGGCATAACACCGGAGCAATTCCAAACAGCAACAAAATATGAGCTGTGTATAATTTCTACTATTGTTAATTAACCCCTACATTTTTATTAACCTCAATGAAAAGTGCAGCTTTATGAACCACTCTCACCGGGATGCAGTGGCTTCTGCATTCTGACACATAGGCCTTGAGGGGCACAGGATCCTCTTTATCCTTCTTCTAAACCAAAAACAAAGTCACCCCTGCAAAGCCTATCCAGAATAATCCATTCTGCGGTTAGACCCTTTTGATGGTGGGCATGCAACAAAATATTCAGGCTGAATTCAGCTTGTCAGCAGCCACGGACAGTTGGACGCAGGGACTTTACAAATATATCTGAAATAAGTTCGACGTCCAAACATACTGGAAATGAACTCCAAATATGTTGGCAGGCTACTGTTGGACAATCAAGAGAGATGTTCCTCAAGCAACGTACGTTCGCAAATCTACTTCACCTATACTTTAGGCACGTAGAAGGTATTCTAAGGTGTTACTTTAAGATATATTTTTACTAGAAATGTTATTCATAGGATTACTTAAAAACTATGAATAAAAAATTTATGTAAACTATTTGAAATAGGCATGAGACAACAGAATAAGAATCGCCCATTAAGCTTCTTTTACCATTCATGGAATCGAAATGAAACACGAACAGACTGTTAAGGATACTACATTAACAAAAAAAAAAAAAAAAAAAAGAACCAGAAGGCAATAGAGGAAGTAAGAAAAAGGATAGAGAAAGGACAACTGGACGCCGCACTGGATAACATGACGAACCGCTTAATAATGCTGTAAAGAAAGAAAAGTTATACTAAAATTCTAAAAGTTAGCCACTGGCGCGATAACCGTATGAGGGCCAAGGCCTACCAACCCGACTACCGGCCTCACACCCACTTACGCATGGCAGAGGAGGGCAACCATCCAACCGATACGGGGAGATGTGGTCAGCATCTCGGCATCCCCCAGCCGGAATGGGCAGTGGAAAACAAAATAGTAATAACAGAGGAACCATCTGCATCAGAAAGCCAAAGAACAAAAAGGAAACTGACCCAGACCAAACAGCATCTAAAAGCTATAGTAGATAAAATGATCACAATATGGACTGGACCATTTAATAAATTTCCGAGCTCAAACATCAACTCAGAGAAGTGTTATTGAGCAGACCTGAAAATATTACGTATATGAAGGGGAAGGCATTAGAAACTGCATTCTACAAATTGTTTATGTGGATAAACTGATCGACCTCATGCAATGCCCGCCTCGGTAGCGTAGATGGTAGTGTGTCTGCCTCAAGTTCAAGAGCTCCAGAGTTCCAATTTCAGTCAGAGTGAGTTATCTGGATACGGTTTTTTCGGGGTTTTCCCTTATCTTTAAAGACGAATGTCGGGAAGCTCTAAGCTCTATGGACCCCGGACACATTTGAACATCATTTCACCCACATCATTCACCGTCCGATATGACTTAACGTTGCAGGACGTAAAATTACAACAAAACAACCTCGTGCAAGAATAAATACGGATATCAGTTTGGATTCAAAAAGGGAAAACCCACAATGCATGCAGCAACAGCACTACTATGAGATACCGAGGAAGCCCTTAGCAAGCACAAAGGGAAGTGTTACACGATATTCACTAATTGTAATAAAGCCTTATATTATTAATGAAGGTTTCGCGAGTGATCAGTCGTGTCAGGTTTATGAATGGCCGAAAGCTCGACATTCATAAACCTGATGCGGCCGATCACCCGCAAAGCCTTGATTAATAACGCTCGGCGTGAGAACTTCAAGTCTTACAAGCCTTAGACTACATAAATGGAGGAAACCCGATCTAGATTCTGAAGGGCATCATTGACAACCACAATCTAACAGGAATATTGAAAGAGATAATGAAACACAATGCTCTCCAGTTGAAGTATCGACGTCAGAAAACAAGAAAACATAATGCAGACAAATGGAATCATGCGAGGCGAACAGTAAGCCCATTGCTTTTTAATATGACCAAAGATATCGGATGGAAAATAATCGAAACCATGCATGCAGACAGCCATACATACAGATGATTAGACGCTGGGATCAACAGAGGAGCTACAGAAACACATAAGCAGTGTACAACAATGGGTCCAGAATATGGTTTCCATACAAACAAGAGCAAAACGGTGCATGTTAGGTCAGGAAGCAGAACAGCGAGGACGGACATCCTGAAAATAGTCAACGAGATTAAATACCTGGGCATCACAATGCAAACAACCGCCTCACTGTCCTCTATGCCCACGAAAAGAAGGCTAGAGGGGTATGAAGGGCAGGGGAGCTTCAACTGTTTTATCTGCTCCGATAAGGGATCTGTTTATACAGTCTGATTTTTAAAAGAAGATGCCTGAAGGTCATCAAGCAAGGGATGTGAAGGGTAAAAAGGGAAATTCTTTGCTATGGAAACGTAAACAAAGTTTGCCGGATTGCTAACAATGGTGAATCACTTACTCCTCAGGTCAGTTATCGCTAGTTGTATACGGGAAACAGAGTTTGCTTGAGTATTCAGTTGCGCCCTGTATTGTTAGCCTATTTTGTTAAAACACAATGAAAATACGTTTTTATGGAAGCAAGACGTAGTGGCGGTAGGATTAGAGGTGGACCGAGGATTCATGGCCCAAGACAACGATCAGCTTACGGCTGGGGTGTAAAATTGCACAGCCAAGCTAGAGAATTTGTCTGTTCTCTTAGGGAATTCTTCCAACAGGAAGATGAGAGTTTGCTCCTCATGAATGAACAGCTTATTCCTTTTATCCAAAAGCGATAGCCCCATGTCAGTATATATGCTTGCACGAAAAAGAATTCCTGTGGGTCAAAATTCCCGCATATCGGCGGCGTTGATATGAACATCTCCATTAACAAAGTCGTTAATAATAGTATATTGCGATTCTATTTTGGCAAACGCTTAATACGGGACGAGGAAAAGTTTGAAAAAAGTAACTTTATTAGGATGCAATTTAGGATGCAAAATAAGTATTCGTCTGCATACTGAAAATGGTGTAGAATATTACGGTTAGTACTTAGTAGGCCCTCCATTCCTCTTTATAATCTCTTGCATTCTCCTTGGTATGGATTTTACCAAAGATTGTGTTGTTTCCACCATAATTTTACGCCATTCTTTTAGTAGAACGTTCTTTAGATCCTTTATATCAGATATCAGATGATTCCTAATTTTCTTGCCCAGTATACTCCACAAATTCTCTATTGTATTAATGTCTAGGGATTGCGGTGGTGTCGACATCCATCGTGGAGTATTATACAACAACCATAGCCCTCTATCTAGAGCTGTGTGTTTCGGATCGTTATCTTCTGTGAAAATATAATCCTCAGAAAGATCAATATTATCCACACTTATGGACAGATGTGTTTTTAGGATGTTTATATAATTCTTATGGTTCATAGTTCTATCTATAAAACACAAATCCTGCACCCATTTGCACTCATGCAGCTCCAGACCAGTACTGAACCGCCTCCTAGTTTAACTGAGGCTGTTATATTCTTCTCCTCAGGCTCACAATTCTTTTTTCTCCACACTATTACTCACCCTTTTGACTTAAAAAGCCCACATTGACTCTTGTCAGTAAATAAAACTTTCTTCCAGAAATCAAACCCATCGTATTTATGTTGTTTTGCAAAAGAACCTTGCTTCTTTCTGTTGATTTTACTGATGTATGGTTTCCTACGGGCTGTTCGGCCTCCATACTCAGCTTCATAAAGCACGTTTATTATAGTTTGTGTTGAAACAGACTTTCCTGTGTGTCTTTTTAGTGCAATAGCAAGTTTTGGAACATTTACTTTAGGATTTTTTTGACTTCTCTAAGTAACTGTCGTTTCTCCATCTCGGATAGAACTGCAGGACGACCGCTTCTTGGTTGATTTTCGTAACTTTTGTTCTCATCAAACATATATATAATAGTCTTCACTGTATTGGTAGTTATTCCAATGGTTTCTCCAATTTCGTGGAAAGATTTTCCTTTTTTAAAGAACCTGATGAAAAATTTCTCTCTCTTATTTTGTAGTTTGACAACGTTTTCGACCCATATTACTTAACAGTCAACAGCTTCGAAAACGTTGGAACTGTCAGGATGAAACACAACTACATAAGAAAAGGGAAGGGGTGTGTGTCAGCTAGGCACCATACCTGGGATCTGGTTTACTAGACGATTGCTTGTTTGCCATCAAATTGGACATGATTTTAAATAACGTAGAGCTGTTCACTAATTAAGCAATATATGAACCCAAATTGTGTTTTACTTTTAAATTTATATATCAGCCGATGTAAGGAATTAGTTACTGTTCGTTTCTCATCTATATTTTTCTGATTGTGCTTGTTATATTCTATGTGGTATGGTTAGACGTATACTTTTTGGAGTAACTGTATGTCCTTCAATAAGAGGGACAATACAATAAATACAGTACAGATTGTGTAATAAATACGTGCAAAGTGATATTTTAAATACTGTTTCCGAGACAAAGGAAGGTTAATGTTTACAAACTAAACAATTCAATGCTGCCAAATAAATCTTACAGTATTTATAGTACGTGCAATGTTACTTGTCATATTATTCGAATATTTCTGTCGACCTCTGTATTTATGGGGCTTGCGTGGTGTGTTGATGTTTAATAGCGAGTTAAAGAAAAAATTAACAAATGGTTGACACATGTACTTCAGTAGTGTACCTTTAGCAGAAGTGAATTGATTAAAAATTTACTTAGAGATATGACTATGTAGACTTCTTCTTTATAGCAAAGAAATAACAACTTTTATTTTACATATAATTGCTTTATTTCTTGTTTAATTACATATTTCACAATATTTTGTTACGTATTTATGTACATATTTCTTAAATTGTTAGTACATAGAATCCGGGCTCTAGTCATCAGGAGTTTTCAGGGATTAGAGAATTTATTCCGCTCATGCTTTTGACAGAGTATTTTACATGAGAATGGGAGGTATTGATGTTGTAAAGACAAATGATTTTATTGATACCATTGCAGAATAAAGGGGCTGATCTGAAAACCACATTTTGGTATAGGAATGAAACCTTTGGATTGGAGGAAATCTTCGTGGAAATTAATGAAGGAGTGAAACATGCCTACTGAATTAGATATTCGTCTGCGTGAAGTCGATGATGTGAAACAACGACTTGCAAAGCTAAATGAAGTAAATTTTGATAGTACTGTAATATTTAAACCTCTAGAAAAGAATGGTTATGGGGAAAATCGTGTTGACTTAGCTGAAAGTTAGTTCCTTGGTGAAAATAACTGGAAGTGAGTTGGCGGATCTGAATATGACGTTACTGTTGAATTTGTTACTGCATTTAACGGAGGAGGTGAAACTATTGTTCTGACAATTGATGTTACTGAAAACAAGCCACCAGTGTTAGTCAGCAATGGTCACACTTCAGAAGCAGAACTAGCTACAGTAACACATGAGGTTATTCATCTCGATTCTGATTATTCATCAGATAGCAGTGTGGAATCATTAACAAATGAAGCTTCTAAGATCTCCCAGGTCAAAAGAAAACATGAGACAGCTGCAAAACCCAGGAGAAATAAGAAAAACTAAAGCTGTGTTGATTCTGCAATATCACCAGAGTTATCAAAGGATACAAGTACCACAAATACTGATGATACCTCATGCGATCTGTGTGACGTTAACAACAATGATCCAAATAATAATTTTGAACAAGAATCTTCATTCCAACAAGCGGTGTCCTTTCTGCACAGCAGACTACAAGTTAATCACAATTCTTTAATCTGCCTAGTACTTCAAATGCAGATATTAATGCAGCTTCCAACCAACTGTAAGTGCTTTTATTCTCTGGATAATAAACTTTGGTGACACATTAATACTTAATGAAAAGTCACATTGCTTTTCTTCATTTTGAAATTGCAGTAGATAAATAGAAAACATTGCTGATCTTCATGTTTACATCTTCCTTCGTTTTCACTGATTACCTGCACCTAAAGAAGTTTCTCGACGGCACGGTGGATATATCGACTCACGGGTTAACATTTCCTTGCACATAAATTTAAAAGCATGGCGTCTTCCACAACTTCTTTAGCATCTCCAGGAAGTTTACCACACGAAGACGTATTCTTTCATAAGGTCTCCTTCAGAGGTTTCGGTGCGTATGCTTCTAAAATTCTAATCTGCATCGTCTGCAGAAATATTTCTCAAGTCTAATTCCATCTTCAAGTGTTTCAAAGTCCAGTCTAAGATTGCAGTTACGTTGTGTATGACTTTTATAATTCCATATTGAGAATTTACCGTTTTCTTCTTTACATTAAAGTAACAAATTTATATCTAAACTGTTGTACAAGTTTGATCTGAATAGAAATAGAAGAATAAAGTTTTCTGATATTCAGTTGTTGATACAACAATGTTTTCATGGCTTACTCGATGTGCTACGATAAGGCATAGAGATCACAAAACATTTGTATAAAATAAGAGTTGTACTGCAGGCGAGGTACCTTCAACATTTTGACAAGGGGCTTAAAATATGATTTCTTTGAAAGGTCTTAAGAGGGACAGCAGACGGCATCTATCCATGAAGATACTGGAGCAATAATAGCAAAACTGTGCAAGAATGGCATAATGCTGTTTGACTTTGCCGAACATAACTTTTTGGGCTAAACAAAAACTCTTACAAGCAAAACTGGAACTTGTTTCAGCCAGGAGTAAGTGTAACAGCATTCAGAAAACGTGAACACTCTTTGACTTTTTTCACAGAAAATGAACTGGTTTATTGTAATGATGTTAATGGGCTCATGAAACAACTGGTGACGGTTACAAACCATCCGAATGGCGTCTTTTCAATGATTCGTTGGAGTTAAGTTTAAAGGCAGTTTAATTAGATAATGGTAACTCTTATCCAGGGGGTGATAACTGGGATAGAAATACAGGAGCCGCATTGACGTTCGCGAAACATCCGGGGTCTAAAGGTACATTTAGATCGCTGTATGCGGATGCAAATCATATTCAATGCCGCCAATATAATTATTTTGGCTGCCATGTTGCATACTAACTAACATATAAAATAACTTCTGTTCAGTTCAAAATTTAATATTACTGTGTAGTGGGTCCGGCAGGTAGGGCTTCACAGGTTAAAAGATGTTCTTCAGTCATTTCCTCTTCTTTGTTGCACAGAGGACAATTTGGACTTGTTTAAATTCCCATTCTGTGTAAGTGTTTGGCCAAATAATCATGCTCCGTAGGTAATCTAAAATTCGCTACTGCAGCTTTACGTGGCATTTCTGGAATAATTTCTGGATTTTTAATTAAAATGTTCCATTTTTTATCTTTGGCTTTGTTACAAATTGATTGATTTGTTTGTTTTTATATTTGTTTTTAATTAATCTATTTATGGATGTAAAGAGTAAGTTTTTACTTTTTTCCTGAATTAAATTTGCACCCTTTTGGCAAGAAAATCAGCTGATTCATTTCCAGCAATTCCACAATGTGCAGGTATCCACTGTAATATAATTCTTTCCTGTAGTTTTTGAAGTTTAGAATATGTTGATTTTGAATTTAAGCTCGAAAGAGAAAACCTGTGTCGCTTATTTGCTTAATAGTGTTATTCAAAATTAAAAATTTCTTTTAAAGAACTTTTGAAGGTATTATGATGTTTAAATAGAGTTTAAGAAGTGAAATTGTGAAAGCGTCGACTGCTAGCTCGAAAAATATTGGGCCTATAACTCTTTCTCGGCTAATGGAGAAATGTCGGCATTTCTGGACGTGAACTTTTGCCAGTGATGTATAGTTTCCTAAAGAGGTACCAAACAGTATGGATAACGGCGGTCGCCAGTTTCAGCATCTCATTTAATAACAGGTAAGTAAAACGTATAAAAGTAGTTTTACAAATGTTGCATGGTTTCATCCGCAACTTTCTATCATAGAGGCAGACAGCAACGAGCGCCGAATTCGCCGACAGGCAATATACCGCGCAGCTGGTTCTGATGTTATTGGGTCTTTCGGTATAATCGTCTTAAAATATTCCTACATATTTAAGAATCGGGGTCCAGTGTCTTAGGCCTCTCTATGTAGCTCTCTAAAAATATCCGAATACCTGTTCGGTCTTCTTAGGTCGTTGGCCCTGGATGTCGGTCCAGGTGGGACACTTGGTCAGGTGCAGGCCTGTTGATCCCAGGGTTGCTGGTTCAAGCCGGATCCAAACTGATGGTTTTTAATTGTACTTAAGGAACCCCTTGGCAGTGGATTTACTGTTATGTAAAAGAAGTACGAGACAAAATTCAGATCCTGGCACCGATATAATCTTGGCAGTTGTGGTCTTTTAGAAACTATTTATTTTTAGGCCTTGGATCCGGCCAGTTTTGCTCTGGTTACAAAACTAAATCCCTAATATCATTTTTGGTGCCCAATTAGATCTATGTTAATTTATTTTCAAACAAATGATACTTATGAATTTCTAAATAGACCTATTAGAAGTGAATATAACTGTAGCTTTATTAAGCGGACTTCAATACAAGTAGCGGTCATGAATTCACATGGATCTAAAGCGTGAAAGACTTGTGATTATAAATTACCTCAGAATAAAAAAAGCCTAAACTTTCGAATACTTTTAAACCATTTTAACAATTATTAATTTTATATAACCATAGTTTCCGTACATTGCGTATGGTGGAATTTAATATCTCTTGGTGCTATAGAACTTTACACACATAAACAACACGAAAAAAGTTATAGCCTATAAATAAAACGGATCGTTATGTTGTAAACATTTTTATTCCCAAAGGCGCATATCGATATAGTTTGCTACGGATGACGTAAGAGTCGGGGGTGTGTGTGTAGTGTTTAACGCCCGCTTTTACTACATACGGCACCGCAGGCGATGGCACTGATGATACATGAAATGAAGATGGAGCACCGGTGGAATGAGATGGTGGGGGAAACCGGAGATCCCGGAGAAAACCCGCCCCAGTGCCGTGTTGTCCACCACAAATCTCACCTTTGCGGTCGCCTGGGATCGAACCCGGGCCGCCTTGGTGAGAGCCTAGTGGGTTAACCACTGAGCCACGGCGAAGCCTCAAGAGTGAGACGGTAACTGCCGAGCTTCTCAGATCTGTGTTAGCACCAATGAACGCATCACTTCAGCCATTGGAATTCCCAGGAATCACAAATGACAGATATATGTTCACTGCACATGGAGTAATCAGTGCGTTATCTGAGAGGTATCTAGTACCAAAGATAAATCCATGGTAATCGTCTGAGCAGCCCGACAATATAAAGAAACTTTTAGTTGCCATGGGGAAGAAAATCACATACTCTTCCTAGCAGGACGCGACAGAATTAGTTCCAACGTCTTTGTGTGTGTTGCGTGCGTGCGCGCGCGCGTGTGAGTGAGTGTGTGTGTGTGTGTGTGTGTGTGTGTGTGTGTGTGTGTGTGTGTGTGTGTGTGTGTGTAATTTACGTCCTCCAACGGACGATGAATGAATTGGGTGAAATAATTCTCAAATATTCCGGGGTCCACAGAGTTAGCCGACATTCGTCTTTTAGAATGTTCAATCGTCGAAGAGGTCAGTCACATACGTCTAAACGAAGGAGATTAAGTAAATAATTGTGTTAGGAAAATGGTATTAATTTAAACGGCAAGAGAACAGATTTGACTGTTGTAGAGGACGGTGGTCATGCATTTATTCCCATTGTTGTGAGGTAGAGAAAAGAGTGCCTGTTTGTAAGAATAGTTTCTACCAGAATGAGCAGAAACAGCGCCGTGAGTGCGCACTTGGATGATTTTTCCTTTGCATTTAGTGCAGCGTTTTCGAAATATTATATCACACTTAGAGTAAGTATATTAATTTCATAGGATCTCAAAAGGAAAGTTTGGTTCGATTTAAAATGTATCAAATTTAGGTTCATTAATTCTCTCTTTTTAGTTCTTCAGATGATAAAATATAGGCATTTACCACAAGGTCCGTTGTTGCCTTCCTTTTATACCTCTTTGCAGATTATAAATTAATATTGTCACCAGGCATTGTTTCCTGCCGGCCCGTGCCTATGTGAATGCCGAGAAAAAGAGAGAGAGTAGCGGGGAGTGAAGGAGACAGATAGCTCCCAAGCCACGCCCACGGAGCGGAAGAGCGCTTGTCACTTGCCCAGAGGGAAAGAGACGGAGATAGTCTGGAAATTCTCGCAGCATCGTGAAAGACCGTGATGCTTCGGCAACTTTCGAAAAACAATAGCTCGGGTATAAATAAGGGACCAGGAGGTTTGCTAGTCAGTCGTGCAGCGGAGCCGCTAGGAGTGAACATAGTCGCTACTGAGCTGTTTATTGTGTGTGGACATTTGAACTGTACCGAGTTGCAAGTTGAGAAATGATAATCGTGTAGCGATATGCAAGTGAATTCTTTTGTTTGTTTACGTGTGGTGAAGCAACGAAAGACTGTGTATATTACGTAATTCCTCTACTGTCAGGGCTGTACAAAGCTGTCTTTCTACGGAAATAAAGAGCATTTTAAATTTCTGCTAACTAGACTTTTAATTCTACGAATCCACAAAGTCACTATATATACCAGAAGCTTGTTCTCTTCTTGAAAAGAACTCTGTAACTCAAATTGGTTTTTGGATATTATTGCCAAAGTACCCAGTCCAGTGGGAGTTGCAAGTTATTGACAACTACAGAGAACTACTAAACGATATCCTGGCTTTCAGAGCAAGAAGCTGGTTTCTTCTATATGGTAGGGAGAAGAAGATTTAAGAAAATTAGCCCTAAAACTTGAACCATTAGCACCCATGACCTATGCTCTACAGGCATTATGTTCTGTGGAGGAAAATTTGTCTTTAACATAGGAATGTACTGCATGGTAACTGTAAAACATTCTTGACAGAAAATTTAGTCATGCATGCGATTACCTACCGCAACGCCCCCAACAAAATGCAGGAAAAACTGTGTACTTCTAGTGAGTGGTTGTGATAGGGTAAACTCTTCTGAAACATTCATCTTTAATAATCATAATCTTTATTCACCACTAAGCTTACAGGAAGCAATAGGTTTCGTCAGACGAAAACAGGTATTTACAATGTATATAGAACAAGTTGTGTGTACATATTTATATTTTTTTCTACTCTAACTAGTCACAAAAGGTTAACAGCTACTGAATACCTAGGTTATCAAGTATCATACAGTTTTTGTTTTCTTGATTTTTGTTTGTTTGTATTTTACGTCGTTCAACGTTAAGTCATATCGGACAATGAATGGAATGGATGAAATGATGCTAAAATAAGCCCAGGATCCATAGAGCTTAGAGTTACCCGATATTCGTCTTTTAGAATAAGGGAAACCCCAGAAAAACCTTATGCAGATAACTCGCCCTGACCGGGACTCGAACTCGGGACCTCTTGAATGTGAGGCAGACACGCTACAATCTACGCTACCGAGGCGGGCAACATACAGGTTCATGGATTACAGTACATCATACTTAAATAATGATATTGATAATAATCTGTTCAGTATTTTCTTAACAATATATTTACATAAATTGAGAGGTATGGATACTAAGATATAGATACTCTCCCACAGTATAAAATAATTTTTGTTTCAACCAGTGCTTTAGTATCAGTTTAAATAAAGTGATGATAATAAATCATCTTAAATCAATTATTTAGTTATGCTTTCAGTTGTCTACTACGTTATTAACGAATGGAAACAAAATATAGTAAAATATATTCCATGTCATGATGATTTTTCATAATGCTTACTTTTGTGAAGCAAGTTTACAAATAAGTTTTGTTAAAATAAAACAAAAACAATATAATTACACAGGTCGACAATGAAAAATAAATAATTTTAGCTGACTTTTATGCAAGAATCCGAAATGAAGCAGTAAATGTTTCTTCACTCACCAATAATTTAGAACATTAAGAAAACTATTTTTATTAGCACAGTGTACTAAAGGTATTGATTAAAAGAAGATAAATTTATATCTTGCATCAACAATTGCCATATTTGCTTTATATATCTTCTGCTACTTCAGGATGTTCAACAATGCACATTTCTTAAAATACAATAGCTTTTCAGTCTATGTCACTATTTACTCTAACAGATAAGGACGATCTGTTGTAGTATACCACAGGAAAGAAAGTCTCCGGGCCATGAGACGCAGGGGGGTTGGAAAAGTTTCCTACGCCCTCGCTTGATAGTTTAGGACACCCCATGTCAGTTCAGTTACAGAATATTCAAAAACATTCTGACGGCTTCTACATTTGTGAATGAATGTTCTCAATTTTAATGTACAGGGTGAATAGGGAGCACATGTTTTTAACTGTTCCGCTCCTTGTGTAGCATGCGTTCTCTGTCACACAAATTCGCTGTCCTTGTCCCACTGTGTAAGGCGTCGCATTCCTTTCAGGGACTTACTTTGTGTTGGTGGACAGTCAGAGGAATAGAAGCTTTATTTTATGAATGAAGCTAATTCTATGTTTTCTTCAGTTATAAATTGACAAGCGTACTGTCAGCTAATAGTGTTTATGCGTGTTTTTAAACGCATTATGTGTTAGAAGAGGGAACGTGTCTCGCAAATATGTAAACGATAAAAACAATTTTTGGTTTGTGCTGAGTTCACTTTAAAAGCGCATAGCTGAAATGTGACTCCTTGAATTAAAAGAGCTTACAAGTGTGACAGTAAAATAGATTAGAACAAGTTTTGGTCTGCGAAAATCAGTTGTGCCATATTAGTTTCACTATTAACTGGCTGATGGAAAGGGTTCCATTAAATGCCTTTTGCAGTTCCTATGAAACGGCGGGAACTTAAAGATCATAGAACAGACTGCAACTTCTGTTTCACAAATATACAACAGACTGCTACTTCTTGACAAGTATAAACACACAAACGTAATAAAAATTGTTTTTATCGGTTTGGGGATTGTTTAATTTTCCTCTAACAAATCAGGGATTACTCAGCGCGGGCGCAAAGGGCAAACGCCTCGCTGTGTCCCATGTTGAGGTCCGGAATTCTTAGCGCTTATACCCCCTGATGTTATACGCCAGTGAAACCTGGGTCATGGTTGCTAACAGTTGGCTTTTATGGTTACAGTGGACACATAATAAGAACTCAGGTCCATCTATCTCTTCGCCACTGCTTCACCTTGAAAACTCTTTACAATGCCTCATCTTTTCCATATGTAGAGGATAAGTTAGGCACCGGGCATGGAAATTCCACGCCAGTTTAACATTACATCAAAGCGTCTGGTTAAGTCTCAGGGGGATTACGACACCACAAGACGCTTATTCACGTAACACAAGGTCTCTCATGCTGCGGGCATAACACCGGAGCAATTCCAAACACCAACAAAATATGAGCTGTGTATAATTTCTACTATTGTTAATTAACCCCTACATTTTTATTAACCTCAATGAAAAGTGCAGCTTTATGAACCACTCTCACCAGGATGCAGTGGCTTCTGCATTCTGACACATAGGCCTTGAGGGGCACAGGATCCTCTTTATCCCTCTTCTAAACCAAAAACAAAGTCACCCCTGCAAAGCCTATCCAGAATAATCCATTCTGCGGTTAGACCCTTTTGATGGTGGGCATGCAACAAAATATTCAGGCTGAATTCAGCTTGTCAGCAGCCACGGACAGTTGGACGCAGGGACTTTACAAATATATCTGAAATAAGTTCGACGTCCAAACATACTGGAAATGAACTCCAAATATGTTGGCAGGCTACTGTTGGACAATCAAGAGAGATGTTCCTCAAGCAACGTACGTTCGCAAATCTACTTCACCTATACTTTAGGCACGTAGAAGGTATTCTAAGGTGTTACTTTAAGATATATATTTACTAGAAATGTTATTCATAGGATTACTCAAAAACTATGAATAAAAATTTATGTAAACTATTTGAAATAGGCATGAGACAACAGAATAAGAATCGCCCATTAAGCTTCTTTTACCATTCATGGAATCGAAATGAAACACGAACAGACTGTTAAGGATACTACATTAACAAAAAAATAAAAAAAAAAAAAAAGGAGAACCAGAAGGCAATAGAGGAGGTAAGAAAAAGGATAGAGAAAGGACAACTGGACGCCGCACTGGATAACATGACGAACCGCTTAATAATGCTGTAAAGAAAGAAAGGTTATACTAAAATTCTAAAAGTTAGCCACTGGCGCGACAGCCGTATGAGGGCCAAGGCCTACCAACCCGACTACCGGTCTCACACCCACTTACGCATTGCAGAGGAGGGCAACCATCCAACCGATACGGGGTGATGTGGTCAGCATCTCGGCATCCCCCAGCCGGAATGTTGATTTTCGTGACCAGGGCCGCTTACCTAGCGTAAGCTCCTCACTTTCCTCACGATGCTGACTGGGCACCGGTCCTATACCCGGGAGCTAAAATCCGCACCCCCATGGGTGAGATCGAACACGGGCCGCTTTCCGTGGCCAGGCACCAAGGCATACTGCCTTAGCCCGCTACGCCACGAGGCAGGACACTAAAAGCTTAAAGTCCTGCTAAAACAACAAGAAGAATAGGGGAGAAAAGACGGCTCCAGAACAAGAAAAAATTACAAAAGGGTAATCAGAACTTTTAGAGAAAAATAAATGGAAGAAGAAGAAGAAGAAGAAGAAGAAGAAGAAGAAGAAGAAGAAGAAGAAGAAGAAGAAGAAGAAGAAGAAGAAGAAGAAGAAGAAGAAGAAGAAGAAGAAGAAGAAGAAGAAGAAGAAGAAGAAGAAGAAGAAGAAGAAGAAGAAGAAGAAGAAGAAGAAGAAGAAGAAGAAGAAGAAGAAGAAGAAGAAGAAGAAGAAGAAGAAGAAGAAGAAGAAGAAGAAGAAGAAGAAGAAGAAGAAGAAGAAGAAGAAGAAGAAGAAGAAGAAGAAGAAGAAGAAGAAGAAGAAGAAGAAGAAGAAGAACAAGAAGAAGAAGAACAAGAAGAAGAAGAAGAAGAAGAAGAAGAAGAAGAAGAAGAAGAAGAAGAAGAAGAAGAAGAAGAAGAAGAAGAAGAAGAAGAAGAAGAAGAAGAAGAAGAAGAAGAAGAAGAAGAAGAAGAAAGGCGGTTGTCAGGATAAGAGGAAGATAACGCTTACTTAACGCTTAAGAGGAAGGTAAAGCCTACCATGAAAGAAATTTTGCAAAGATATTAAACAAAGGTACAGAAGTGGAGTCTATTGCATGGATAAAACAGGAGAAGAAGAAGACAGTGGAAAACCCAAAGAACAAAAAGGAAACTGACCCAGACCAAACAGCATCTAAAAGCTATAGTAGATAAAATGATCACAATATGGACTGGACCATTTAATAAATTTCCGAGCTCAAACATCAACTCAGAGAAGTGTTATTGAGCAGACCTGAAAATATTACGTATATGAAGGGGAAGGCACTAGAAACTGCATTCTACAAATTGTTTATGTGGATAAACTGATCGACCTCATGCAATGCCCGCCTCGGTAGTGTAGATGGTAGTGTGTCTGCCTGAAGTTCAAGAGCTCCAGAGTTCCAATTTCAGTCAGAGTGAGTTATCTGGATAAGGTTTTTTCGGGGTTTTCCCTTATCTTTAAAGACGAATGTCGGGAAGCTCTAAGCTCTATGAACCCCGGACACATTTGAACATCATTTCACCCACATCATTCACCGTCCGATATGACTTAACGTTGCAGGACGTAAAATTACAACAACAACAACAACAACAACAAAACAACCTCGTGCAAGAATAAATACGGATATTAGTTTGGATTCAAAAAGGGAAAACCCACAATGCATGCAGCAACAGCACTACTATGAGATACCGAGGAAGCCCTTAGCAAGCATAAAGGGAAGTGTTACACGATATTCACTATTTCTAAAAAAGCCTTATATTATTAATGAAGGTTTCGCGAGTGATCAGTCGTGTCAGGTTTATGAATGGCCGAAAGCTCGACATTCATAAACCTGATGCGGCCGATCACCCGCAAAGCCTTGATTAATAACGCTCGGCGTGAGAACTTCAAGTCTTACAAGCCTTAGACTACATAAATGGAGGAAAACCGATCTAGATTCTGAAGGGCATCATTGACAACCACAATCTAACAGGAATACTAAAAGAGATAATGAAACACAATGCTCTCCAGTTGAAGTATCGACGTCAGAAAACAAGAAAACATAATGCAGACAAATGGAGTCATGCGAGGCGAACAGTAAGCCCATTGCTTTTTAATATAATGACAAAAGATATCGGATGGAAAATAATCGAAACCATGCATGCAGACAGCCATACATACAGAAGATTAGACGCTGGGATCAACAGAGGAGCTACAGAAACACATAAGCAGTGTACAACAATGGGTCCAGAATATGGTTTCCATACAAACAAGAGCAAAACGGTGCATGTTAGGTCAGGAAGCAGAACAGCGAGGACGGACATCCTGAAAATAGTCAACGAGATTAAATATCTGGGCATCACAATGCAAACAACCGCCTCACTGTCCTCTATGCCTACGACAAGAAGGCTAGAGGGGTATGAAGGGCAGGGGAGCTCCAACTGTTTTATCTGTTCCGATAACGGATCTGTTTATACAGTCTGATTTTTAAAAGAAGATGCCTGAAGGTCATCAAGTAAGGGATGTGAAGGGTAAAAAGGGAAATTCTTTGCTATGGAAACGTAAACAAAGTTTGCCAGATTGCTTACAATGGTGAATCACTTACTCCTCAGGTCAGTTATCGCTAGTTGTATACGGGAAACAGAGTTTGCTTGAGTATTCAGTTGCGCTCTGTATTGTTAGCCTATTTTGTTAAAACACAATGAAAATACGTTTTTATGGAAGCAAGACGCAGTGGCGGTAGGATTAGAGGTGGACCGAGGATTCATGGCCCAAGACAACGATCAGCTTACGGCTGGGGTGTAAAATTGCACAGCCAAGCTAGAGAATTTGTCTGTTCTCTTAGGGAATTCTTCCAACAGGAAGATGAGAGTTTGCTCCTCATGAATGAACAGCTTATTCCTTTTATCCAAAAGCGATAGCCCCATGTCAGTATATATGCTTGCACGAAAAAGAATTCCTGTGGGTCAAAATTCCCGCATATCGGCGGCGTTGATATGAACATCTCCATTAACAAAGTCGTTAATAATAGTATATTGCGATTCTATTTTGGCAAACGCTTAATACGGGACGAGGAAAAGTTTGAAAAAAGTAACTTTATTAGGATGCAATTTAGGATGCAAAATAAGTATTCGTCTGCATACTGAAAATGGTGTAGAATATTACGGTTAGTACTTAGTAGGCCCTCCATTCCTCTTTATAATCTCTTGCATTCTCCTTGGTATGGATTTTACCAAAGATTGTGTTGTTTCCACCATAATTTTACGCCATTCTTTTAGTAGAACGTTCTTTAGATCCTTTATATCAGATATCAGATGATTCCTAATTTTCTTGCCCAGTATACTCCACAAATTCTCTATTGTATTAATGTCTAGGGATTGCGGTGGTGTTGACATCCATCGTGGAGTATTATACAACAACCATAGCCCTCTATCTAGAGCTGTGTGTTTCGGATCGTTATCTTCTGTGAAAATATAATCCTCAGAAAGACCAATATTATCCACACTTATGGACAGATGCGTTTTTAGGATGTTAATATAATTCTTATGGTTCATAGTTCTATCTATAAAACACAAATCCTGCACACCATTTGCACTCATGCAGCTCCAGACCAGTACTGAACCGCCTCCAAGTTTAACTGAGGCATTTATGTTCTTCTCCTCAAGCTCACAATTCTTTTTTCTCCACACTATTACTCACCCTTTTGACTTAAAGAGCCCAAATTGACTCTTGTCAGTAAATACAACCTTCTTCCAGAAATCAAACCCATCGTATTTATGTTATTTTGCAAAAGAAACTCGCTTCTTTCTGTTGATTTTACTGATGTATGGTTTCCTACGGGCTGTTCGGCCTCCATATTCAGCTTCATAAAGCACGTTTATTATAGTTTGTGTTGAAACAGACTTTCCTGTGTGTCTTTTTAGTGCAATAGCAAGTTTTGGAACATTTACTTTAGGATTTTTTTGACTTCTCTAAGTAACTGTCGTTTCTCCATCTCGGATAGAACTGCAGGACGACCGCTTCTTGGTTGATTTTCGTAACTTTTGTTCTGATCAAACATATATATAATAGTCTTCACTGTATTGGTAGTTATTCCAATGGTTTCTCCAATTTCGTGGAAAGATTTTCCTTTTTTAAAGAACCTGATGAAAAATTTCTCTCTCTTATTTTGTAGTTTGACAACGTTTTCGACCCATGTTACTTAAATAACAGTCAACAGCTTTGAAAACGTTGGAACTGGCAGGATGAAACACAACTGCATAAGAAAAGGGAAGGGCTGTGTGTCAGCTAGGCACCATACCTGGGATCTGGTTTACTAGACGAATACTTGTTTGGCATCAAATGTGACATGATTTTAAATAACGTAGAGCTGTTCACTAATTAAGCAATATATGAACCCAAATTGTGTTTTACTTTTAAATCTATATATCAGCCGATGTAAGGAATTAGTTACTCTTCGTTTCTCATCTATATTTTTCTGATTGTGCTTGTTATATTCTATGTGGTATGGTTAGACGTATACTTTTTGGAGTAACTGTATGTCCTTCAATAAGAGGGACAATACAATAAATACAGTACAGATTGTGTAATAAATGCGTGCAAAGTGATATTTTAAATACTGTTTCCGAGACAAAGGAAGGTTAATGTTTACAAACTAAACAATTCAATGCTGCCAAATAAATCTTACAGTATTTATAGTACGTGCAATGTTACTTGTCATATTATTCGAATATTTCTGTCGACCTCTGTATTTATGGGGCTTGCGTGGTGTGTTGATGTTTAATAGCGAGTTAAAGAAAAAATTAACAAATGGTTGACACATGTACTTCAGTAGTGTACCTTTAGCAGAAGTGAATTGATTAAAAATTTACTTAGAGATATGACTATGTAGACTTCTTCTTTATAGCAAAGAAATAACAACTTTTATTTTACATATAATTGCTTTATTTCTTGTTAAATTACATATTTCACAATATTTTGTTACGTATTTATGTACATATTTCTTAAATTGTTAGTACATAGAATCCGGGCTCTAGTCATCAGGAGTTTTCAGGGATTAGAGAATTTATTCCGCTCATGCTTTTGACAGAGTATTTTACATGAGAATGGGAGGTATTGATGTTGTAAAGACAAATGATTTTATTGATACCATTGCAGAATAAAGGGGCTGATCTGAAAACCACATTTTGGTATAGGAATGAAACCTTTGGATTGGAGGAAATCTTCGTGGAAATTAATGAAGGAGTGAAGCATGCCTACTGAATTAGATATTCGTCTGCGTGAAGTCGATGATGTGAAACAGCGACTTGCAAAGCTAAATGAAGTAAATTTTGATAGTATTGTAATATTTAAACCTCTAGAAAAGAATGGTTATGGGGAAAATCGTGTTGACTTAGCTGAAAGATAGTTCCTTGGTGAAAATAACTGGAAGTGAGTTGGCGGATCTGAATATGACGTTACTGTTGAATTTGTTGCTGCATTTAACGGAGGAGGTGAAACTATTGTTCTGACAATTGATGTTACTGAAAACAAGCCACCAGTGTTAGTCAGCAATGGTCACACTTCAGAAGCAGAACTAGCTACAGTAACACATGAGGTTATTCATCTCGATTCTGATTATTTATCAGATAGCAGTGTGGAATCATTAACAAATGAAGCTTCTAAGATCTCCCAGGTCAAAAGAAAACATGAGACAGCTGCAAAACCCAGGAGAAATAAGAAAAACTAAAGCTGTGTTGATTCTGCAATATCACCAGAGTTATCAAAGGATACAAGTACCACAAATACTGATGATACCTCATGCGATCTGTGTGACGTTAACAACAATGATCCAAATAATAATTTTGAACAAGAATCTTCATTCCAACAAGCGGTGTCCTTTCTGCACAGCAGACTACAAGTTAATCACAATTCTTTAATCTGCCTAGTACTTCAAATGCAGATATTAATGCAGCTTCCAACCAACTGTAAGTGCTTTTATTCTCTGGATAATAAACTTTGGTGACACATTAATACTTAATGAAAAGTCACATTGCTTTTCTTCATTTTGAAATTGCAGTAGATAAATAGAAAACATTGCTGATCTTCATGTTTACATCTTCCTTCGTTTTCACTGATTACCTGCACCTAAAGAAGTTTCTCGACGGCATGGTGGATATATCGGCTCACGGGTTAACATTTCCTGCACATAAATTTAAAAGCATGGCGTCTTCCTCAACTTCTTTAGCATCTCCAGGAAGTTTACCACACGAAGACGTATTCTTTCATAAGGTCTCCTTCAGAGGTTTCGGTGCGTATGCTTCTAAAATTCTAATCTGCATCGTCTGCAGAAATATTTCTCAAGTCTAATTCCATCTTCAAGTGTTTGAAAGTCCAGTCTAAGATTGCAGTTACGTTGTGTATGACTTTTATAATTCCATATTGAGAATTTACCGTTTTCTTCTTTACATTAAAGTAACAAATTTATATCTTAACTGTTGTACAAGTTTGATCTGAATAGAAATAGAAGAATAAAGTTTTCTGATATTCAGTTGTTGATACAACAATGTTTTCATGGCTTACTCGATGTGCTACGAAAAGGCATAGAGATCACAAAACATTTGTATAAAATAAGAGTTGTACTGCAGGCGAGGTACCTTCAACATTTTGACAAGGGGCTTAAAATATGATTTCTTTGAAAGGTCTTAAGAGGGACAGCAGACGGCATCTATCCATGAAGATACTGGAGCAATAATAGCAAAACTGTGCAAGAATGGCATAATGCTGTTTGACTTTGCCGAACATAACTTTTTGGGCTAAACACAAACTCTTACAAGCAAAACTGGAACTTGTTTCAGCCAGGAGTAAGTGTAACAGCATTCAGAAAACGTGAACACTCTTTGACTTTTTTCACAGAAAAAGAACTGGTTTATTGTAATGATGTTAATGGGCTTATCAAACAACTGGTGACGGTTACAAGCCATCCGAATGGCGTCTTTTCATTGATTCGTCGGAGTTAAGTTTAAAGGCAGTTTAATTAGATAATGGTAACTCTTATCCAGGGGTTGATAACTGGGATAGAAATACAGGAGCCGCATTGACGTTCGCGAAACATCCGGGGTCTAAAGGTACATTTAGATCGCTGTATGCGGATGCAAATCATATTCAATGCCGCCAATATAATTATTTTGGCTGCCATGTTGCATACTAACTAACATATAAAATAACTTCTGTTCAGTTCAAAATTTAATATTACTGTGTTGTGGGTCCGGCAGGTAGGGCTTCACAGGTTAAAAGATGTTCTTCAGTCATTTCCTCTGCTTTGTTGCACAGAGGACAGTTTGGACTTGTATAAATTCCCATTCTGTGTAAGTGTTTGGCCAAATAATCATGTTCCCTAGGTAATCTAAAATTTGCTACTGCAGCTTTACGTGGCATTTCTGGAATAATTTCTGGATTTTTAATTAAAATGTTCCATTTTTTATCTTTGGCTTTGTTACAAATTGATTGATTTGTTTGTTTTTATATTTGTTTTTAATTAATCTATTTATGGATGTAAAGAGTAAGTTTTTACTTTTTTCCTGAATTAAATTTGCACCCTTTTGGCAAGAAAATCAGCTGATTCATTTCCAGCAATTCCACAATGTGCAGGTATCCACTGTAATATAATTCTTTCCTATAGTCTTTGAAGTTTAGAATATGTTGATTTTGAATTTAAGCTCAAAAGAGAAAACCAGTGTCGCTTATTTGTTTAATAGTGTTATTTAAAATTAAAAATGTATTTTAAAGAACTTTTGAAGGTATTATGATGTTTAAACAGAGTTTAAGAAGTGAAATTGTGAAAGCGTCGACTGCTAGCTCGAAAAATATTGGGCCTATAACTCTTTCTCGGCTAATGGAGAAATGTCGGCATTTCTGGACGTGAACTTTTGCCAGTGATGTATAGTTTCCTAAAGAGGTACCAAACAGTATGGATAACGGCGGTCGCCAGTTTCAGCATCTCATTTAATAACAGGTAAGTAAAACGTATAAAAGTAGTTTTACAAATGTTGCTGGTTTCATCCGCAACTTTCTATCATAGAGGCAGACAGCAAAGAGCGCCGAATTCGCCGACAGTCAAAATACCGCGCAGCTGGTTCGGATGTTATTGGGTCTTTCGGTATAATCGCCTTAAAATATTCCTACATATTTAAGAATCGGGGGCCAGTGTTTTAGGCCTCTCTATGTAGCTCTCTAAAAATATTATCCGAATACCTGTTCGGTCTTCTTAGGTCGTTGGCCCTGGATGTCGGTCCAGGTGGCTCACTTGGTCAGGTGCAGGCCTGTTGATCCCAGGGTTGCTGGTTCAAGCCGGATCCAAACTGATGGTTTTTAATTGTACTTAAAGAGCCCCTTGGCAGTGGATTTACTGGTATGTAAAAGAAGTACGAGACAAAATTCAGATCCTGGCACCGATATAATCCTGGCAGTTGACGTCTTTTAGAAACTATTTATTTTTAGGCCTTGGATCCGGCCAGTTTTGCTCTGGTTACAAAACTAAATCCTTAAGATCATTTTTGAAGCCCAATTAGGTCTATGTTATTTTATTTTCAACAAATGATACTTATGAATTTCTAAATAGACCTATTAGAAGTGAATATAACTGTAGCTTTATTCAGCGGACTTCAATACAAGTGGAGGTCATGAATTCACATGGATCTGAAGCGTGACAGACTTGTGATTATAAATTACCTCAGAATAAAAAAAGCCTAAACTTTCGAATACTTTTAAACCATTTTATCGATTATTAATTTTATATAACCATAGTTTCCGTACATTGCGTATGGTGGAATTTAATATCTCTTGGTGCTATAGAACTTTACACACATAAACAACTCAAAAAAGTTATAGCCTATAAATAAAATGGATCGTTATGTTGTAAACATTTTTATTCCCAAAGGCGCATATCGGTATAGTTTGCTACGAATGACGTAAGAGTGAGAGGGTAACTGCAGCGCTTCTCAGATCTGTGTTAGCACCAATTAACGCATCACTTCAGCCAATGGAATTCCCAGGATTATGTTCACTCCACGTGGAGTAATCAGTGCGTTATCTGAGAAGTATCTACTACCAAAGATAAATCCATGGTAATCGTTTGAGCAGCACGGCAATATAAAGAAACTTTTAGTTGCTATGGGGAAGAAAAGCGATAATCTTCCTAGCAGGACGCGACAGAATTAGTTCCACCGTCTTTGTGTGTGTGTGTGTGTGTGTGTGTGTGTGTGTGTGTGTGTGTGTGTGTGTGTGTGTGTGTGTGTGCGTGTGTGTGTGTGTAATTTACGTCCTCCAACGTTAAGTCACATCGGACTGATGATAATAAATCATCTTAAATCAATTATTTGGTTATGCTTTTAGTTGTCTACTGTATTATTTTCGAATGGAAACAAAATATAGTAAAATATATTCCATGACATGATGATTTTTCCTAATGCTTACTTCTGTGAAGCTACAAATAATTTTTGTCAAAATAAAACAAAAACAATAAAATTACACAGGTCAACAATGAAAAATAAATAATTTTAGCTGATTTTTATGCAAGAATCCAAAATGAATCAAAAAAAGTTTGTTCACTCACCAATAATTTATAATATTAAGAAAACTATTTTTTATTATCTCAGTGTAATAAAGGTACGATTAAAAGAAGATAATTTTATATCTTGCATCAACAATAGCCATATTTGCTTTAGAGTATTGTCTGCGACTTCAGGATGTTCAACAATGGACATTTCTTTAAAACAAAAACATAGCTTTCCAGTCTATGTCAATATTTGCTCTAACACTAAGGACGATCTGTTGTAAGGAAAGAAAGTCTCCGAGGGATGAGACGCAGGGGGGTTTGAAAATGTTCCTACACTCTCCCTCGATAGTTTATGACACACCATGTCAGTTCAGTTACAGAATATTCAAAAACATTCTGACGACTTCTACATTTGTGAATGAATCTCCTCAATTTTAATGTACAGGGCGAATAGGGAGCATATGTTTTTAACTGCTCCGCTCACTGTGTAGCATGCGTTCTCTGTCACACAAATTCGCTGTCCTTGTCCCACTGTGTAAGGCGTCGCATTCCTTTCAGGGACTTATTTTGCGTTGGTGGACAGTCAGAGGAATAGAAGCTTTATTTTATGAATGAAGCTAATTTTATGTTTTCTTGACAAGTGTACTGTCAACTAATAGTGTTTATGTGTGTTTTTAAATGCATTATGTGTTAGAAGAAGGAATGTGTCTCGCAAATATGTAAACGATAAAAACAATTTTTGTTTTGTGCTGAGTTCACTTTAAAAGCACATAGCTGAAATGTGACTCCTCGAATTAAAAGAGCTTACAAGTTTGACAGCAAAATAGATTAGAACAAGTTTTGGTCTGCGAAAATCAGTTGTGTCATATAAGCTACACTATTAACTGGCTGATGGAAAGGGTTCCAATAAATGCCTTTTGCAGCTCCTATGAAACGGCGGGAACTTAAAGATCATAGAACAGACTGCAACTTCTGTTTCAGAAATATACAACAGACTGCTACTTCTTGACAAGTATAAACACACAAACGATGTGTAATGACCAAGCGTATTGACTGAAGACGTGAGCAAGGGTTTGTGAAAATGATCTGAACTAATTCAACTAATAAGAAAAATTGACATCATTTTCTTAAGATAAGTGAAGTTTTTTGTTACAAATAGTTATATTAGTATAATACTTATTGCTTCACTGTTGATAGCTTCATTTTCTACATAATTGAACAACTTATTAGGAAGAAATTGACAACGGAAATGCAAGACTGGGAAAACTGCATGAGACATGAAGGAATAAACTACATGTAGCCGAATTTGTTAGGAGATAGTCCATGAGGAGATTTTGGAACCTATCAACCTATATTTTCAAGACTCAAATGATGAAGACGGTTAAAATGATGAATTGGCTCTTGAGTAAGCAATAACAGTGATTCGGATGAGCCACTTACAGTTCCATTAGATTAAAAAAAAAACAGGTAATTCATGAACTATGGGTATACAGCATTTAAGAAATGTGATTATCATGTTTAAAATTTGAATTCTAACAACTGCATTATTATAGAACTTAGGAAATATTAGCTTATATTCTCTTATGTATGATGGCAAGTCTAGGTTAATATATGAGAGAGAGGTAAAATAAGGAAGGAGTGAGGATAGAGTGGCAGTGCTGGGCATGCAAATTTATCACTTGCTACAGAGCAGAACTCTTCCCATTTGAAAGCCATAATAGTTATAGGTTTATCAATACTGGGCTATTGTGTTACTTCATTTGATTGTCATAGTACATTCTTTGCAAGGCAGAGGATGTTTTTCATATGAATAGCTTTCACTCCAGCAAGGCTAGATTGCTTATTGACTGTTTACTGTTAATGTTGCAAGATTAGTTCTATTGCATATATCTTACTGGCAATATTTTGATATGGATTAGTTGGCAATACATTGATGTAGTTGTGGATTTCAGAGATGCACAAATGGTAACAGGTACCTAGGGCAGACCCTGGCCTCTATTCTACAGGATAAGCAGAAAACGGTACCTAATGTTTGTTTTACATATTTACACTTTACATTCCCAGGCAGTACAGTTGGATTTGTACCAAAGTAGTAACCGGCTTTCTGATCTGAATTGTGAATTTTGAATGGAGCTTTGGCATTCTCTTTTTAGAAACATTATAACTAAAATGCATTTTGGGTACAGAAATGTGTTCGTTACTGCACAGTTTTGCATTTAATGCAATATCGCACACTCATTTGAGATTGCTGGGACAATTAAAAATTATATGCACATATGGGGGTATCATCATTTTACTATAGTGTGACACTATTGACTAATTGAATAGATCATTAAATATCCTATTAAATTTTCTTGGCAAGTAAACAAGTTTTGCTGATCTTTATCCTATTTGCTATCATTTGGTTATCAACTTCTTTTTTAAAGGTATCAAAAAACTGGGCCATTAAATGTATGGTAACCCATTTGCAGGTGTCTTCCATGTGTGAGACAGCCAAAAATTGCAGGGAAAATAGTGTCAACAGAGATGCACTAAACTCCTTAATCTCTCTAACAGGTAGCATATCTCTTATTGTTTTCATTCGGCAAAATGAGTCCTATAATGCCTCTAGAACTTATTGAACCCCATGCTCTAATTTTCAGGCCATATTGAAATATTTCCACCATCAACATGGCGGATTGTGAAATGGTCACGCTTAGGAAGGCACAACAAATTCATAGTGAAAACGGAAAGATGCACAAAAAAATTGTAAACAGGAGTAACAAATTACTTATCAGTGCGATGAAAAACGGTGTAAGTGAAAGTAATGTTGTCCTATGTAATATACGCTTGGAAAATGAAAACCAAAGTGAACCATCTTACGCGCGCAAGACCAGGGCGAGTGAAAGTATGGATCAACATTAAGGTAAGCCACTGCATACGAGTGAACATAACACTAAAAAAAGGAAACAAACATGACGACCTAATCTCAAACCAGTATGCTGCATACGACGAATGGAATATCGTCCCAAGACAAAAAAGGCAACAAAGGAAAGTACAAACCTACATCCCATATACATCCTGCATCAGCCATAACAAATATATGGCTCTAGAAAACTACTGCAATGAGATCAACCATGAGATAAATGTGGTTGTCCACCACAAAGTGCGAAACATTGCGCTGAGGTGGGTTTTCTCCGGGACCTCCGCTTTCCCCTTCCATCTCATTCCACCGGTGCTCCATCTTCATCTCATGTACCATCAGTGTCACTGCCTGCGGTGCCGTATATAGTAAAAGCGGGCGTTAAACACTACACATTGCATTTCATGTAAAGTTGATAAATACTGCAAATGTTAAACATGAAAATCATACCAGACATGGTATGCACTTTAATATGTGGAGGAAAATATCACTTTGTAACACTCTAGTTAAGGTTGTTTTAGATTTAGATAAAGTTAAAGAAGCTTCTGTAAAGATAACCACAACAGAAGCACAATGAAGCAATGTTAACAAAACCATAGTCTTACACTCAAAAAACTAGCTGACTTCTCCGGCTTCCAAGTGATGAGTAAGTCTTTAAAATGAATTCATCAGAACATCCAAATGCTCACAAACAAAGCTGACCAACTGAATGTTTTTCTCTTAGAAGAGAAACCGGACAAACTGATCCTTACCGAACATGGATTGCGAGAGCATGAGTCCTTATTTAACCTGATTCCTAAAATGCGCTTAATTTCAGCTTTTTGCTGAAGTATCAAAACCTGGGGTGGTATCAGTATCCTAGTTAATCCTATTCTAACCAAGGTCGCGGCTGAATTAAACCTCCAGAACTTATGTTTTGAGGGTCATATAGAGCTAGCAGGAATCAGTATTGCATTGTATAATATCACAGTTAATATTATTGGAGTATACAGGCCACCAAATGGTGACACAAACATCTTCCTGAATAATGTAACACTCCTTTTAGACCATTTTACAGTTAACCACAAGAGTAAAATCCTAATCATGGATGACATTAATATTGACTTTCTCCAAAACTCCAATGACAAATTGAAACTTCAATACCTCTTTAATGAATATAACTTAACTTTAACAATTGCCTATGTGTCTATATGTATATGTGTGTTTGAGTTATTTTGACCACGGTGCAATATTGATTCTTCACAAACACCTCAAGGAAGTGGGTCATTTCCTTCCTCAATATGACCTATATCAACATCTCCCTCATAATCACCATCAATATCCAAATCATGCCAAACAACAAGCTAATTTATTTTCTACATTACTAGGATAAGCCATGGTTAACACTGGAATGTACTAATTTCAAATGTACTATTCATCTAATTCTCATTAGCTATAAGAAATCACTCTGAACACCCAGTCAGGATAAATAAGAAATCCTGAGCGAAAACAGCTGCGTAAGGCCACCATAAACTTCAGTTGTGAAATATTGTAATAAGAGGTACATACAGATGCTGACAGAGAGGTTTGTTTCTTTCCACTATGTGTTTCACACAACATATACAATGATTATCGCTTGGCAGTATAAACTAGAGGCTAAAACCTTGAACCAAAGAACTCACTTACACAGCTGTACATATATACTGTTGTTCACATGAAAACAAAACAAAATGACTCAAATATTAGATGCATTCAACACAAAGAATGGCTTTTGCTAAAGTAAAACAAAGTTCTGAAACTTCAACTATTTGTTAACATACTTTCTACTTTATTGATACTCTATGTATACTGCTTTTAATGTGTTTTAAACCAGTTTTGTTTTATTTAAATAACTTGATAAATATGGAAGGTACGAATTGTATTTAAGAAGCATTTTTACAGCATTTAACAATTTAAATGTCTTGTTCTGTTTATTGGGTATCCGTTCCCAGCCCATGCATGGTTTAAGTGGCCATCGCTGAAGCGGTTAAATGGTCAGGCCCACATGTACATGGGCATTCAATTTGTGATGTAACACCTCTTAAATGGTGCTGGGGCGTAACTGATGTTACAACCTGAAACTACATTGTTTAAATCTAATTCTAACGCAGAATATGAAAAATGTAATTGTTTGTCATTTTTTTGCAATATTTCAACGATACCTCCCCTTAAATGTTTGTCATGTAAGATTATAAAACCCTACACTTTGCCTATTGGCAATTGCAGTAAGAATTCAAGATATGTTCTTGTTTTCCCATAATTTATGTTTATATGATTCTATCCATGTCTCATCTAAGAAAATAATAGGGACAATAGAATCTCTGAGCTCTTTCATTTTTCTTAGGAATGTAAATCTCCTTGCAACAATATTAAGCCATTCAAGTGGAAATTTCCCTCCGTGTGAGATTTTTACAACTGTAAATTCAATTTTATTTATTACTTTTAGCAAACTCCATAAATTCCCACTGAACAAATTTCTTTCTTTTAAAATGTTATTTATACCCCCTAAGCTGGACAGAAAATTAGTCTTGTTGGAGCAGCACAGAAGGATCCTACTGTTACTGTTTTCGTAAGTTTTCTCTTCAGACATTTTATCTTGGAGTCTCAGTAAAACTACCCTTTCCTTGTCTTGTTCTTGGAGTATTCACTTAACACTGATAGATGAAATGTCTATAGTTGCAGCAATTTTTTTCAGTTATAATCAACTTGGACGTAGTTGGCTTTCCGCTTTCTGCATTTTAGGGCTCATACTCATGTGAAAAAAGTTATGAATATTCATTGCATCAAGTTTTCCATCATCTAAACTTATAGGTTTTTCTTCACTTCCCTGCCTCGCATAATTAACACAGACACTAGCACATTCCCCAGTATTATCTTTAAAATAGTCAACAACAAATGCTAAGAACATTTTTACATCAGGAAATAATGTTTTACTTGCAAGAGTTGTAACACCACTAATGCCTGCTATGCTGCTAGCCTAACATAACTGCAGGTCTTTAGGGAACATAATAAGGTTTTTAAGGGGACTTTACCTTAAATTAAAGAAACCCAGGGATTTTCCATAGAACTTTCCAACAAGGGCCATAGAAAAAGTGACAAGCTACAGCTTCACACGTATAATACACATATGCCCCAGACTGTTTGACCTTATTTCGCCTTACTGCAAGTATCAATGTTATAGCACATCATAGTAGCAATAGAGTTATAATACCAAATGACAGTTACAGCTTAGCATGTATAATACATATATGTATGTTCCAGAATGTTTGGTTGATTTCACTGTACTGTAACTGTCATTGATATAACATATCATGGTTAGTAACAATATTGATAATACCTCCACATTTTGTTTATTACTGGACATCAGATTTATATGCACTGAAATATAAAGGTATGCAAGTATTTATGCTGTCAAAAATCCTTAAAATATGCTCTATAATTCTGAGAAAAGAAATGCACAATACCTGTAAACTTTCACTTTTTTGTACAAACAGTATACATTCTTCTGTAAATGTGATTCTTGTCATAATTTCATTTACAGTAGTGTACAATTACTTTACCCATATGCTCAGGTATAGTTTATGATGTTTTTCAGTTAACACAAGTTTGTTGAAAAGGATCTTCCCATGACTACAGATGTTATTGTACAAAATTTAAAAACACTAATTAACTTGGGAGAGATATTTTTAGGCAGCACTATGTTTTCACTTTGAAGGTATTTTATCCATCAAATGTTAAATTTTAATGTCAGGACTTTTCTCTAAAACTTTTCACAATTACTGCTAATTTTCCTTCAAACTAAAGGAGCACACTCAAGTTTGTTTTTAACCTCTCTATGGGTGTCTTCACATTTAGAACTATTATTTAGTCACTATGTGTTTAAATATTAATTTTAAAATGCCTGCATGTTATACTTAATGCATAGAAAAATTATGAAATATGTAACAACATAAATTTGAACTGCATACACTCTGAAACTTTACATACAAGTACAGAAGAACATGAAACATATTGCATAACTGAATTGCATATTACAAGTAAACACAAACTAAGTATGTATTTGTGTATAAATCCCATGTCTGTTTATTAGAAATATTCAGTGTATGAAGTGTGGTCACAAGGTATGTTGCAGTTTTCAATTTTCTCCCATATATGGCATAATTTATCATCTGATATATGCACTACACTTATGATGTAATATTACAAGTTATTGGGTAAAGTAGGAATGCAGACATGACTTTCTATAATGACAGAAAAATGTGAAAATTGCTGAAACTAGGACATACTAGCTATTTGTTTTCATTTACTATTTTGATCTAACATTAATACTTGCAGAGATACAAGATTTTAAAATTGGAACAATTTATCTGGGATACCCTGCAGTATCTCTGTTGAGATCAGACTGATATATGTTTTTAATATACGAAAATGTACATGTTTCTTATTTATTTTATAAAATTTTTAGAAATAAAAAATGTGTATGGGTATACAGGATAATCTTGAAAATACTCAAATGATTTTGAAAGTTGTTTATCAGTGAAAGGCATGATTGTTTATAACGGACACAAGTTATATACTATTTCCATAACTTTAAAAATTGGGGATTAAATGGTTACTTTCATATTCATGCTACTCAATTTTAGTCCACTGAATATGAGTATCAGAGGTCATATTTCAGTCTTTTGTTGTAATGCCTTCTAGCAAAATGGTGTAAAATGAGATACTTTAAATATTTAAAATTAGTTTTACGGAAAGGAAGAATAGGTAACATTTTCATACCACAAATTTCCCTCTGATTTGGTTGAGTATTCTTATCCAGAAGTGTTTCTTGTATGATTTTAACAGAAATAAGTATACTTAAGTTTTAAAAATGGGTAAAATTAAAGTACCCCACAAACTTTAAATTCTTAGAGTTACTCTTATTTCAACCCCTACATACTAACGGCCGGGCCGTGGCTCGGTGTTTAGACTGCTTGGCTCTCACCAAGGTGGCCCGGGTTCGATCCCAGGCGACCGCAAAGTGAGATTTGTGGTGGACAACACAGCGCTGGGGTGGGTTTTCTCCAGGATCTCTGGTTTGCCCCGCCATCTCAATCTACCGGTGCTCCATCTTCATTTCATGTATCATCAGTGTCATCGCCTGCGGTGCCATATGTAGTAAAAGCGGGCGTTAAACACTACACATTTCATTTCCTACATACTAATCCATTCGTGTTTACTTATCCAGACAAAATGTTGTATGCTTTGTATATGTGTTGGACCCAAATGCAAATATTAGGTGATGCAACAATTCCTTAAAATTACCTCCAATTTTGAACCACTTACAGGGGAACCTTTATTTTACACACTTCAAATGTATGTTTTCCTACATTCTACACTGTTAATTGATAGTACCAACTTAAAGTTAATTTAAGAAGTATAAACATTTCTTTGTTTTATGTTTTCCTCCATCTTACACAGAAATATTTGTGCCGTATGATACTTAATAATGACTATATGCAAAATATGGCAAGGTCACAATACAGTTGATGGTTCGATAGTTGCACTATCAGCAGGTGACTATGATTCTAAGTCTATTTGAATTTTCATTTCTGTAAAGATGCACTGATTGCCATCACAGTTGTGCTTAATTATGTTCTATCAGCCTTCTTTATGTATATTCCCTACCACAGTGCGCAGGAAGCAAGAGGTTGTGTACACAGTATATTGTTTATCAGCTGGCTATAGTGTTTCCAATATACTTCTATGGGGTAGGGCTTCTGACACTTTCAGCTGCTGTGGTGTGAGCACTGCAAAACCCTAGCACCTCTGGCACTTCTAACTTCACTAGGTGTACACCAGAACAAATATTCAACCCCTTCCCGAAGGGGAGCTGTTTGGATTAGGTTGGTCTTAGTGGGGCAGTGGTTCCTGATACCCTTAAGTATAGGGTATGTCCTTCATAGCTGCCCAGGCAAGGTTGAGAGAGGTCTTGATATTTCTGTTACTAGCCTAGACAGCTAGTAGATGGTGTGCAAAGAGCGCTAGTGGTCCAACCACTGTTATTGGTAGTCTTTACAATAGCCTCATTTAACAGTATTTTCATTATACTCTTTTGTTGTTTCTTTATGTTAGCAATTCAGTTCATCAGATTTTTTGATCCAGCTTTTAATAATGGCTGTAAATCCAGATAAAAAGTAGTGGACTCTATTTATCATCTCTGATAAAATAGACATTCCTGTGCAATTTGGTGTCTATATGGGTATGCTCAATGATTAAGTGTCATGTCTTATTTGTCCATATCAGCTGTAAATACCATTGTAAAAAAATGCACTGACATTTAGAAATGTTTGCAAGCTGTGCCACTTTCTCTAAGAAGAGGAAATTGTTACAAACATCAGCTCAGAGAACTAGAAATTCCTCTTTCAATGTGAATCAAACAAATTCACATGGCAAATGCTTCTATCAATGGCACACATTTCAAGAAGAGAGCCCTCTACATTGCTGCTGAACTTGGGAGAAATCATTTCAAGGCATGAAACAGTTGGATCAATTGCTTTAAGAAATGGCATAATTTGTTCACAGGTTTCTTTCTGGAGAAACTGCTCCAAAATTGTTGCCAAATGGAAGGGTGAACTCCAGGAGCTGGTTCAAGACTATCACCTGATAAATATCTACAATACAGATGAGATTGACCTGCTTTTTTATCTGCTACTGAACAAAACCCTGATTTACAAAGGTCAACCATGTCATGATAGTACAAAATCCAAGCAGCAGGTGCCTGTAATGCTCATCTGCAGTGCAAATGGCTCTGATAAATTTCCTCTCCTGGTTATTGGAAAATATAAAAGACAACGGTGCTTTAAGGCAGTAAAATGTTGACAAACAAATACAAGGCTAATTCAAACTCCTGGGTACAACAGCAATATTTGAGTATTACCTGCTTCAATTGGATTGTCAAATGAATGCTAAGAACAAATGAATCCTTCTCCTTATAGACCAATGTACAGCACATCCTAAAGATACAACTGCCCTAAAGAACATTCTAGTAGTGTTCTCTATTCAAATTGCTCCAGTAAGCTACAGCTATTGGACCTGGGAGTCATCAGAGTATTCAATGCCATTACAGAAAGCGGGTTATAAGGAAAGCAGTTGCTTTGAATGGTTGGGGGATTTCTATTAGATGCTTCCAAGCTAGGTAAGCATTTCGTCTGCTATGTGTTACATTTCAGAAACTTAACGAAGCATTAGTCCTGTGTCAATCCATATCTTTTTTAACAGAAATGCATTTCATATCCCAGAAGGATGCAATGATGAGGTCTCTGCTCATACAGATCAAGAAAAACAAAAATGGGAATCCTTGCAATATACTGGTGTGAAATTTGATGACTATTATTCACTTATGATGATAAAGTGAACATTTGCGAAGTGTTAAGAGTGAACAAAATGCTCAATGATAACCTTATGTCAGTCATAGAAGTAGAAGACAAAGTACATCAAGATATATGCTATGAGTTAAATGTAGAGCATATATTTTGTAACTCTCCGTTGGTCGTGGTGCATCCATAAAGTGCCAGCTGTCTGTTTTTCTTGTACTGCTTTTAGGTTTTTGAATTTAAAATTGGCTGAAAATGTATTGCTGGTCCTTTGATAAACCATTATAATTGGGGTTACATGTACTGCGAATTTCAAAATTGCATCCACTGGAGACCACATGACCGAACTCGTCGATTCTTCAAGCATTGTTTGGAACATTCAAGATAGATGGTCTAAGCAACCCAAATAACTTAGAATCAGCTGTCCGTTTACTACAGAGCAACAATGTCAATGTAGGGCAACTAGCTGAACAAGTGAAGTAGACTTGATACAGATACAGATGATTTTCTACCTGAGAGAAAAGAAAATAGTTCTGACACAGAGGAATGTGACACAGAAGGTGAATTTATTATTTGACGAGCCTTATTCTAGTTAGGAATAGATGGTAATACAAAGCAGTGAAAGTATTATGAACTCAGGTAGAACGAGTTCACATAACCTATAGGAAGTGCAAAAAGTATTAAATTTATGTTGAGGAATTAATCCTTTCAGAATTAATCCTTTTAAACACATTACTCCTGTATATGGATGTTTTTAATTAATTAGAGTAAACTGAAAAATTCAATGGCATGGCCAGGATTTGAACCACGGATCTCCTGGTTTCCGTCCAGTCGCTCTAACCGCTTGAGCTACCATGGCCAACATACTAACATGACACTAAATTCTCCAGCTGACTCATTATATGTTCCCGGTAAACCACTTAGAGCTTTCATATTTGAGATACACATTTGTGGCGACTTACTATTGTGAGTACTTAAATACCAGGATTTTTAACATTGAACTCTTAATGTTAAATTTATATTGAGGAATTAATCCTTTTAAATACATTACTCTGTACATGGATGTTTTTAATTAATTAGAGTCAACTAAATTAGTCCAGTTGACCTAAATCTGGTATTTGACTTCAATCCGTTGTTTAGACAAGCTCCTTCTAGTACCGCCTCATGTGTCTTCTAAAGCTATGTGCCACATAGTTTTGCAAAATCATACCAAATTAACGTAGAATGAATAAAGACTGTTTCATATGTTTATCATAGAAAATTCAATATAATATCTTATCATGCAAATATTTTAAACATAAAGTATTTTAATCAAAACCATTAATGACAATTCAGAATATTCAAAATAGCAAAAAATAGCATTTAAGAGGTTAGAGGATTATGTATAAATTCTTCACTGAGCATGCTTACAGTGTCTGACTCAAATATGAAATTGGGTATTTTCCTTATTTTTCTTCCTTAAGTTATGCTTTCTCCCTTGTTTCCCTGTGCCCCTTCATATCTCTGCCTTTTTGCTTTATTTTGTTATTTTTAGTAGAGCTCAAAACATATATTGCCTGTAAGCTCCTTAAATTGGTAGGTAGGTAGGTAGGTGAGTAAGAGAGAACATAAAGATACCATCACAAAAACTTCTCTTTTTATATGGTATAGTAACATATTTAACCAAAAGGAGTTCTCCACAAAAACTGTGGTAACCATAAATAAACACCAACATTAATGTGATAATACAATAAGTAGTTTGTGACATAACTTCATTTATGTATTTTGAAACGAATATTCAACTAGGACATGTTCTGCAATCAGTCAACGATATCCTCAGCTTCTTTATTGACTCTCTGTTATGATTACTATGTTGTTATACTTCCTGCCACTAGGTGATGAATTGTTTTGCTGCCTTATTGTCACTGCTGAAAATAAAACAAATTTTTGACAGAATCAATAGGTGGTTGTAAAAGTTCGCTACATAATATATTTTTTTCAGAATAAATGTGTTCTCCAGTACTATTAAAGCTATTAAATCTGGAGGGTAAAGTAATACATTTAAATGGACCAACATATTTAAAGGTACAAGAGAACATAATTGTTTTGAAGACTAGAGGTTGCATAATTGATTCAAGAATTTAATTTTACTTCCAGTAGATAGCAAACAAATAGCAAACAAACCATCAGCTGATGGAGTAGCCCTAATAGTTTACATAGACTATTAATTGAACATCTATAATTTTTATACTGCCTCACTTACTTTTGTAAAATCAGAACATGTTTTAGAACCATTTGCTTCTATCGTCAATGATGGAAGTGAACATTCCTTAAACATGTTCTGATTTTGTAAAATAAGTGAGGTAGTGTAAACATAACCACTGTTCCATCAAGTGTAATTAACTCCACTGTTGAAAATCTTTCAATTATTATTAAGCATAAATAGAGCCAATAAAAAGACTGAAGATGTAATTTATTGTAAAAAATTTCCTTCTGATTGGATTTATATTTTATAACAGATAGCTGAAGTGTCACAAATAATTTATTGCATTGTTTTGCTGTCAGTAGCTTCAATTTTTATGTATTTCCAAAATTGATCCTTAATCATCTTATTGCCGGCATGAGTGTATCATTTCTTTGCTGAAAGTCACCGTGGACTTTAGCATAATTTTAACTTGTATCTTTAATTGTTACAGGGAGACAGTGGAGGACCACTTGCTCTACTTTCAGACTGTACTGATCCTCTTTTGATTGGAATTGTTTCATTTGGGGATGGAATTTGTCCCAGCTACAACCCTATAGTTTTCACACGTGTCACTGCATATATTGACTGGATAGCTCTAGTCACTGGTATGAATCTTCATTAGCCTCAGTTCTGCAGTTTTAATGGAGTGCACCAAAATAAAACAATCAATAGTGACTTTGCAGGTGAAAGACATATTCCTTAATTTTAGTAGTGAGCTTAGAAAGTTTCATATTTGTGTAATCATATGTATAATGCAAAGTGTGCTGTAAACGTTCATAATTTATTTAAGTATTTATTTATTTAATTTGTGTATTTGCTCTCTAAAATTGTTTTGAAAGAGCATATGTTTTATAATTGTGTGATAATATTGATAATAAATCTTTTATGTGCAAGACTGTACATTTTATGAATACTGTGTTGTTTACAATTATTACAATATAACTGTAACTCCATTATTCCTATGATGAAACATTTCTCTCTTGGTATGCATACAACAAAAATTCTATATAGGTACATACAAAAACTTATTATGTTGATTCAATTTTATGTCCCATCAATAAGCACAATAGTTAGTTTATATATAACAATTTGTAATGTTTATTGCTCTAACTTTACTTTATATACCAAAACTGAATAAAGGCTGATGATGGAGACAACTATCTCTGAAATATATTGCAGTAAGTTCTGGTATAGAAAGTGAAGCTAGAATAATAAAAATTCCAAATGTTTGAATATACATGTCAACACAACTTCATTATGTTTCCCCATAAAAATATTTTAAAATTGAGGTTGCATGTGAAACAGTTTTACGAGGCGCCTCCAAGGTCTCCAAGGTGCTGGAGCCGTGAGGAACGCTATTACGCGAGATCCGGCAACACTGGCGTGTAGCTTGGTTTCACCCCTTCAAATCCCCACCACAACAAGCCCGTTGCAACCATTAGTCTAGGATGGGCAGCCCTTTGCAATGGAGCTTCCTATCACTTCCGCCGCCAAGTACTAGTTGCGTGCAGTGATCTGTTTTTTGAGTGCCAAGGGCACTACCCCCACTGAAATTCATCGTCAGTTATGCGAAGTCTATGGGCCACAGTGTATGGACGTCAAATACTTGCGAAAGTGGATCAGAGAGTTCAAAGATGGACATACAGAGTCCATGACGAACAGCGTTCTGGTCGGCCGTCGGTTTGAGCCGAAACAATTGCAGAAGTGGAGCAAGAAATGCTTAAAGATCGGCGTGTGACGGTTCGCAAGCTGTGCAAACTTATCCCTGAAGTCAGTAAGACTACGATTGACAAGATTTTGACCGAACATTTGCATTATCGCAAGGTTTGTGTGAGGTGATTCCCTAAAATGCTCACCGAAGACCATAAACGGCAACGTGTCGAAGTGGCCCACCGATTCCTGGAGCGCTATGCAGAACAGAGTGAGGAACTGCTGGATTCAATTGTCACTGGCGATGCAACCTGGATGCACTACACAACACCAGAAACTACAGAACGTTCTCGGCAGTTGCAGCATTTGAATTCGCTGAAGCCGCGAAAATTCAAACAGGCATTTTCTGCTGGCAAAGTGATGGCCAGTGTGTTCTGGGACAGAAAAGGTGTATTGTTGTGCGAGTTTATTCCTACCAGCACAACAATAAACGCCGCTAGCTACTGTGAGACTTTAAAAAAATTTGCGACGGGCCATTCAAAATTGAAGGAGGGGAATGCTTACAAAGGGAGTGATTTTTCATCATGACAATGCTCGTCCCCATACTGGACATGCGACGGCTGATCTCCTGGCCCATGGGACATCCTCACCCATCCCCCCTACAGTCCAGACTTAGCACCTACATCTCTCTCTGGTGGTGAGAGCAGACAACAGATGCCAGTTGGAAAGAGATTGAAAATGGAGGTGAATGCCTTTGAAACTAGTCTCTCATTAATATAAACAAGTAAGTGATGAGTATTAATAAACCAACTACAAATAGTTTCTGAAAAGAAAAAAAAAGTCTAACTATAGTTTGTTTTAGGTTACTTGGAAGGCTTCCTTAAATAAAACTTTCATTTATTATATGTGTGAATATATCCATTATTTCATATGTTCAGTATTTTATCATTTGGTTTGAATATCCATGTAATCCACTAGATATTTTACATTTTAGTGTATTTAGTTTTCTAATGACATCAGTTTGTGTAATTTCTCTAATTACCATTGAGTTACATATGGAACTTTCATTTGTTTTGTTTTCTTAATTCCCATATTAGCTATTATATCTATATAATAATTAAATTCATTACTAACAATCACTGGGTCTAGTATTATGAAACTGTCTTTTATAATTTGGAAGTTTTATGTCCATTTTGAAGAATTTTCTTTATGTATTGTTTTAATAATGTTCCATATCTCTTTAATTTTCTGCATTCAAGAGCATTGTTTTGTTATGGTGTTTCTTAGCTCTGTTTATCAGTGCATTTAGAGTATTTTTATAGTTTTCTATGTATGTGTAGGGCCATTCATCTAATTTAAAAGCTTTTAGACTATTTAAGAATTTCATTCTCCTTTTGGATTTTTCTATCCCTTTGGTAGACCAATTTAAGCTGTTCTGTTTTTTATGAACTACCTTATACAATGGTACAGACTGCTCCAAGCATGACTTTAAAGTGTTCATAAATTGTTCAAATGTTTTATCTATTTTAGTTATTTCAAATATATTACTAAATTTTGCTTGTTTGAGATTAATTCTTAATCCTTCTAGAGTACTTTTATTTATAATTCTTTTAATTTCCTTCAGATTTTTTAATTTTCTGGCTTGTATATCTAAGGGCTTACTCTCTATTAATTGTCCAAAGAGGTCACTAAGCCCTTTTTTTATTACAGCTATATTTACATCTTCATCCTTTAAGTTAGTAAAAGCATGGTCAATAACTGTAGAAGTATTCTGTGTTACTCTAGTTGGCTCTGTTTCTAATAATTTCAGATTACTTGTTTCAAGTAATTCAACTAATGCCTGTTTTTTCTTAGTTTCTTTTAGCAGATCTATATTTGGATCTCCTACAACAATGATTTTGTTGTTTTTTACAATATACATTCTCTGAATGATTTTTATCTCTAACTTTCTATATATGTGAATTAGTCTCTAAAACCTGGTGGAATTGTGAATCTATATGTTAATCTGTAACTTTGTATATTTGATGTCATTCTTATTATTGTAATGTTGACTCTGGATATATATTATTTGTATTCATGTTATGGTTTATACCAGTATTCAATATCTATATTCTATATGTGTAATAAATAAGACTCATCTATAATTAAATAATCCATATTCTTGTTTAAAATTGACAAAGTCATGAATTTGTAAAAAACTTCTTAAGGTGAATAAAGACATACATACATAGCAATTTGATTACTTCAGTGAGGACCAGGCAGGCCCAATTGTAACCTGTGCAAGTAGTGGACTTTGGACTTGGACATCTGCACCTCCTTGACATGCTGAGAAAAGTGCAACGGACATGCGAGCTTGCTAGCTGTTGCTATATTTATGGTACCATTCACCAAGTTCAGTTGCACTGCTGGTGGCCTTTTGAGTTCACATTTTGTATTTACATATTCAAGAATGTCCAGATATTTATTTGACCAATCATGGAAAGTGGAATAATTTTATGTCAAAGAAACTGATGAAGCAAAATGCTTATTCCAATGTGTAAGGGCTATGATACAATGAAGCCCAAAATTAATATAATTTTGAGTCAAACTTGTACTCATTGCTCCATTTATTGCTGGTATTTACCTAGAATGCTTAGTTAAGATCTTTCTAACATCATCAGCTGTTGTCGACTAATGGCTACTGGTTTGGTGAACTCCTTGGAGGTGATCGGGCATCTCTGTCGGTATCTTGATAAAGTTTGGGTTCTCTTCAAAAGTAGTATCGAAATTGAACAATTTTCTTTCATATTTCTTTATGAAAATGTTTTCCCACGTGGTTAATGCAGTTGCACCCTGATCGCTTTTTAATAAGTGGATTTCTTCAACTATATCGTGATTATCCTTCCAAAAATGGTACACTACTGCCAAACTGCCACCAAGCAGTTCACCAAACCAACAGCCATTACAGTTCGGCCGCTCTATCTCCGGCTCTGACATTTCTCAAGAGGGGGAAGCAGGCTGTCGCCAGTTCTTTAGCGGGAATTTCATGCAGAGGAACAATGTGTATTTTAAATATTTCACGTATTTACCTATTTCACAAACCAGTAGCCATATTATTATAATAGCGATAATAATAGTGCTTACGAACACTAAAAATCAGAATTCACGCACACAAAATATACCAAAGAAAGTTCATCAGCGCAAGTAGCTAAAGCCACGTGGATAAAAACAAATTTAACCTGGCAACACGGTGTTGGGTTCGGGAGCCACGCCTAGCAGCGACAATGCTCATTGGCGCTAGCAGACAGTTTTAACTTCCTGACCACGACACCGGATGTAGAGACTCCCAATACTACCAACAGATACAGTTAGTGTGTGTGAAAGGTGTGAATGAAATATTCCAATAGAGTGGTGTTGTAATAAATACCTTGCATGATAGGGAAATTATAAGTTGTATTTCAGCGTTTTATAGCTAATATAGTCCTATATTTTCATTCTAAAGATAATTATGAGGATATATTTTCAATTGCTCATTACTGTATGTTGGTACTATTAACTTCCCCCTCCACCTCTTGCAATCGCAAAACGTCAGAGCCGGAGATACAATGGCCGGACTGTAGTCAAAAACAGCTGATGATGTTAGGAAGATCCTAAAGAAACGCATTGTAGGTAAATATTGGCAATAAATGGAGCATTGAGTACAAGTTCGACTCAACATTATATCAAAATGCTTAATTTATTGCAAAATATTTGAAGTTGAGGTCTCACTAAACTATCAATGACATTTCAAAAGGTATCATAGTTTTGACTAAGAACAACACTTCTTTCAGGTATGATGTTTGACATTATTAAAATAGTATTGGAAACATTGATTTTGCTTATTTATTTTTGCATTGATATAATTCTGTACTTCTTTAATTTTTAAATGAAGATGGATTATAAAAATTAAAGATTGTGCAAGGATCTATTGGTGAAGTTCCAAACATCAATAGCCTTAATTGAAAAAGCTGTTTGTAATCTGTTTTTAATGCTTCATTAGTTACTAATATACATAATGTATACATATAACGTACAAGGATGAGTCAAATGAAAACCTTAAATTTGTAATAACAAATCAAAATAAAATTTTGCGCCGTTATCCTGTAAGTTGTTAAGCGTGCTACAAACAGTGTGCAGAATGGCCTGTAGGTTGCAGCATAGTACAGATGCACACATACTGTTACAGTATCAGTATAAAGATGGCCGCCCCAATTGCAACTTGCACCAGGGAAGAACAGTGTTCTGTTATTCGGTTTTTGCGTAGTGAAGGTGTGAAGAACCTACTGAAATTCATCGACCAATAAGGGTTCAATACGGTAATGCATGTTTTTCACAGCAGCAAGTCTACAAATGAAGTAGGAAGTTCACAAATGGTGTGACTTCGTGGAAGATACTCCATGTCCAGGTCAGGCACAAGTTGTGACTCCACAAAATATTGCAGCAGTTGAATCCATAGTGAAGGAAAACCGCCGAGTGACACTGAATGACATTGCAGTATGTTTACAGATTAGTCATGGGTCAGCACACCACATTGTGCATGATGTGCTGCGGTTTCACAAAGTATCTGCAAGATGGGTGCCAGGGCAACTGACTCCTGAAATGAGAGAACGATGTGTTGATGCTTGTGAAGAACTTCTTTGGCACTTTGAACGGGAAGGTGATGGCTTCCTTGCAAGAATCGTTACTAGGTAGTACAAAACCTGGGTTCACTTCCACCAACCGGAAATGAAGAGAGCGAGCAGGGAATGGCGCCATCCCTCATCACCAAAACCAAAGAAGTTTCGAACAGAACCATCAACAGGAAAGGTTATGCTGACTCTCTTTTGGGATGAAAGGGCCGTCATTTTGGAGCATTACATGCCTAGAGGGAGCACTGTCACCAGTGCATCATACACAGATCTCCTAGACAGTCAACTGCGGCCTGCAAACAAATTAAAGGGACGTGGATTGCTGTCAGCAGGTGTCCTTTTGCAAACTGACAATGCAAGGCCCAACACTGCCCGTACAACAGTTGCAACAATCACAGACCTACATTTTGAGTGTCTTCCTCATCCACCATGCTCACCAGATCTTGCCCCAAGTGATTTCCATATGTTTGGACCACTCAAAGATGCAATGGGAAGAAAGAAGTTCTGTTCCGATGATGTGGTACGCCACGTGGTGCATGAGTAATTGCACGCACTACCAAAAGACTTTTTTTGTAAAGGCATTTATGCACTTTGTAAGCACTGGAGGACTTTCATTGAGTGTGGGGGAGATTATGTTGGAAAGTGATACAGCTTTGTACCACTTTTGCACAATAAATAATATTTAAAAAAATATTTATGGTTTTCATTTGACTCACCCTCGTATATACTAATGTAAGTGACAAAGTGTTAAAAACCGACTACAGATAGTTTTTTCAATTAATTTTGACATCACTGATACTAAATTCCTCCAACCAGGCATATTCAATAACTTTGTAAAAGAAGTTGTGCCAGAAAAGTCACTAACTGAAATGTGACATACAAATAGATGATATTCTGGTGTAGTGCATCTCTAGCTATTTATAGCATGCCTAATCACTGTACATCTATCAATATAAGTTTAAATCTCAGCCAGCAATTTAACTCTATACAAGTTAAAATGTAGAATATTCCATATCTTTTACAATATTTGAAAGAAACATAAAGCAAATACTCAGTGAAATAGTAATCAAAAAGAATAAACCTACTAAAGGTGGGCATTGATTGTGCTTAAATTTCATATTGATGGTCAATATTTTTTTATATGTTTTCAAAACCTTAAATAGCTGATTTAAGCTTCATATGCAGAAAAGCTTGTTATTTCACTTCCTCTTGCAGAACATTGTAAGTAGCTGAAGATCCAAAGTCAGCAGCTAGAATGGAGTACCAAAAATGTCCTAATGTGGCATCATTCTTCTTTGTTGACTGTTGAAGATGTACATTCTATATTAATCTTCATGACTCACAAAGTATGCCTTTTTTCACGCAAATATAAGCAAGAGTCTGTTGAAAGATCTTCATAACGTTAATATTCAACAGATCCGCATGCAATTCAGAGTGAACAACAACAAGGTTTTATGTTGTGTAAAGCCTGTGCAACACAGACAAGACAAAATACTAATTTTATTTTCAATAATTTTTCTTGCTGTGATATACCTGAAAATAAGGTTCCAACACAATGGGGCATCCAGGGGGAACTTATAACTCAAACTTCTTTTCTGTTGATATTGTCTTGCAATAAAAATCTAAATAGCAATAGTAGCTTGAGCAATAAATGTTCACATGCACATTTCATAAAATTGCATTAAAGACTATTTAAAACTGGCATAAAACTCCATTGCAGCAAACTTTAATTTTTACACCACTTATATAACAAATAATAATCATATCCATAAGTTTACCATAAAATTGCACTTTGTTTAAATGAATATAGTTGTTACCATAAAATTGCACTTTGTTTAAATGAATATAGTTGTAACCTGCATGCAGAATCATTCTGTTCATAACAGGTGAAGGGCATCTGCATATGGCAGAACCATTTATCATAATGATGAAGGGGTTAATACTTGGCAATTCCTATGCATTGTTGCAACAAACTTTTTTTTTTTTTTTTTTTTTTTTTTTTTTTGCTGCCATCACTTCAAGTGCCAAAAAGTGCTGTTGATTTTACGATAAATATCAAACATAACTTGGATTGGAGGCTTCAGCATAAAGAGAAGGGAAGTACTTCCTCTTAAATATAGTTTGTCCACAATGCATGCAATCTAATTATTTTATTATTTATTTGTCAACTAAGTTGAATTTTATAGCTTTATCTTGCATTTATATGTCTGGCTCTTGCTAGTATATTAACAAAATTTACTCAATTCTAACTGAAATTCTTTGGGAAAGAGAATATTTGCTAAATAAACACATAATAGATCTATTAAGAATATAATTGCAGCTTAAAAGTACATGTCACCTCTAAAAACAGTGTATAGTAATATTTAATATAAAATCCACAGTCACAAAAATAGTGTGAACATTATTATCCTTAATAATATATATATTATGTATTAACTGCAAAGAGATGGCAATGTAATTAATAGAGTCTGGTTTTGTATGCAAAATGCATGTTCCTTAAAATTATGCTTAAATGATAAATTTTTTATGTCATAGTTTTCCAGACAATTTGAGCATTATTTTTTAATCCATATTCTGAAGAGAAATGTATATTTTAAATTTTAAATGAAAAAGTGTGTATTTTACTTTTTAATATAGCATTAAATTATAATTTTCTCCTTTAGAGAATAATTTTTGTATTACTACCTAGTAGTTAATGAAGTCTCTAAAAATAACCAAGCAAAAGATATTAGAAAAGCACATGTATTTATTTATAAAAGCATGTATGCTCAAGCAAAGCTTGAAATGCCTTGAGCAAACCAAACAATGTAAACGTATGATGATATAACTTACAGTCAACATTGGGTAATCAGCATGTTTCTTTACATCTGTGTAACAGAGGTATACCCAGGCATCTTGTAAAAGATTATTCTTAAATTAAGATTAGGGGCAACAAGGTAATCACCATAGAAGACATAAAATCAAAGAAATCCAGTAATCTGTATTTGGCATGTCTTCGTTGTATTTGGTGCTTCCCCATTTTCTGTCATATATCAACTTCTTGGCTCATCAGTTGATTCAGAGTTCAGTTGTGTGTTGATCGTTGACAATTGAGGAAGTTAATATTTGATTAGTGCTTGTCCTTTGGTTTGAGAAAAGCCGCCCACTAAAGCATCTCAGTCTGTGTGTTGCATAAATATGTGAATGAGTTTGGAAATAATACTTTTAGTGACAATGGTAAGATATTGTTTTGTTTGGTATGTGAAAAGAGTGTTTCTGCCAATAAAAAACTTAAAATTGTGTAACTCATTTATACAGCACGTCATAAGGACTGGGTTAAGAAGATGTGTCATTTAAATCAACAATTAATTAGAGGCCAATTAGGTGAAGTCACGTTTAAGTTATGATTTGTGCTTAGCTTTAGTGAGTGCCAACATTCAATTGTGGAAACTGAATAATATGCAAATTCAGAGTTTCTTAGAAAAATACTGAAAACAAAAGAGTCCTGAATGAATCTATATTGTGCAAAAACTATGTTCCACAGCATTTTCAGGATGATAGGGTACATTGGAATATGAAAAAATCTGGATTGTAATAGATGAAATGACAGATGCTGTAGGACAGTATGTTGCTAGTGCTGTAGTGGCTTCAATGAAAGTGGGTAGTAAATCATTCCTCTTGAATATTCAAATACTTGACAGGATAAATCACAGCACAGCTGCAAAACTTTTCAATGACTCTTTAGCTTTCTATTGGCCAGGTAGAGTACAGTGCTTCATATATGGTAAAACTGTGAATTGGATTAAAAGTTCTTTATCCCAAATTAATTCATCTGACTTGCCACAGTTTACATCATGTTGCTGAAACTATTAGAGTAAGATATAAAGAAGTGGACTAACTTGTTTCTAGTGTTAAAATGTTTGTGAAAGCACCACTAAGAGTTTAAGCATTTTGTGAACTATTTGCAGATCTGCCGTTACCCCCTGAATCAGTTTTATCTAGGTGGGGTATGTGGTTACAGGCTGTGTTATATTAAGTGAAACATTTCAATATAACATTCCTTAAATGCAAAAAATGCAGTTGGCATTGCTGTGGCTCAGGAATGTTTTTCTAAAGATTGCATTGAGGAAAACATCTAGTATATTCATAGCCAGTTCTCAAAATTACCTGAAATTATAACACAGTTGAATGCAATTGGATGCCTGAAAAAGTTCTTCAGATTATTCACATTCTCCGACATGAAATTTCAAATATACTCTCTGCTAAAACTCATGATTTTGCTAAAATTACATTTCATTAGCTTAGTAAGATATAAAATAAAAATTTGGTTATAAAACAATCTGTCAAATTAACAAATGTTGCATAAGAGGAATTCATTCAATTGAGTCGTGGTGTTTTTCGCATGTATCTGTGAAAAGATACATGATCTGTGATGTGGAAAAGTCTTTTTCACTGTATGAAACCTTTTTCACTGACAGACATAGAAGTTTCGCACAAGAAAACCTCAGGGACACTTTCCTTATCTACTGCAACAACCATGAATAATGTAAGATTACACAACCCCCAAAAAATAAGGCTTATTTTATTTTTGTTCATCTGTATTTGCATATTACGGTACATAATTTCACACTTTTCATGCATATTTGCATGCATAATTTAGCATTTTATTTTTAATTAAAATCTGGGTTCTAGTAATTAGATATTTCATGCACATATGTATTACAGCTACCTAAAACAAAAGCAATTTCAGTAAAATCAGTCTATGGAAAGTGTCTTAAAAGCTCCATCATAGCCAAACAATTCCTCTGTTACTGTATAATGTGATTTTCTGTTTGGTCTGTACTTCTCATCTGCTTTCTTTTCCTCTTCTTTTGTAAACCATTCTCTGTATGAGTTTAGTTTCTGGTGCCATTCCTCTGAAAAAAGAAAAAAAAAATTATTGAAGAATATATTCTTATACATCACTCACTTATATTAAAATATTGGTAAAATATGGATTTGTTTTGTTCCAAAAGTAACTCTCTGAAGCTATTGATGTGCTGGAAAAGAGAAATTAAATGAAATGTGTAGTGTTTAATGCCTGCTTTTACTACATGTGGCACAGCAGGCGGTGACACTGATCAACATGAGATGAAGATGGAGCACCAGTGGAATGAGATGGCAGGAGAAACCAGAGATCCAGGAGAAAACACACCCCAGCACCATAAATCTCATTTTGCGGTCACCTGGGATTGAACCTGGGCTACCTCAGTGAGAGTCGAGTGGTCTAAGCACTCGGCCATGGCCCACCCCTAGAAAGGAGAAGCTAACATAGATTTTCCAAAATGTTCTTCATTTCTATGTGGACATTACTGTAAGACAATAGTTAAACTACGAACAATACAGGGTGCCTGGAGCAAGCAAGAGAACTAAATAATCAGGCCAGTTCAAAAATTTGATGCCAAGAGATGGACACATTTTTCCAGTAATTTGCTTGGTATAAGTGGCAAACAAGGTAAGGAAATATGGATCAGGCATTTGGACCTCAATATCAAGTAGAGGGAATGGATAAAAGAAGATAATAATTTTAATAAAGTTCAGGTCGTTTATAATAATTGGTAGGTACTGATTTCCAAGCCTCATTATGGAAGAATAGAATGCTGTGAAGAACCACTAGTACTCCAAATTAATAAATCCTTTTAAAAATGATGATGGAAAACTGGTAGAAGAAAAGGAGGCTTCTGAGACTTTTTGGGAAAATATAAATGAATCCCTTTCAGATTAATCCAGCGAAGCATCATACTCTCAGTAGAAAGTGACATTAAATGTCATACAGAGCATGTGTATTGAAAACAGAAATAAAGAGATTATAAAACCAAAAGAAGTAGAAATGATTTAAGAAAATAGACAGGCAGAATAAAAATTATAATTAATATGAAACTTAAATCATTGTTCTACTACTTTATGGGAAATTGTATATAGTGATGTATAATTTAAAGATGGCATATGTGAGTTGGTTACTGAAACTGCATCATTTACATTTTTGTTAAAGCAAAACGTGCATTTTCTATAAATATTTACCTTCTAATGTCTCACATGAACATTCCTCTCCACCATAATCTACAGGTAGAATATTCTGTGGTACATGCTCATGTAGCTCTCGATATCCAGCATGCACAAAAAACTACAACATGAGAATTAAGGTGTATTAGAATACCTTATTAGCAACGCATGACTCTAAATGCTAATGTTATGATCTTATGTTTCTAAATATTATTAAATCAGTGAAACTTAAAAATCTAATATGAATACCCATATGACTTTCTCAACAATGACATTCAGATACAATCAATACAGCATTAATATTACAATATTTGTCTATATTGTGTTGTATATTTTTGTGGAATGATTTCATATTAAGGTCAAATTACATAAAACATGTGGAAAGAGCATTCAGATACTTAACCACACTAACACATTCTTGAAATAGAAAGAGAAAAGGAAGATTCTTTAAGTTTCCAAGTATGACTTCAATTGACATACCGGGGAATGTGTAAACATGCAACATGGAGAAGCTAAGAGAAGCTAATCCAAGAGAAGCTAATATTATGAAAAAGTGAATTAATACTTACAGCCTTAGACAAAACAAAACAAAACAAAAATGAGCAGCTACGAGAAACAAAGTTTGTTTTAGAAAGCATCGGAAGCATTCAATGATACTGTGTTCACAATATATGCTTTGAAAAGGTAGGGTAGGTAGAGGAGGTAGAAAAGGTAGAGGAACTTGACTCTCAGATATGGCATTGAAGTTTCCAGTCTGACTCTACCTTTCCATAGTTTGGCCTACACATGGCTAGTATGAAAGAATAATTAATTTGTCCAATATATGCTTTCGTACCATTCTGGCTTCATTTCAAAGGTATGTAATAGATAGGGGGATGCTTTGCGACTTGGCCTGATGCATGGTATATATAGTCGAATGGTAAAACACATGTGTCTCGTAAGGGGACCAAAATGAGTTAGAATCCTTGATGTGCATGTTTCTTTTTATTACTGTTACTTTAATAGAAATGCCTTATGTTTTTCTTGCTGAAGATAAATAATATTTTAAACACATTCATTTATAAAATGTAAATAACATATTCTTGTCAATTTCAAAATAAATGCAATGTTATTAGAAAGTTGCCTTAATATTGGTTGTGTAAACATTCAGGCTCATTCATTTGTTATGAATTGGCTGTCATATAATGTTAAGTATCCTCTTGTGAAAATTTCACTAGGCATTTGGTCTCATCCGTGTCCTACAGAATGAGGGCAGTAATAGAACCAGAGGGTTTACACACCCAATACTAAGTTAATTTCCATTTTTTTGATTTTACATATAGGAATAAAATATTTATTTAATTTAGTTTAAAAACAGAATAGAGTGTTCAAGTAAACCTTAGCAATTGGAAGTTATATTACAATGTGTGTCATTCACATTTTGTATTTCTACAATAAAAAAAAATCAAATTGATGTTGAGGATTCAAACCTTTGTAGGTCTAGCTCCTACTTACCTGTCTATAACTGCCTGGCTATCATTGCATGTTTAGAAGCTGAGATTCAATTATGAGTCAATTATGAGACTCAATTTTTTGCACACATTACATTGTGCAAAAAAGGAGGGATACTCAATGTGAATATGCACAAAAGTATGAAACAATACACAATGTGTGAACATTCTCCCTATTATTATAATTATGAGAGAATTCATTAGGATGAAGCTAAAGAGATACATTCTGTGGCACCATTTTAAACTTGCCATGGAAACGATGAGGACTTAGAAAAATATACGCTTAGAGGGACTGCTCATTCTTTTTATCTTTTTTTTTATTTTGGTGAAAGGATGTATGTACTTTAATGAGTGCTACATTTTCCCTGTGCTTAAGTTTTACCTGTTTCTTACAGTTTACCAGTTATGCAAAATTCAGTTACGCACCAGTCAATATAATAGGCTAAATTCTAGATGTACATTTTGTCATAAAATATATTTAAAGTAACATGTTATATTGACAACAATTTTTCAGATCAAAAAGTAAAAAAGAACAATCCACGAACATACATATTTTATAAAAGTGCTTTTTTGGATGAAAGCTGGATCAAAGATGTGGTTCTGGTGAAATTAAATGATAAATGTTAAATATTAGATAGAATAGAGAACTTTTTCTGCCTACATATAAGTGGTTGAGAGAGCAGTGAAAAATAAAAAACAGTCTTGGTGTACTCACTCTATTTTTCATTTTATCCTTCATAAAAGATTTGAAAATATTAAGAATCCAATCGACAAATGGTGGAGCATTGAACACGTGGATTTGTTTGAGTCTCTGTGGATATGCTTCCTGAAATATAAATGTCATAAATTTATAACATTTTCAGATGTAGAATAGAACACTACAATGGGTGTTCACATTGTTTATAGGATTTTAGCTGTATTAATTTCAAGCTTTTCCATATAATTTGGAAAAAAATTTGAAATTACATTTTAAATGACAATAAATGATAATGCTATTATCTTTAAATGAATAAATAAACAAATAAATGACTTCATAGCAGTAGCAGATATAATATTTTTACAATATGAACATTTTCACATGAACAGTTCACTTCAGCCCCTTGTGCAGCTATATCTCAGCTCACCCCTTGCATTTGTATGTATGAAATAGAGCCATTAAAGGAATCCTCCACTGTCAAATTTATACCAGTACCATAGCAAGAAGTTTCTGTTTTGGGGGGTGGGCTGCATATGAACAGTAGAATATGTGAAGAAATATATTTTCATGTCTTCAGTACATCAACGCGGCAAATACCATGAGTGTATTAACAGTAGTTCTACTAAGTACCAGTAGTGGCTGAAACATGAATACACTGTAGTGCCTGCATAGTTTGCCAAACTGGTTTGTTTTATAATACATTTCTTCACTGCTTCTGTTGCTACTACCATGGTTACCATCACCGTAACATCACTACCACCTGTGATTGGCATGCTGCATCTGTTGTTTTATCAGTTTCATTGGCAATGTAATCAGTTATCTGTTGAATGATCTCATTATGATACTAGCATGTAGCATGCATCTCAAAATATCATTGTGTATAGTTGTGGATGTTCCTTTAAATACAGAGGAAGCTGACAAGTGTAACTTCCATTCCTCACCAGACTCAGCAAGGAACCGGATTAATACTCAGCATACACCTTTATTATTCTAATTCTATTCTTCTGATTCATTGTATGTGTAACGCTAGCTCTAACATTCCACAGAAGCATAAGCAATTGAAAATTAAATTTAGTATGTACTGTCTACCGTCTACTTGCTAGTTATTCTTTAGGATGACTTGCTGAAACTGTCAGTCCAGTTTAGCTTGGATGTCTGTACTACCTAGTACAGCCAAGTCATCACATTATTTAAATGCTGCTTAGATTTCTCATGGATCTTAATTTTTTTCCACCTTTCTTTAACCAGTGGTTGTTACCACTAAATAAAACGCTTAGAAAGCTGAATAAATTTTTGACCACAAATCCAATTTCATGTATATATATATATATATATATATATATATATATATATATATATATATATATATATATATATATATGTGTGTGTATGTAGGTACATATGTGTGTGTGTGTGTGTGTGCGTGTGTGCGTGCGTGCGTGTGCGTGTGCGTGTGCGTGTGCGTGTGCGTGTGTGTACAATTTTTCAGTCAATATTTATATACAAATCACAATTAGATATTCCCAAGCAATTTATTTTCACTTTGTTTTCTATCGACAATGTAAAAAAAATGGACTATTTAGGAAAGAACTCACTTTATTCTTATTATTTAAATAAAACAAATAGCATACTGCACATGAAATTGATTTTGCAAAAACATAATAGAAATATTGTCATCAGCTTCTTAAGATAAGTGGAGAATATTTACTAAATATTTTTATTTGTGTAGTGGTTGTTACTCCACTGTAAATAGCTTCATTTTCTGTGTAATACTGCACATGTGTTTACTCATGTGCTCAACAATGTATACGGTGCCTATTTCCTAACACATGAATAGCACACTTCTCTTTCAATACTCTGTGGGATTACTTGCAGTGCAGGCAGCATAATAGAAAACATTGATTTCTCTAAGTTTAAGTATAAGCAATGGAAAATGAATGAGGAATGTGATATAATAAAACACGAGTTTCTGCTTTTACACTGCAAAGTGGTGATGGGTAGCTTATTTCTCATATCTCAAAATAACATAATTTGTCTTAGGTGTTTGATAAAGTTGGTACATATGATTCATATGCCAAAAATGGTCATGACAGGAGCTAACTGGCACAGATGTGGACTACTCTGTTGCCACTCTATACCCCACTAGTGTCCAGACTTAACATGCAGAATCTAGTAAATCTGTGCCAGATTACCATAGAATAATAAATTAAGGTTGCTAACTTATAGCTTTCAGTTGCTTCTTTCAGCTACTATGGTTTTCTGATGTCATACTAACCATTACTTTGTCCCTTTAACAATAATAAGAATTAATACCAAATTCTGGATGTAGCTGTGGAGTATATAAAGAACATACATAATTGAGGTAGTGCTATGTAACAGAGATACTGGTCCTGCGCCTGCTAATTAAAGCTGATGTATGCAAGAATGTATAGGGAAATTACAATTGTTAATATACCATGATCTACAAGAATAATTTGACATTTTGCTTTAGTTAATAATGCAGTTACTTTAATTATATCAATATATAATCAAAAGGAGCCACTGCAATAATTATAAGGCTAATTTTAAAGGATGGTTTATTAGACTACAGCTATGATCTAACAGGTAGTGCCATAGCAGAAGTACAGAGCATTCCATGGTATTGTTTAAAGCACTAGATGTTAAGCAGTTAGTGCTGTCATTAGTTGGTGATTGGAATCTGCTACAGGTAGCTATTAAAACATTTTTTTATTGTTTATTTACATTGACTACAGAAGGGATTAAAATGAAGTACTTCTACTGTAACACATTCTTGACGTCTCCAAATGAAATCAGCAATTTACATGTGTGTGTTCATCTACTGTAACTCTCCCGATTTGCTGTAAATACTGTCTCATGTACAGTGTGCAGATTTCATTGCATACCTAATTTTTAAAATTTCTGCATAAATAGAAATTGCTGGCCAAGAAATTGAGAGGCCATTCTTAATCCTCTAATAACAATACTGTCTAGAATGTTTCATTTATGAAGTTTAATGCTTCAGCTGCTGTTGCTGAGTTCTGCTGAAAATAAGCTCTTTGACACTTGACATTAATTAACTCCTTAAAAAAAATGTATTGACTATTGTCACCCAATTATTGGAAAGCCCGACCAACGACAGCTGAGAAGGGACCAGAGGCATCCGGGCTACACCCACCCATTAATCTCAGTCACTAACTGAGGGGATGATTAGGGAAGTGTCACTTGTTGCTGGCCGCCTCTTTCCCCTTCCCCTGCCGTCTGGAACCTTCGCGGTGATTCACTGAAACGAGGGACTTCTAGAAAACAGTGATATTCCTATAAAAAGGGCTGCAATGAGTGAGTTCAGTCAGTTCTTGGCAAGCTGTGAGGAGCGCCCAGTGAGGAGACGGACTGCATACGTGCGCTGGAGGAGTTTACATAATTGCGAGTGCAAGTGGAACTGTAACGGACGAACTGGTGAATCGTAATTGTTTGCAATACGTAATACTGTGTAATTGGCAAGTGTTCAACTGTAAGTCGGTGGAAATAAAGAACATATTTGAGTGGTGCAATTGGACTTTTCATTTCACGAACCCACAAAGTCACACTATGTGTGTTCTATATTCTCACCATTGATTGTATCACAAAAAATTTCTAGAACCTATAAGGTAGGGACAGAGAGATACTGACTGTTGCCCATGACACAACATCCACCCATCTGTCAACTCTAGCCTTGCCCACCAGTGAATGATACCGCATACTGCCTAGTGCCAAAAAGAATCCCAGGAATGCTACATACTACAGAAGTAATTAGCATTCTTCATTGCATATGTGGTAAAATTATCAGAGTAACATTGCTATTCTCATAATTCATTTCTTTGTCCAACTTTTGAATTCTACATTATTATTTTAATGAACTTTTCATTATAAGACCTTTTGTACTTAAGCTATCTTCCACATTGTAAGTGATGGTGTTAATCTGCAAAAATGACAGGAGTGAAAAAGAACAAGAAGAAAACCAAATAGTGGAAAATGTTTAAAATGTTTGTACAGATCTTTAAAGCTTTATGATAGATATATACTAAAAGAGAGACTGAGATACAAAAGAGACATATTGGGAACAGAGAGTTGGTTTGGCAATACAGAGAAACTATTAGAAGAATTTCTATGGAAAAAGTTTGGCAACTAGGTGAAAGTAATATTACTGAATTTTGGAAATAAATAAGACAATGGGTGGAAAATTTAGAGAAGCAAGAGGGGTCAGAATTCTTTAGAGGTGAATTACCTAAATCAGTTAAAAGAGGTTCCTTTTTTTCTTTTTAATGAAAGAAATACTCAGATAATTATGACGTCCTGCATGGACTATATAAGGATATTATTTGTAAAATAATTAAGAAAATAAAATTTAAAAGCCTGCATAATCTGTGGAGAAATTGTGAGATACTTTTCCAATGTTGTTAATTCCTGTATTGTGATAAGGCATGAAATGGTACATATATTGAGATATAGTATTGGGAAAGAAAAAGGGAATAAACTGCAATAATTATAGGAACAATTAAAATGCTTGCAGACACTAAGATATATAAAATTAACAAGATGGAGGAAATTAATTGTTCTTTCACACTAGACATGTGTGGGAAAAAGTATGGAAAGGTAGACTCAGACTGAAAAATTCAATGCCATAGCCGGGGTTTGAACCATGGATCTCCTGGTCTCCATCCAGCTACTCTTAACCATTGAGCTACCATGTCCAATGTGCTAGCATGCCATTAAATTCTCCAACTGATTTGTGTTTTTTCCCAATAAACCACTAGGAGTTCTCATAAACACACGAGACAAATACCTTAATGGCAACTTACTATGCTGTAAGTACTTTAAGGCCCGGGTTTTATAGTTCAAACCACTATTAAGTCATACCATTAGTGTGAAAGAACAATCAATTTCCATTAATTGACCTAATATGGTCATATGTTGGAGTTATACATACATTCAATGTGATATAACAAATCTAAGACAGAAGTTCATAATTACCTGAGCCAGTATTAGTGTTTTTCTAAGGAATGGTGTGGTAAGTTTTGTACAATGTACAAGCTCCACATCTTGAAGATCAAACAGATATATATCACCAGCAATTATACTTTCTTCCATCATGCGTAAATCTCCTATCATGAAAAGGAACTTGAAAATTTGGTGCACTTCTAACTCACTTGGATCAAAATTTCGAAATCTGTGAATTGTGATCCTGCAGCCATCTGGTGTGAGTTTTGGTAATGGAAATGCTTGTCTATAAAAAATCAAAAGGGCATAATAAAGCATAATGTTAAAATTGTTTATTATTTTTATAAAATATAGAAGATAACAGTTCAGATATTGTTTTTTAAATAGAATACAACATATAAAAATGCTGGAAACAGTAAGGAAGCATTCATTTATGCAACAGAGCTCATGCTAAAAAAAATTGCAACATAAGAGTAAAATAAGTAATGCTAGTGTATCTAGTGCTGACTCATCTTAAGACAATTCAATAATTAAGATATTTACCTTGGTTTATATATAAAAACAGGAAGAAGTTAAAAATCTGTTGTTCTATTTGTATGAACACAGTAACACTAAACATGTCTGAGTACATTTTCATGAATATTCCTTGAGGAGGCTTTAGGTGTATAATAGCTTCATATATGACCATAGAGAGTTACACAGTAATAATAAAATGAAACAAACCAGGAAAACATTAGCACACAACAGTAATTGTGACAACTAGGTGCTGAAACAATGGAAACTCACTAACCAACATAGTATAGGAAAGAACTACTGTATGCTATTAACCCGTAACTGGTGAGATAAGTTTTTTGGAACATATCTGGTGAGGTGGGGTTACACAAACCCCAGAACTTAATTAAGGCTCACAAGGAAATGGTTATAAATATCAATGCAATAATGAAATGGTATAAGAACAGAAGTACAATGAACATAAAAATATTTTGTTTGTTGGCAAACCATAAGAAACATAGAACTTTATGGTTTGCATTTGGACAATGTAAATAACAATAAAAAAAAAGGCAACAATTTAGTTCTTTGAGCTTTTCAGACAGAAAGAGTTTCTAAAGTTGATAACTTTTTATATAATACTATCTAGCATGACGAATATAATCAATAATTAACATTTTGTTTTGCTGAGAATATGTTAGAGTACCTTTGAACACAGTTTACTTGACAAAATTTTTAAACATATTCAATGTACATCTTAAGCACATCAGAGTTTCACACGCAGCACAAGTAATTCGTATTTTCCTGTCTTTGATTCTAGAGCACATGGCACATCTTACTTGTTTCTGCAACTTTTGTCAGGCTGCTGTGGAAGAGTTTTGTTGAGCATACATCCTATATTTTGCCGTAACCCTTGAGGCAGTTATCCATTTAGGAATATTGCGTTCAGCTGTCGCTCAATCATTTTAATCCTAATGCATCTATTATGATTTTCCATATTGCTTTATTTTTTGAATTTGTAATGCTATCAGCAATAGCCATTTGTTTAGGTTTCCTCATTATTACCTTTTATATTTTAGTGTATTTTTCAAAATAATTTATTAACTGTAGATTTTTTGTTGTTTTATATTCTGAATACACACGGTGTTCATTTTTATCTGTGACTTACCACACAAAATTTGACGTCATCAGTGGCATTGTTGATGGAGCGAGTTTATATACGATTCCCCTGGCGGCTTCACATTGTATTTGATTTGCTGACAACAGTTTTGAGACCTCCCTCTACCAGCAGATAAATATACTATATAGAGAGGTGTCATGCCTGCATAATATAAAGGTGCTTAATTTCATCTGGAGTGTACATACATAACAGTTCTAGTTCATTTTAATGAATGTGAACATATATGATGATTAAATACAAACAATATCTTGCAATTTGGTGTTTCTCTGTGAAGATGTATAACTTAATATAATTTAATAAAGGAATGCCAAATTAATAACAGTATTACTTTCAAAACCTTTTAATAGAGAAACTCATTTTTTTGTCCTTTCAACAATGCACATAATATCGAACAAAGAATAAATGAATGAATAAGTGAGTGAATGAAAGAAACATGTAATATGATACTCAAATGAGTCCAGAGTTCCTAGAGCTCAGAGTTACCCGACATTTGTCTTCGTAGGATAAGGGAAAACCTTGGAAAGAACCTTATCGAGGTAACTCATCCTTAGCGAGATTCGAACTCATGACCTCTTGAGTGTGAGGTACAAATTCTACCTGATACCACAGAGACAGGCAAGAAACAGATTATTTATATTTATAATATTTATTACATTTATTACTTCTAGATTGGGACCAATCACTTTATAGCGTCCAGTGACTCTCATTTTGCGAGTAACTGATCCTGTATCTTGGAAATGTGAGAATGACAAAAGATTCATATCATAACAATTCCTTTCTTGGAAGTGTTGAAAACAGTGTTGTTATGATAAATTAAATTTAAAGGGAGTCGATTAATGACACTAATCATTAATCGACTCCCTTTAAATTTTATTGATTCATATCATATACTGATAAAATGTAAGATGTATATGCTGCAAACAAAAGTGTGTCAATTTGACAGTACCTGGATACTTTTGACGTTACACTCCGAGGGACTTTTCTATACCAGATAGCATTGCATAAACTCTTCTATGCAGCTGTTTAAATTATATTTATATGTTGAACCAATTTAAATTCCGGTACGAAAATAGCACTCAACCATGAAGACACGGTGCTCTGGTTTCATATCCATGGTGCTAACCTTTAGAGTAGAAACGTACTACTTATACATATGTATGTAATAGAATGTTGATCACAATTACCTTAAGAGGGGCAAAAGGGAAGGCAGGTTGTATTAGTTAATAGCACAACCACACTCAGAGCGCTGCAATTTGCTTACTGTTCTGCAAACATTACCGCTTCTCTGTAGAGGGCACTATGATTCCAAAATAGACTCACCAGTCAACTATGACGTCATTCTTGCTCTATCAGAGGGCAGGAAATCACAAATAAAAAGGAACACATGTAGTAATCTCTTATGTGCACTAGCTACAGTAATTCTCTCTTTGTACACCAGTTTCGTTGATATCTCTTAATTATTTGCATATTGGTAATTTTTGTGAAGTGCATATTATGTCAGTTTATTAGTTATCAAAGAATTATTATAATCTGTGTCTACAGATACAGAGAGTCTAAAAGACCATTTAATCCTTTTTCTTTTTCTTTGAATGCTCCATTGTTTTCTATGTTATATATATACGTTTACTTATACATCTTTTTGGCTGAATATTTTATTTCTCTATTTCTGGAAGATTTACAACGACACTTTATATTCTTATGGGCCTGACTCCAATATCTAACAGTTTCCAGGGCCATATATTTTGTTTGCGATTATGTGATCTATGCTGGTGGATAAGAATGTGTCATCTGTGTTGAATACTTATGTTTAAAATTAGAATCATGACTATGTACTATTATATGTTTCAAATGGAAAGAGTTCTGGACTGCCACCAATTAGATAAGTTAGCATGCTCAGCATTGCCACCTCGTTACCCCCACTCTTTTCATTCTTCCCTCTCTCTTGCATACTATTATATACCTTGGTATTAAATTTAAGAGAACCCAAACTGAATTTTTCAAACTTTTATAATAATGCAGTTGTTGAAATCAAAATTACAACATGGAATTAACCCATTAACACCAATTTCTTAAGATAAGTGAAGCCTTAGTGGCAAATATATGTATTTGTGTAACGGATATTCACATATTGTGCATATGTTTTAATTGCTATAATTATAGTTATAGTTTATGAATTCCTATTTTTCTAATCCAACAGAACTGAAAGTGGCATATTCATATAGCTGTGAATGTCACTTACGTCAAGAGACAATTTGCCATTGGCAATGTCTTCGTCAGTGTATTGCAAATTTATGATGATAGGCTCCAAAATCTGGTCATATGCTATGAGTTGCCAAATGCACCAGAACCATTAAAAAGGAAACGATGTGAACCCTATAGTAAAGATAAAAAGAGCAGCAAAACTAAATATGCATGTGGGAAATGCAATGCTCCTCTCTGTTTGAGAACACTTACCAAAATTATTTGCCATAACTGCTTAGTCAGACCAGAGGAGAAATAGTTAAGTTGATCACTCTGAGTAATTGAACATTTCCAATGATAAAATGTATTTTAAAAGAACATGCTATTTTCTTTACGTATATTGTAATACAAATTATACTGTACACTATACATATTTTATTTTAGCTGATGTATTTAGCACGATTATACTAATAAAATTCATGCATAATTATCTTAAATAAGGCCAAAAATAGGGGAAAAAAGAAAAAAAAAGAAAAGAAAAAGAAATACCATTACAGTACACATAAATTATAATTATAGGCAGCATAATAGCTAGATTCTCCTATGTGTTGAATGCCCAGAACTGTAATATAGCAATTTTTCCCACGCAGGAAAAGTATATAAACACATGGTAGCTTCCAAATAGTTTGAGGAATAGGTTTATGAACAAAAGCTAAATGTCAGTATAACTCGGAGTGAAGCTCCATAAGGGATCAATAGTATGATAATTATCAAAGAGGATAGTAAAATAAGAACAAGATTTTAGGTTAAGTGACTTAAGATTTTAAGTTTGCTATTGAGTGTATAGATATAGAATTGTGATAGATTAAATACATTGATTAGTGTTAGTTTCAATATTAATTTTTGGCAAGAAGAGATACAGAAATTTTCCTTGTCATGTCTGCAGAGTCAATGGATCACCTATCATATGAAGCTTTCAGAAAGTTTTCAAAATTACATTTTATGAGCCATGTGAACCATTAGTTATAAAGGAAACTCACATGGCATGGTGAATGTCCTGAAAAACCTTTTCTGGATCTCTCATAGTAAACAGTTCTGGGACTGCTGCACGTCCAGTATAGTAGCAATCCAGTTTCTTCTTTACTCGTTCAACATTGTGCTTACATCCTCTGATGAACACTTTTAACACCTGTTCCTCTACAAATATATGTACATTTATTTACTTATTTCTACAATTCAGATATAAATCAATGCTCATATAAAGATATAGATCTCTACTACAATTGTGCACTTGCCTATTGACTGAGGAAGATGAGGTTGACGAAGCAGCCAATTCTTCAGTACTTTAAGATTTTGCTCTAGAGTTCCATTCTGCTCTCCAATTTCATCACGAATGCATTTCAGTTGAGCTGCATTTGGGCCAATTAGGGTCATTCTTCAAGCTGGTCAGAAATAAGATTCAATATACATTAATGATGAAACTTCTTTACTAGATTGCTCTACCCTACAGATTAATGTACTAACTGCTGAAGTGATACTAAAATTAGGCAAGTGAGTCAACCTTGTATATACTTTTCTCCACTTACAAGTATTTTATGAAGACTAGTTTCTGGGGACTTCTCCCCTATCGTCAGCTCTGTGGTAGACTGATGATGCATCCGGTGTCTGCATCTGGCTTGGTGTTGTGCTGCCATCTAACGTCCTGGTAAGTTTGATGACGTCATCTACGGCGGGAATTTCAAAATTCATCAAGAGGTCCTGTTTTTTCGTAATAAATATGTTTTCCCAAATCTGTAGTTCCAGAGGTTTCTTTGCCTGTTTGATCAGTTCTATTTCTTGTTTTATGTTGTGATTCTCAGACCAAAAGTGATGTGATACGGCCGACTTGTCCATTTGTTTGAATTTAATATTTCTGAAGTGTTCTTTCATTCTTGTTCCTAGATTCCTTTTGGTCTTACCAATGTATATCTTGTCACAATCCTGGCAACTCATTTGGTAAATGCCTGATAATTGAGTTTTCGGTGTGCTATTTTTTAGAGGGTGGTTTAGTAAGTTGCGGATGTTGTGTTTGTTTTGAGGGGCTAATTTTATGTTGAAGCTCTTAAATATCTTTTCAAATTTTTTGAAGTATTTTGGATGAAATGTAAATTTTCCATATCTGGTGTTTGGGTTTTCTAGTTTTTTTAACATAGTAAACCCAAACACCAGATATGGAAAATTTACATTTCATCCAAAATACTTCAAAAAATTTGAAAAGATATTTAAGAGCTTCAACATAAAATTAGCCCCTCAAAACAAACACAACATCCGCAACTTACTAAACCACCCTCTAAAAAATAGCACACCGAAAACTCAATTATCAGGCATTTACCAAATGAGTTGCCAGGATTGTGACAAGATATACATTGGTAAGACCAAAAGGAATCTAGGAACAAGAATGAAAGAACACTTCAGAAATATTAAATTCAAACAAATGGACAAGTCGGCCGTATCACATCACTTTTGGTCTGAGAATCACAACATAAAACAAGAAATAGAACTGATCAATCAGGCAAAGAAACCTCTGGAACTACAGATTTGGGAAAACATATTTATTACGAAAAAACAGGACCTCTTGATGAATTTTGAAATTCCCGCCGTAGATGACGTTATCAAACTTACCAGGACGTTAGATGGCAGCACAACACCAAGCCAGATGCAGACACCGGATGCATCATCAGTCTACCACAGAGCTGATGATAGGGGAGAAGTCCCCAGAAACTAGTCTTCATAAAATACTTGTAAGTGGAGAAAAGTATATACAAGGTTGACTCACTTGCCTAATTTTAGTAACAATGGCACTCCACTTTCTGAAATACTTCTTTTTATTCTATATGCTGAAGTGATATTTCTAACATTTTAGAACTTTTATGCACACCTTTCAAGTTTAAAAGGGCATCACTAATTTTAATGATTCTGGAGGAGCATAACAGAAGATTCTTTTGCAGAGGGATCATAAAGACGAGAAATGAAATTTAAGCAGTGCCATGTATTATTAACTTCAAAGAGGATAGAGGCAAAGCCTCTGAAACATGTACCAGAAAAATTTAAAAGTAAGTGTTGTTTAGTGTCATTAATCGACTCTCTTTAAAGTTAATTTATCATAACAAAACTGTTTTCAACACTTCCAAAAAAGGAAGTGCCATGTATGTTTGTTTTCTTTTTATCTTTTTTTAATTACAGAAGTGTTAATTATTAAATTAATATTTTAGGTATTTATGTTTAATCAATAGTATGTTGATATTTATTATAACATTTGGAACTATAGTATTTATTTCAAGAACAGGATCTGATATTGCTGTGGTTAGCAAACCAAGTATGTATGGAAGGCCTTTGCCACTAGTGATGCTACCTCATAATCATTTACCTATTGCTATTAGTCATTCACTCGCTTTGCCTTAACTTGAAGCTGTGTTGCATTTTTGCTGTTTCTTGTTATTTTTTATTAGTTATCAAGATGGTGTTTGCTTGAGTAGAATCTAGTAATGCTAACATGCATCTAATGAAGAACTGGATTATTTATTAAGTAACTGGGTTGGAAAGTATATTATGGTATTTCCTAAAGAAAGTGACATTAGCAAACAAACAGGGGGTAAGGAAAACTACAGTTACAGTGAAGTGACTAACCATAATGAAATTGTGTCTAATAGCAATTATGCCAGAACAGAATATGGTACTATAGCATTGCTTTAAAAGTTATTGAAGTAATGATGGGCACCAAGCACTTATTGAAATTGAAAGATTAAAAGAAGAAAACTACAAAATGGAAATAAGAATAAATAATGGTGATAAACAGTGTGAATTCTATGCAAAGTGGAGCACAGTACACAGATAAAAGAGGTGTGTGACTAGCAGCAAAGGTAATACATATCAGCAAGAAGCTATCTACAACAGCTATATCAGGTAGATTTTGAATCTAAAGAAGATTTTTATCATAAGCTCAGCTCAATAAATATGAAAAAACTAAGTTAGAGATGGATGCACAGTTGTATATTTTTGGTAGTGCATAGTCATGGACAAGAACTTTCTAAGAAAATAAATCACACGGGAGGTACTATACTGATGGCCAGTAAGAGTAAGAAATACATGTCATGACAGCTGACCAGAGCCGGACAACCCAACTGATGGTCTCATGCCCACATATGCAAGGCAGAGGTGGGCGACTGTACAACCGATACGGTTGTTTCAGGAGATCTGGTCAATATCACGTACACCCAGCCGGAAAGTTGGCTTTCTTAATCAGGATTCCCTACCTATTGTAACTCCTCAATTTCCTTATAATGCTGAGTGGGGCACCGGTTCTATACCCAAGACTTAAAATCTGTATTTCACAAGGTTGGGATTGAACCAGGGTGCTTCCATGGCAAGGAACCAAAGCACAACTGACGGCCAATATTCTTATGCAACTGAGTGCTAAAATTGATGAGGTTAGCTGAAACATGATACAGAAATGTTCTAATTTTATGAAGAAGTACTGTGTTGTACTTACTGCAGAAACAAATGATATAGCAAATGGTGAACTTGAGAATGTAATTCCTAAATTTGGATGTACTTTAAATGCATTGTGAAATACCAATCTCATCTTTGTTAAACTACCCATAAGATATGACCTACACCTGAGCTCCTGGATAAATGAAAAACCATCTCTAAACTGTTATATAACTGAGATGTGTAGAAAGTATGAACATTTGAAGCTAATTAACACCAATATAAGGTGGAAACTCCACATAAGACAAAGGATGTATCTTAATAATATGGGGAAAGGTTGTTGAGTAAGACACTAACTTAAGGGATTTTGGGTTTGTATGAACAAAGAATAAAGTGGACAATTAGAACAATCTACCTTAAATAGCAAAAATGTTTGTGTAGTCTAAAAAGTATGTATTTGTTCAAAATAAAATTTAATGTTAATTTATGAAATTAATTCATCAAATTATGCAAATGCTTTCTAACAAAATTGATCAGCTGAATATATTTATATCAGAAAAAAAAAGGTCTGATGTACTTCTAATTGAACATAGCTTAAAGGATTTGGAGTGTAGTCAGAAACTAAATACAAACATAAATTTTAAAGCTAATTCTGTAGGAAAAGCAGAATATGAGGTAGCATAAGAATCTTTAAAAGGCTAGATGTACAGGAAGATTTTGCAGAAATTAATACTCAATATTTCTGTGTTGAGAGACATGTAGAGTTGACAGGAATAAGCATTTCAATTAATAAGCTTAAGATAACAGTCATTTCTGCATACAGGGCATCTAAAGGAAGCTTAAACATTTTTTATTAACAAAATTTACTTTTAAACCATATTCTAGTGAATATGGATGTAAAATAATAATTTTAGGAGAGTTAAACATTTATTTAAATGATAGGGACAAATTTCAATACTTTTAAAAGAATATAACTTACATACAGCTGTTAATGAACCTACTTGCATCACCAAAATTTCACTGACAACTACTGATAATATTATTAAATAACCCGTGGCATAACAGCCCTAGTGGGTCAAAGCCTGCCAACCCGACTGCTAGCCTCATGTCCACATATGCAAGGCAGAGGTGGGCAATCATCCAACTGATACGGGGAGGAGATGTGGTCAGCATTTTGGCAACCCCAGCCGGGAAGTTGGCTTTCACAACCAGTGTTCGCTACCTATTGCAGCTCCTCACTTTCCTCATGATGATGAGTGGACACCGGTCCTATACCTGAGACTTAAAGTCTGCACCTCCCGGAGGTGGGATTGATCCTGGGCCGCATTCCATGGCAGGGAACCAAAGCATGATGCCTTAGCCCACTACGTCATGGTGCAGGATGACAATATTATTACCTACTAATATAGCAGACTCACCATACAGGATAAACATTAGTTAATGTTTATCAGATCATAACGTACAAAGTGTTGTTTGTAAAGGTATAAATAAGCCTGCTATAAAACATAGCAATAAATTTGTCAAAAAACATTGCAATTCTTTTAGCGAAGGTAATTTTCTGACACTTAAAAAGCATTTTCTTTAATGAAAAGTGGAGACAGTATTTGCTGCCCAGACCCAACTGAGAAACTAACGAAGTTCTACCATACTTTGTACTGTTACATTAACTGATTTCTCTTCATTGCTTTAAGCAGGGGCAAGATTTTGTGCTGACATTTATAAAATTTGCATTAATAATTTTAATTGGTGGTGTTTGGTGAATATTTTACCATAAATTTGCATTAATTTTGTGCACATTTTTGGGGAAGATTAATGACATGGCTGAAATAAAAAGTAACAGGTAACTAGAGTAACACAACTGTTAAAATCCTATTTTGTCCAAATTAGAATATTTTATTTGAAATCAGCAGACAGTAGGTAACATGAATAAAATCAAATATCACACATTAGCATACAACAAGTTGTGATATTTTCGCTTTTCATACTTGTTCTTTTGTCTGTCACAACTAAGTTATATGTAGAGAAAAGTCTCCCACTGTCAGCATTTGACATTGGCAACTAAAGACATTGAAGGGAATTTTCACAGAAATTGCGATAAGAATTAGCTTTTGCCTTCAATGCCAAGAGTGCTGTTATTACAACTAATTTGTTATCATTACCACCATGGCTTTGCTGTTCAAATATGTCACAAAGCTATTTGTAACAAAGAAGCAAATCAGAATCACAAGTAATATCACTGGTTTTTAATGCCTTTAGTTGTTTAAATGCTGCCATTATATGATTTAAATCACCTCTATTTGATTTAGTAATTAGCCTAGAAAACTCGAACAAATGATCTAAAGCTTTTATGGTTATTACATCATCAGTTTCTTTTGCCATAATGGAGTTCAATTTAGACAAAGTCATATGGCAGCAAACTTTTAGATTCTCTTCTACTGCTTCTCTAACACTGGGATCCTTGATATGATCTACAAGTAAACTTACTCTGTTTCCAAAGTGACCACTCTCTAATATTTCACATTTGGCTCTCAGCAAGTTAATTCGAGATAAAATAAGATGAGCCACAGGTTTTTGTTTAGATTGAAATTCTAACATTGGATCTGTTATCAATCTGCAATTTTCAAAAACATATGTTGCCTATATCTTTATATATGCAGCACTTGGCATCGCAAAAAAGACCATTTAACAAATTTTGCTCAGGAACAGAAAGCTTTTCTTTTTAAGAAAAGAAATCAACAATTGCATCAAAATAGCTGGCAATGTGAACTACTGCATTAAACCAGCTAGACCAGCGTGTCAGTACAGGCAATGGGAACAGTTTAGCTTCTAAATCTGGGTGGTTTCCAGTAAGGTATTGTTTGTATACATTTTTTTAACTTTTGGGCATTTCGGAACACATTCTTAAGCCCTGAGACGACACTGTTTAATTCCTTCAGATTTTTCTGTCATATTTCACCTAATAAATTGAATTTATGGCACCAGCATGTTCAACTATATAAATGATTCCCAATTACTACTTTAAACAACTTGACATATTTCAGCATATTAAGGGGCACCATCAGTACAAATGGCTTTAACATTACCATAATCAATATTAAGTTGATTTAGAGTCTGTAAAACTGCCCTGTATGCCGTGGTTGTGTTTGCTGCTTCTAGGAAAGTACATGAGCTGAGAAATATCCCCTGGCAAGTATAACCATCCAAAGTTCCTAAAATGACAGCAAAAATGCAGCTGCTACTGTGATCCATAGTTTCATCACAAAATATGACAACTGGCTTGTCAATAAGGGACTCCTTTATTTGTAACTTCACTTCTTCTGCACACTTTGGTAGATATTGTTTCCTCAGCCAATCAGCAGTAGGTAAACCCCCAGAGACTGGAATGTCTTTTTCATCCACGACAGGGTTGTCTACATTCTGAAGGGGGATATTAGCCTAAAATAAAATGATTTTGCTTACAAAATGAATGGTACTCATGTATGGCTTCCACTTTAAAACATTAACTTGCTTTAATTCTATAATTTTAAAACTACCGTATAAAACTGGATTTATGTTATTAAATTTTAGATGAGTCGTATTTTTTACACATCTGCTTCACTTTCGTACCTATTTTGAGGACATGTTTTGCAAATCATCATTTGCAAACGAGATGCAAATGATGATTTGCGAAACATGTCCTCAAAATAGGTACGAAAGTGAAGCAGATGTGTAAAAAATACAACTCATCTAAAATTTAATAATTTTTCGCTTCACTGTGGTGTTCCAATACAGTTAAATCTGGATTTATGTTCTTTTTGTAACAGCTTTAATAACCAAAGAAACATTTCAATGAATTTTACAAATATAATTAGGTTATAATTATTAATAAATCAGGCGATTGGAAAAGATATGTGAACATTAAACACAATCCAAGTACTAACTAAACAGGTCGCAATGATACAGTCATACTAACACTACATAAAAATAATGTAATTATGAAATTAACAATAGAATCAGACTCAATTCTTGTCATACAGAATTTACACATCACAACATCATTAGTACCTACATAAAATCCATGTTCTCGATATTCTTCAACATGGGAGTTTGCACTAATTTCACTATGCCTTCATATTTTTAATCTCTTCAGCCCATATTACACACCTGTGCCAATAAATCAGTGAGACTAAGGACAATACTTTTATGTTAATGTAATGTCTGAGAGTAGCTTCCAAGAAGTTCAATCCTCTCAGTACATTTAGTCAGCATAATAAGAGGATTTTTGCTGTGCAGGTATGCTATCTAATTAACAACATTTCCAGTTAGCATGCAACAAATTGTTCTGAATATCATGGACCAGCCGGATGCTGTGGTGTTACTTTATTGTTACACCGCTTAGCTATTATTTCAGTGGGCATGATGATGTCACTCTATTGGCTTTGTTTGTGATAAATTTTATCTTGCTTTCATCAAGTTTGTAAACATTTTTTACGACTTCTAGCTTCATGCTAGGAAGACCTGAATGTTAAAGCTATAATTATGTAATTTGTAATAAATATAATTTGTTCTATGTGGACTAAAAATAATATAAATGTTCTCATTTATTGCTAAAAAGTATATTATTCTCGAAAAAAGGAAACATTCGCATAAATTTGCAAAAAAAAAAAAAAAAGTTAAAACAAAATCTCTTTTCTCTGGCTATAAGTAAAAATAACTCCATAAATATCATGAAATTATTATCAATGAATCACTCCTAAAATAAAATATTTTTGTACCCTTTTGAGAATTGCTACATACAAAAGAATAATAGTATTTAAATTTCATGCTGAGTTGAAAAATCTAAAAAAGGTTTAAGTCCAATTTATACTAGAAACCAAATGATGCAGCATCAGTGATAGAATATTTATCTCTTATAATGTTGGTAAAACTAGTTGGATATTGATTAAAAAACTTTGCAAGTCTCAACCTTTATATAACAACATTGAAATTCTAGTTGATAGTACTACCATAAGGGATGCTAAAGCAATAGCTGAAATAATTAACTATCACTCTGCCACTCTTGGAAGAAATTTTCAATTGAAACAAAATTTTCAAGTAGTTCCACTGATTACTTCTGAACAATCACAAGATACCACTATCATTTTTTTCCATCCTTTCAACAACAAAGAACTTCTTGATATAAAAAGACTTTAAAACTAAAAGCAATGCAACCATTGATAATATGTTTAGCTCACTAATAAAAGTATGTAGCCTCGAATGAGCAAATCCTCTTATAGAAATAATAAACTCTCGTCCTCAATATGGCATTTTCCCTGATAAAGTAAATATAGCTAAGGATATACCAGTATTTAAAAAGGAGAAAAAATGACATCAATAATTCTAGAGCTATATCAATCTCTAATTTCACAATTGTCTAAAAGTTTGAGTAGATTATATATAAAAATACTACAAAATAGTTGATTAAGTTTGATCTGGAAGCAACGAAATACCATTGTGAGAAATAAACCCACTAAGTCCCTTGTAAATGATTACTGGAAATGCTGATTCATATAAAATACCACTGCTGGTCTATTAGATCTGTCTAAAGCTTTTCACTACATGAATACAAACAAATTATTGACAGCTACGTAATTTAGGCATTTAAGGTATAGCAAACAAGCTAATATCCTTTGTTACAAGTAGAAAACTTGTCAGCATAAACTCATAAAACAAGGAACATGATTTACAGGTAAAGGATTTAACATGGCATGCAGCAAGGATCTATATAAATTGGAATTGAGTTCTATAATGCACTGCTGGAAGAAATAAGGAACTATTACAATAAGTGTAATAGATTTAAACAGCTGTTGAAACAGCTTTTGATTAGAAAATCTTTCTGCAGTGCTAGTGAACACTAGTGCACATAATCCTATAATAGTTAATACTAGTAACTGATATATAACATTTTAATTCCATTTATATCAATCACTACCTTGGGGTTTACATCCTATAATTTGTATATTTCCAATTATAAATTGCTTTATGTATTGTAAATATTTCATTGCATATATTATTATTTACTACTTATTCAAGAGTTTCTTTGTGTATATACACTACCGGTTAAAAGTTTTCAATCACCTATGAAAAAAGCTAAATACTTAATTTCAATGTACAAACACATCATAAAAATTAAAAAGACCAACAAAATTAATATTTTCTGTCATAGTATTAAGTGCAATACAATGTGGTTTAGATTTTAGCCTCTTCAAAGTATCCAACCCTTGCCCTCAGAACCGCTGCACAAACTCTTGGCATTCTGAAAATAAGGTTGTGGAGTGCTTTTGCAGATATTGCAGTCCAACATGTCTGTAAATTATTCTGCAGATCTTCAACATTAGATGATCTCAGCTTTTTCACTTCCCTGACAAGTTCGTCCTATAAGAGTTCAGTGGGATTTAAATCAAGTGATTGACTTGGGCAAACCATATTTTCCAGTTCCCCACATTGCTAATTTCTATTGATATACCTTCTGCACAACTTAGGAGTATGTTTTGGATCATTGTTCTGCTGCTGAATAAACCCACAACCAATAAGTCTCTTGCCAAATGGATCAGCATTTTTTATCAGTGATATTCTACCTTCTTTACTGTTTCATTAATTCTCACTAGATCACTGACTTTATCATTTACAAAACATCCCCATATCATAACTGACACTCCATCATGCTTTACTGCTGGCATCATGCATTAACTCTTCATATGTTGTCAGAAGGCGATAAACAAACCTTATATGATGGCTTCCAATTACTCGTCCATGAATAACACCTTGGAACATTGCTGAACACTCTAGTTTTTATGTTGTTGTATCATTGTAATCTTTCCACTTTATTTTGTTTGCATAATATGTTTTGTTGGCTGCTATGCACCCCTTTAAACTTTGATTGGAGCTGTTTGCAGACTATTAATTTCCTCATGAACTTCAGGTGTTGTACAAGTTCTCTGACGTTTACTCTGTACACATATGAACTGATTTTCCTCATATGATATTACTCTGAGTCTTCCAGATCAAGAAACAATTGCACTAGCACCAGTTTGTTTGAATCGCTGGAATGTAAACACCACTGTGGATTGGGCTAACCCAACTTTTCTTGCTATTGTCCTACTATTGACCTACTGGAATAGCCTTCTTGATGCAGAGCTACAGCTACAGCACATATTTTTCAATTATAGTCTCCTTCTTTTGTCCCGTTAAGAGTTAATAGGTATGAATCTAATCAGGTGTACAAACACATTGCTAGATGCACACAATGTACTGTAAACCATGTGAACTTCTTGCTTCACAGACTACTGAAGGTATGACGTCTATTCAAATGGAAACATAGACTGAAACATCAGCATACTTTTGGGTACTCATAAGCACTTCTCTGCATGGTGAACCAGTCAAATACGCAACAGAAGCATGTGGTATTTACATTTATTATTATTATAGATGAGTCATATTTATTATACATCAGCTTCACTTATGTGATGTGTAATAAATACGACTCATCTATAATTTAATAATTGTTTCGTTTCACTGTGGTGTTCCAATACAGTTAAATTTCGATAGTATTTACATGTTTATACATAGTTTATTATCAGAATGGAGATATGATAGAATATTGAAAACAAAATCTGTGTTTTATCCAGAAATCCATAGTTGTGATAGGTGATCAAAAACTTTTGACTGGAAGTGTATACATATAATATTCTATACATTATTCTATGATATATATTTGTGTATATAAGTCTGAATGAAAGTGTGTCATGCATAAATGGTTGGTTGTTTGTGTACTTGTGTGCACACTTTGAAATTCCATTATCTTTGCATGGCCAAGAGTTAAGGAAAACAAATGATGGCTTCCTATTTGGGGGAAAAAATCTATAAGTATTAGGTAATTCAAAAAAATAGCAAGGACTATATCAGGAATGTTAAGCCCCACAAAAAATTTTACTGTGTCTAAATTGTGTGTTTTAATGAGACCTACATTTTGTTTGCTTAGAAAGATTTTGTCTATTTCTTACTGCTTGCCAATTATGCAGAAGTCATTCAAAATGAGGAGAACGTCATATGTTACAGAAAGTATGAGATATATATTTAATTTGTCATAAAAATATCTTAAACATATGGAATTTTAATCAGAATGTTTAGAGCTGTTTTTGAGAAAATAAAAATGTTTCAACAGTTTCATATAAAGTCTTGGGTGGGAGATTTGTAGCATTCTTGGAAGATTCTAAACTTAAGCAAACAAATTTGGTATTTAGTAAATTTTTGTTTTTGAGCTTTACTGTTTATATATGCACAAATGCATATATGTTCCACCCCTTTTTTTATTCAGGGCTCAAAATGTTAATTTATGGTGAAATCTCAACACCAAACTTTTGTGAAGCATATAGTACTTTCTTTACATAAACACTGAAAAACTAATATTCTGTATAGCTATAATTCATACTTTATTTTCTCCTCTCTTTCATCTCTTTCTTTCTGTTTTCATGCAATATTTTGACCATAAGTATAATTTACTGTAGTTTATTATCTTATTCATTTATAAGGAATAAAGTTCATTAAAGATGAGAACTTAATAAAAACTCAGAAAGTTACTGAATTCTATAGTTCTATAAGAACAGTAAACTTCTAGACCTCAAAAAAGTTTAAACAAGGTTGCTGGAGACATTTAGCTTTGCACAATATATTCTGCAAGCTCCTTTTATAACTACCAATGCAGTAATCCAAGCACAACTCACGTTTAATGTGTTATGCACACTCTCTGAAAGCAGGTTATCCAAATTCCTTAGTACTGCTGATGCAAAATAGAACTCTGCAAATAGTTCACAAACACTATCAGCTGCACTGAAGGTTCCACCAAACTCAAAGCTGAATAATAGCCAACTGCTACTGGCCTTCAGGTGTCTACCCTCTTTATATTGGTTGAAGTTCAACAATGCAGAAGTTCTCTGCCATTACAGCACAGCATGAGAGTGCTAGGTACATTCATTGGGACAGTTCATAGTACAATAAAGAAATATCAGCTTTGTCATTTTCCATATATTAAACTTCAAGGTTAATACAATAAGGCACAAAGTGACAAGTGTAAATGATACTAGTGTCGTTTTGCACATGAAATCATGTTACTCAATTAAGTAACTGAAGTAAACAGACATAAAGTACCATCCTAAACTAAAAAGTTCATTTATAGGAGTTTTTATATGTGGGTGGCTGATGATGTATGACAAACATTAGATTCCTCATAAGAAATAGACCTATATTTTGGTAAACTTCAGTGAAATAATTGAAAACCTTCAATTTTTCTTCTTTTATATTTTTATTATATTTTTAACTTATACCTCCATGCACATGTTTGATGTTTTATAAAAAGTTTTAAAACTGCAAATGGCAATTTAATTAGTTCTGTACCATTAATTTAAACACAATATTGAAGTTGAAAACTCCATTTTTCTTAATTTCTATTTTTCAAAATCTCTCACCATTCAGAATGCTCCTTTGTCCACAGTTTATTTACAACTTATAAGCTAGCTTAGAAGTTTCAGAAAAACTTCAGAAATTATTGATTTAAAAATTGCTGTATATGTATTACTTAATAAATAGTAAATAGCTCTATTGAAATGAATTATTTTTCATGACTCGCATTTAAAAAGTTGAAAAATTCAAAATATTTATACAAAAAAAAATGTTTTTCTCTTAAGAAGTGCTATATAGCATATTTGTATACTCAGCTTAAATTAAAATTTTGGAGCTATACAATAAACTACAGGGTTCAAGGAACATTTCATATCCCATAATTTATATTATTTCTGGTTGCTGTTGTTCATCAACAAACTTCTGGAGTTTAGAAACAAATGTAATTCTAGCAACTTTCAGTGACACATAAAATATGCAAAACTCAAAGTGGGATGGTCTCCTCAGGCACAGAGTAGCTTCCTTTTGTCAGTTCCACATTCTTCTGTACTTTTATAATGTGGCCTTCATGATTAAATGTAAATTTCTAATTAAGCATACATAAATCATTTAACTTATGTAACAGCATTGATATGACTTTAGAAAAGATTGATCAGATTGTGCAGATGAGCATGTAACGGTGTAGTGGGATAGTGTGTTTAGAATGGTTTAGAAATGTTTAGAATGATATATTTGTTTTGCTGTAATTTATATAAACTTATCCACCAACCCCCTTTTAACCCCCTCCAAAAACATAAGAATCGCCAAGGTCTGCAAAATACGCCTCTGTCTCCATGATGACCTCAAATGATCTTAATTTTGTTCCTGCGAGTTATTTCATGTTCGGGAACAGGAGAATATGGGGGTGTGGCAGTAATTCATAACGCAATTCATGGATTTTGGCGGCGGCACCTACGGATGAGTGTGCTGCGGCATTATCGTGGTGAAACAGGACTTTCTTCTTCGCCATATGGAGCCTGTGTCCTTCAACTGCTTGTCGAATTGGGCCAATAACTCACTGTAATATTATCCAGTAATCGTTTTTCCTTTTTCCAAGAAGTCAATGAGTATGATATCCTCGCTATCACTTTTCGGGCGATGGGACCGTCTGTGCCTTTTTTTGGAGCAGATTCTCCGGAAGCAACCCGTTTTTTTTTTTTTTTTTTTTTTTTTTTTTTTTGCTTGGTTTCCGGAGTATAATAATGAACACAGATTTCGACGACAGTGACAACTCGACGCAAAAAGTCATTTGGATTTTGCTTAAACAGTTCCAAACACTGCTTCGAGGTTGAAAGCTGCACCGCCTGTTGTCTACTGTGAGCAAACGCGGCACCCATCTGGCCGACAGCTTTCTCATCTCCAACTTATCGTGAAAAATATGAATTGTCATTCCCGCCGATATACCTATGGCCTCTGACACTTCGCGAATTTTCGTTCGACGGTCTGCGAGGATCATACCGTGGACTTTGTCAATGACTGCCTCGGTAACCACATCTGCAGAGCGTCTTGGGTGCTGTTCGTCATAAACAGATATTCGACCACGTTTAAATTTGTTATACCAATAGTATATAACTGTTGTCATAGAGAGAAAAAATTCTCCATAAATAGCATCCAATTTCGCTTTTATCGCCTCATAAGTTTTCCCGTCTAAAAGTAAAAAGCGAATTACTGAACGATACCTACTGCACTTTTTCCATTTTAGCAAAAACACGTTGAACAACTTATTGAAATTTGTATAAAATCTAAACTTACCTATTTGTTTTTACAATGTGTAACAAATGACACTACATCATGATAACACAAACTACCCTTAGCAACACCATATATTTTCAAACACGGGTACGTATCAACCGGCCCTCGTGAACCAACAGAAATTCTTTATTTTCATACAAAACATTTATCTATTTTAAAACGTATATCATTTATGCATCTGAATGTTGAGATGTGCCCATAATTGTCGCTGGTCTTGTTTCAAAGGAATTATCTAACAGCTAATGCTTTTAAACCCGTTCATGCTAAGCGAGTAATGCTATTGTTCATATGTTTCATAGAAAATCCAATATCTGAAAGCTATATGACTATTGCTAATCATCAATAATATATTTATAAGCGGTAGTTGTCATAATTATACCCCGAGCTCAAGTGTAAAAGTGAAGCCTAAAAGCATGGTTATGGTTACTGTTGGCGATCGCATTGTTGGTTGGAGCAGCTGCAAAGCCGGAGCTATGCTTGGGTAGAGACAGATCGTGGCATGCACCGAGAGGGAAAGAATTAAAGCTTCCTTAAAGCCTCCTTAGTATTTCGATCACCAAAGCTAGGAAAGGGAAACCTGCAATACAGCAAGCGTCAGATAAGCCTACCGCTACAGCCTGCATCCCGTTTACCAGCAACCTATCCGGCAAAATCAGCAGAATTCTCGCCAAATACAGCATCAGGGCCATATAAAAGCCACCTCCGAAGTTGAAACATCTGTTGAGGCCAGTAAAAGACAAACTGGATTTCCAAGTTCCGGGAGTGTACCGCATTCCCTGTGAATGTGGGAGACCGTATAGAGGACAAACAGCAAGAACTATCGCTACCAGAATAAACGAACATGAACGGAGCATTCGTTTAATGCAACTTGAGAAGTCTGGGCTGGCAGAGTATTGTTTTGATAATGACCACAGAGCCTAATTTCGGGAGACACCATATTGGCAAAATGCAACAGTTACTGGGAGCGGAGAATTAAGGAGGCTTTGGCCAATTCCTCCAAGGGGAGCACACTTAATCGTGATGCTGGATTATAGTTCAGCTCCTCTTGGAAACCAACAGGGGAATCCGTCGACTTAAGAAGCACAGATCAGTACAGCTTCATAATCAACTTAAGTGGTTACGTTTCTTTGACCCAATTAATTTTCTATACTCACGCCATCTCCTGACCTGGCATTTAATTTACTGAAAACAGTCCTTTGTTCAGTAATGCGAATTTTGATAGTGTTTTGTCTTTGTTTATATTTGTGTTATATCCAGTAATTCATTTGTGGTTATAGCATTTAATAAATATCCCGATGATGGGAGAGATGCACACTCCCGAAACGTCGATTTCTAATCGTCTTTTCACTTGGCTTGCTTCCCGAGAGCAACTTTGAACATATTCGTCGCCAGGAAAGCTTCAGGTCTTATATTAAGAACTATTTTTTGTAATAATTATTGTTTGTAATAACAAATTATTGTTTGTAATATCTACTAACTACAAGTGAATAAAATATAAAATAATTCTTTCTACAAATTTAAAAAGTAACGCCTATAAATTGCATGATATTATCGTTGAGGCCCGGTCCCCCTGGCTCTTAATGACAGTCAAACCCTGTTTCAAAAACTGCTAACTTCTGAGTTCAAAATATTTGGACACTTACGACGAAAAGTACAGACACTTTGCACTTCGCATTTTGTTGGAGAGTGGGCCATGAGAAATACTAAAATATAAAGCTAGCTTCAATTTCTCTGACACTCTTGCCATGGCTACACACTTTTGTAAGCATATTTGTGATCACTAGGCAGCGGATATTTGGCACATAATATTTTTTCTGGAAACACATGAATGCCTACAAAAAGGAAAAAGCTCTGAAAAGGAAAGGGTCGTGGACTGATATGAAGTCTTATGTTACATAAGTATGGGTACACACTTTGAAGAAAAAAAAATGCAAATGCATACTTTCATATATTCTTTCATAAATAGATAAATAAGAATTATTCTTTTGCTTTTTGATTATTTATCCTTATTTATATTATTTACTAGGGGTGTTCAAATGAAAAGTACGAAACAGGTGGCGACAAGTTAGTCGGAGTCGCACGGCCATCATCCAGCGATGAATATCGGCCGGTTTAGCACCTTCCGCAGTCAGAAATCCGATAACATCTCGCTCTTCCTCAATAGTCGAATTTTGCAATGTGAACTCCAGAATGCCCTCAGACGCACTGCCGCGTCAATTGGACGGAACTCACAACTACCTGCTTCTTCCCTGCGTCATGTGCGGGCGCCCGTGCAAGCGCATAAACAGGCCGGACACTACATTCACGCCACTAGATGTCTCACTACGTTATCTCAAAGCGGCATATTGAAATTCCAACCAGTTTGGTTGTCAAGCGTTTCGTACCTTTTCATTTGAACACCCCTCGTATACTTTTTCGTATATTATAGTGAATATAGATTTGATGTATTTACGAGTTGCTTGTGTTGCATTCGTCCGGAAAGCGCCCGGGATCAATCCTTCCCTCGGTCCCGGGTATGGGACCAGCGCTCACTGAGCATCGTGAAGAAATTGAGGAGGTACGATAGGTATTGAACCCTGGTCTAGAAAGCGAACTTCGCGACTGGGGATTTTGTGATGCTGACCACATCTCCTCCCCGTATCGGCTGGATGATTGCCCACCTCTGCCTTGCGAAAGTGGGCGTGAGGCCGGCAGTCGGTTGGCAGGCTCAGACCCACTTTGGGCTGTTATGCCATGGGTTACGTTTATGTTGTATCCCAGGTACTGGAGAACATTCATCATATTATGAAGCTTATGGGAAACTGAAAATATTAAACCAGAATAACACACTTGACTCACCGGTTATTTCTCATCTGCTATCTATATATTTCATATGTTTATATTGTCAAACAGATTGCTTGCGATGAAGCGTGCGAATGACGCAGACAGATCACGTTCCTTCTTCAGGTCAAAGAAGCGTTTTGTGTAAATTGTGTTTCACGAAAAACAGCCAAGGTAAAATCAAGTGTCAAATTGCATCTTCAGCAAACACTTAGACGAATATAAAATCATATTTATCTGCTGTTTTGCCAACCACATGGGAAAACAATAAAGCAAATCAACGTTCATAAGTCACTCAAATTTGTCTGGAAATAGATACACTGCTGCTGTGACTCGTGTGATTTCATCACAATGAATGAAGTGAACCGACGTCTTTAACTGTAGCAAGTCAGCATTCCCAGTATTATTTAGATATATGCAAAGCATTTGCTGCAGCCGATTTTCCTCACAGAAAAAGAAAATGATTCTCAGATTAAGAAATTTTGGCTAAATATAGTGAAATTGAGTTGCCTAAACAACCAATAGTAAAATTTTTATATATGTTTTTAATTAACGTATTCCAACGTCAAGGTAAAATGATGCTCAAATAAGCCTAAGATCCATAGAGCTCAGAATTCCCCGGCATTCATCTTTCAGGATAAGGGAAAATCTCCGGAAAAGAAAACCAAATGTAGATAACTCACCCTGACCAAAATTTGAACTCGTGACCTCTTGAACGAGAGGCAGACACCCTACCATCTACGCTACCGAGGCGGTCAACATAACGAAGGAACTTACCTTCATAAGTGCTATATGAAACTTTTCTATAAATTAAAGGGACGTGTAAGTCTGATAGACTTTAAGTGATCATTATGAAACACAATACACCTACACGTTTCAGATGAATAAGAAATGTCGGTTTATTGAAAATCTCGAAATAGTGAGAAGTCATATGAAGTAGCGCTTAAGAACTATCTCATCAAAGAATATGCCTAACAACTGTGAGGTTATGCAATGAAACTAGGCATAAGAAAGGCCAAAATGTACTACTCTTTCTCGCAAATGGTGCACCATTCATAAGGAAAAGTACTGTTCGAAAGTTTTCCAAAAATGATACATCTCACTTGCATAGTTTATGCTCATAGAATGTGTGAAAATATAAGACCCCTGTATCCCAATCTAGACAGGTTTGTATCAAATAGAAAAATACTCTTCTTAAATCACCGTCGAGGTTTGATCTCTTCATCTCCCGACTAGGCCAGTGGTCATGCGCTCTGACAATTGGCTAAGTGCAGTTTTGTGCTATGCAACAAATTCAAAAAGTGTTACTTGTGTTGTAAATGAATTGGGTGAAAATGATGCGTCATCTATTGAAACAATTCCAGGTTTATTAAGAAATTGTCAGTTAAAAATGATTTGGCATTCATATCTACAATCTAAACTTCTTTGTGTAGCCACACACAACTAGAAATTTCAGTAGAACTTTTGAGCGAAAAACTAAAGGAAATAAAAATTAATTTGTTACTAGAGCTAAAAGTGTTAAAATACAAATTTCAACATTTGTTTAAGAAAAACAATGGTCTCAGAGGATGTGTAAGGTGGCTCAAATCATGGAAGTTAACAAGTAGGTGAATTAGAATGTGTGCGTGTTGGTAACATCTCTTCATCTAAATATGCACGTCTGACATGTTATGATGCGAGAAGATCATTTTCATAATCTGAGTCACTATTTAGACAAATCGGCACGCATTTGGAAAAATGAAATGAAATATGCAGCATTTAACTCACGCGTTTACTACGTGTGGCACCGCAGGTGGTGACACTGATCATACATGAAATTAAGATGGAGCACCGGTGGAATGAGATGGTGGGGGAAATCGAAGATCCCGGAGAAAACCTGCACCAGCACCGTGCTGTCCGCCACAAATGTTACTTTGCGTCACCTGGAATCGAACCCGGACAGCCGTGGTGAGAGCCGAGCGGTCTAACCACTCAGCCACGGCGCGGGCCAGCGCGTTTGGAAAACAATTTTGTGGTCCACAGCAGTTTTAGGGGAACAAACTAGGAGCTGCCATCTATCTACGAGTGGTGCAAATCTATAACAATAAATTAACAATTTTCTTTCATTTGTGAATTTAAGTAAAACAGGGTAATTTTAGTTAATTGATGGAAATTAATCATTTCTTCACACTAGCCGTATATAGGCTAAGATCTTTGATAGTCAACATGAAAAATTCAATGCCACGGCCGGGATTTGAACCACGGATCTCCTGGTTTCCGTCCAGTCGCTCTAACCCATTGAGTTACCATGGCCAACGTGCCGTCCTGACATTAAATTCTCCATTTGACTCGTATATTTCCCCGGTAGACCACTAGGGGCTCTCGCATTCGAGTCAAATGGAGAATTTAATGTCAGAATGGCACGTTGGCCATGGTAGCTCAATGGGTTAGAGCGACTGGACAGAAACCAGGAGATCCGTGGTTCAAATCCCGGCCATGGCATTGAATTTTTCATGTTGACTCTAGCTATCAAAACAGTGTAACATTTTACCAAACATTTTCTTCTTCTTTAGCACATAAACATAAATATTTCAACCTTTTAACCTCGTAAAAATCCGCTCTCTACTGATCACTTGTCCTTACACAAAGCGAGATTCCAGGACAAAGTATGAAAATGTGCATTTATATGTTTTTATACGTTAAAGAATATATCTTGCAACATTTTATAATAAGTATTTCGACATCTCTCACTCTAATTTTCTGTTATTCTCCCTCTGTCTTGCCTTCTGAAACTTTGTCTCTCTCTCTCACCCGCCCTCCCCCTTAGTGCAGTGTAGTATGTTTTGAAAACATTAACATTGACTTTGCATTACAATGCAAACAGAGCTCTCTCACAGGTAAAGAAAATCTTATATAACGTTTTTAACCTTATTAAAATATTTTAAACTGCAAAACTCGTTAGAAATATTATATGTTGCAGCCACCGTTATTTAACATTTAAAAATAAAATTTAATAGGCAAAATATATCATTATTTGGCTCTATACCCCTATTAGAACACTCCTCTCTTTGGAGAAAATTATTGATCAGTTCCACGCGTTGCAGGCCGACATTCCCACCACATTATTCTCAATAAACCACTTTATCACATGGATGACGTGTTTCAAATATGAGTTTTGAAGATGTCATTCGGTAGAGAAAGCAGAGAGGATTAAAATGATCACATAAAATATAGTTTTGATAACATTTATATGACATTTATTTACAAATATTTTCTTACAGAATGACATTTTTGTCAATTCTCTTTATAGGTCAGATAAGGCAATTCTAATCTTATCAGAAAGTTTACTTTGGAAGTAATTTTTAAAAAGATCCGCTTGTATCGAAGGATTTAAGGTGTACTAAACGTTTTTAAAAATAAAACTTCTGCAATTATTATAAAAGTAAGGATAAAAATAGTGTTCGTTACAGACTGACATCTTAAAGTTATGCTTATTGCATTTCACAAGAATAAAGCCAATGTGTAATTAAATTAAATTATTTAGACACATATCTACATACTGAATTCTTTGCGAATGGGCTATGGAGGCCTACAACACTGCAAATGAATTTTGTAGATTCTTGTATAGCCTCGTAGTAACCATAACAGGTAAACGAAACCTTAGTGCACAAAAATTGCATATTTCTTTAACAGTCAGTTGTAAAGTGGGTGTCGAAAGTTTTCCGACGAACGAGGGAGTGTTAGGAAAAAAGAAGTTTCTTATGAACTAAACGCACCTGGTCAGGAAGTCTTATCAAGTAGTTCTGCTAAGTACAGTCTCAAAGGTTGAGTTGGCTTAGGCCACACCTACTTTGCAAGGTTGAGAGGTGTAATGTGATTTTAGTTATAAATAAAATATCATCCCAACGCATTTCCCTTAGCCTTGGTCGTAGGAAGGTAGGACGAATTGTTAACATAACGGTAATTTGGATATGGATATCTTGTCTGGGGTGCTTAAACGTTATGTTACTCAAGTATCAAATTTTGTATTTAGCCGGATTATGCCTTTCGTTTTTGTTGGTCACACACTCACCCAACTCTTTTTTTTTTAATTCAGGAAGCCACAAAACGTGTCTTTACGGTGGAATCTCGACATAAAAATGTTGGTTGTAATACAATACCTCCTTTTGCACACGATGTAGGTAGGACAGCGAGAAAATAAACGGATTAATGCACCCCCATCTAGATTGTGCAAGTGTGGCGTAGATGGAGACGGAACAATAATGCCAACATTATATGCAACATTCACAGTTTCTGCTACCCACTATAATTCCATATATTTCTCATTTTATGTCATTCTAAAAATTAAAAAATGTGCATATATTATATATATATATATATAGTCATCCGAACATCGGAATTCCCGATAGAACCGGCCAGCAGGTAGGGCCAGACGGAAAGCATTTAGACCACGCCTACCCATTTATCTCGTGTCACTAACTGAGGGGATGATTAGAAGAGCGGCACGAGCCCTATACCGTCTCTTTCCCCTCCCCTGATGCCTGGAACCTTCGGGATGATTCACTGAACCGCGAGACTTCCAGAAACAGCGATCTTCCTATATAAAGGGGCTGCAGTTGGCGAGTCAGTTCAGTTCTTGGCGAGCAGCTGTGAGGAGCGCCGTGCTAGTGAATGGACTGGAAGACTGTGTACGTGTATCAGAGGAGTTGTACGTAATTGTGAGTGTAGAGTGGACCTGTGACAGACGAACTGGCGAATTGTAATTGTGTGCGCTACGTAATTCTGTGTAATCGGCAAGTGTTCCAACTGTAATTCGGTGGAAATAAAGAAAATTTTGAGTTTGTTCAATTGGACTTTTAATTTCACGAACCCACTAGTATATTATTTTTACTGCATTTACCTATACGCCGCCTTTAACATCTATGGTCATATCAGCAGAGTTTTTCCTTGGGAGGATTTGCTTATTGGCAACTATGATCATTGCTTTAGGTATTGTTTAGTAACTTTAAGTTTGTACATGCTGGATTTGCTTTATAAACATTAAATTCAGGCAGACATTTACATTCTCGCCCTTACCCGTGGTACTCTAGGGGAGACAGAATAGCCATGACTAACAAGAATATTCTATTTTACAGCCGGATATTGATGACGGCACCTCCGGATGTAGGAGCTGACATGCTAATCACCAGAACACAGAAGCAGTTGCATCTACATTTTTTCCGTAATAGTGAAGGAAGTATACATTTTGCTAAAACCTGTTTCAAGCTAGGGACAGTTCAGTTATATTGCTGTTTTGTAATTTTATGGAAGATGCTCTAACTATACTCAAATGTTCATGTCAGAAGTTGCCTTTGTTTGCCAGGAAATCATGTGAAAAACTTTGGTAGTTTAATATGTTCATAGGTCAGCAATCTAGTTTCTAGCTCTGGTGAACTTTAATATAAATTAACCAGTATTTCGGGAACTGCAAATGCTAAGAAAACTTCATTGATACTATCACATAGGAATTCACGTTGCCTGCCTTAGAGTTATGGCGTCATTCCTGTCAGCTATGGGAGGTCCTGTCATCTTTTAGTTGGAGGGGCGGGAGAGAAATACCTTCAAGGACCGAAAGGAGCTGACGTTACGAAGCTAGAAGTGAGTCGTATTATTACTACGCAAAAGACCATTCCAGACTAACTAGAGAGGTTTCCATTACTAGAAGGAACTATCACCAGAAGCTTGTGAATGCGTCCGATAGCTATATAAAGCCGATGCTGGAGTAGGTTTAGAGAGTAGGTTTAGTATAGTTTTTGTTTCGAGTTTGGTGTGTTTCGGGCACTGAAGTGAGCCGACGAGTGCGGCTCCAACGTAAGGAGTCGGCAGGCGTGAAACGGCCCAGGAAGCAGTTGAAGAGTCAGTAAGTGCGGCTCCGTGCTGAGGAATCGGCAGCTGTGGAACAGGCGCGAAGCACTTTACGTGCGAGTATCGGAGTTGTTATTTTCATAGTACAACTCCGTGTAAGAGGTGAATCTATATATACGTCAGAAATATTACTAGCAGCACAAGCGGTGCGTGCTAAAGAGAGAAATACGTAAGAACCGTCTGAATCCGTGTATTTGTGTACAAGAGAAAGTTGTTGTAAGCATTGCGCTAACGATTTTGATAAAAATAAAGTAGCTTGAAGTCAACTTTTGTCACAATACAAATTGTAGATTTTAACGTCCTTCATGTAACAGTTTTTTTATTTATTATTTTTTTTTATTTTTTTTTACATTTCCTTGTACATTTCTGCTTTGAAATATACATAAACTATTTTAATATTTCAGATCCATGAAATGTTAAATATTTAGTATTAAAACATGTATGATGTCAGGGGAAGCTCGGAAGAAAGCATATTCGGCCACTCACTTTCAAAGAGGTTCAAAACAATTATTTAAATGGTTATATGATGTGTGCACCATGGATCTGGCCATTTCCTTATTGTATAACTGAGTGTTATTTAAAATGACTTTATAATCTAGTCATGAAAAACATTTTGAGAAAATTTGTATTATACCAACGTAACACATACATACGTGCTGTTTAAATGAAAACCACCAAAGGCATTTACGAGAAAATAGATCAGCTGGCCCGGTAGCTCAGTCGGTAGAGCACCTGCCTACCATGCTAGGGGTCCCGGAGTCTGGAAGTATGAATGAGAGTGAATGTGTGCGTGATCTAATGTTTAAAAAAAGAACCTAACGTTTACGAGTTAACACCTTCAACGTGTTCCGAAGGAGAACAGCCGCCGATATGACCATTGTAGTTAAAGGCGGGGTATAAATGGAACAAAAAGAAATAGATCACACAAATTTATCCATTTAAAAATATATTTTGATTTCTTTTATACATATATGTATATCTCCGTGTGGCATACTTAGACGTTGTGAAATTTTGTATTTACCCTGTTTTAGCGATTGTATTTACGTTATTAACGGACAACAAAATTTCCTATTTGTTTTTATTCATTAAGTATGATGTATTTGACATGAAATTTCAACCCCGGAAATCTGAGCCCATTTATCTAATATTACGTCTGCAAAATCGAACTACTTTGGAAATTAGTTTGAAGCATACAAATATAAGACTTCAGTTATCTTATAAGAAATGATCATTTATCATCATTTTAGGCCGCGCCATGGCTCAGTGGTTAGACCGCTTGGCTCTCACCAAGGCGGCCCGGGTTTGATCCCAGCGACCGCAAAGTGAGATTTGTGGTGGATAATACGGCGCTGGGGCGGGTTTTCTCCAGGACCTTCGGTTTTCCCCGCCATCTCATTCCACCGGTGCTCCATCTTCATCTCATGTACCATCAATTTCACCGCCTGCGGTGCCGTATGTAGTAAAAGTGGGCGTTAAACACTACACATTTCATTTATATCATCATTTTACCTGAATAAGTTTTTTTTTCCGAGAGATGATATGAAATGATAATAAAAATGAAATGGAGGGACAAGAAATTCGGGGATGTAATTAATCTAGCCAGCATTCACTTGGCGACTCGGAAATAGCCTCGAAATAACCCATGAGTCAGGTAGGCTTGCCACAGGAATCGAACCCAGACTTTCCAAATGTGGGCCACAGACGAAACCGCCTGAGCCATCCCGTTCGGTAAAGCTGTGAGTAGTCTACAAATTTCTCTCATACCTAACGCGTTTAGTGCTCAAAGTTCTGTCCATATAGGCCATTGCCTCAAATTTCTACATATGGGGATAAAAATATGAGAAGGGGTAGTTTTTTATATTTCTAGCATATTTTGTAATTTCACAAAGTATGTAAATGTGTGCCCTTATTGGCTCAAGCGATATAGTTTTCTATATAAGGGGTTTTAAATAAATGTAATGATAGTTTTTAAAAACTTAAAGCTATTACATGATTGAAAATAAGAATTGTAATGTTGATTATAATATTTACCAGATGCTACTGTGTAATTTTAAAACATTTTGACTAGAGTTTTACACAAGGAGATGAAAATGAGAATTGCAATTTCGTTGCGTCTTATATAAATTTACAAGTTTATCTAAGTAGACTAGAGACTGTCGATTTTCATATTAAGTTTGGAAAATAGGGATGGACAGTAAAGTTAGTTGAAGTTTCTAAAATAAGGCAGAATATAAATGTTTTTCCTATATTTAAAAACCCAAGTCTATGGTTACCTTATCCAGGTAACTCACCCTGACCAAGTTTCACCCTGACCTGAGTATTTTCATTAGAATTTGAATAAATGTATTTGTTTTTAATATTATGCATTTGGAGCTGTCCTTGAACTTGGGACCCTGCCCTTTTGTTTTGGACAGCATTCTGCAACACATTATATACATTTACACTTTGTTCTTGGACATGCTATATCATGTTTTTTTTTTCTGCCCAATTGCTAATTTTCACTTTCTTCTCTATTTCTGCTGGCGCTTCACTCTGATTCATTTGCTCCTCTCATGCTACCCTAATGCCCGCCTCGGTGGCGTAGATGGTAGCATGTTTGCCTCATGTTCAAGAGGTCTCAAGTTCGAATCTTGGTCAGGGTGAGTTACCTGGATAAGGTTTTTTCCGTGGTTTTCCCTTATCCTCAAAGACGAATGTCGGGTAACTCTAAGCTCTATGGGCCCTGGGCTCATTTGAGCATCATTTCACCAATTTCATTCACTGTCCGATATGACTTGACGTTGGAGGATGTAAATTACGCACACACCACACACACACACACACACACACACACACACACACACATACACACACACACACACAGTGGCTCAATGGGTTAGAGCGACTGGATGGAAACCAGCAGATCCGTGGTTCAAATTCCGGCCATGGCATTGAATTTTTCATGTTGACTATCTATCAAACATAAGAGATGTTTAAATATTACTTTATATTCATTTTTGTGATTCTTATCATGGCCACACACTGCCCTTGAACCGGCACAGAACCTCTTATCGTTATGACTTAATGTCCTTCAGTGTGAAACTAGGTTCAGTGAAATACAGTTGCAAGTATGGCGAACTCAGACGTACTTCATATACAGACACCTCTTATATATAGTAATGCTCTTAGTAAGATTGCTCCTGATGGCAGAAGAGTATACTTAAAAATGGAAAACAGCCAGATTGGGGGTTCATTCAAAATTCGTGGTATTGGTCGACTTGCTCAGAAGGTAAGTGCAGCTGCCAGCCAGGAACACAATATATGGATTGATTACGTTTCTTGGTTTGTGTAGAGTCCATTTTAGAATTATAACTATAGAATGGATTATGCAGGGAGTTTTACGCAAGTCAGCTATATACTACATAACTACATGCATACATGTACATAAATAAGACGTTTTAACTATTATGTACAGTTGAGTTGAGTCCAAAGGTTCTACTCCCATTAGTCCTGGAGCCGTAGGACCAAGACCCGGGCCTCTTTAACCAGGGAGTATCCGAGCTGTCCCAAAGGGTGCCCGGCGTCCTCCGTGGGGCTTTCCATAGGGCAAGACTTGGGTCACTAACAAGGCCCCCAAGGACACAAGACGGGATGGAAGTGGATACGCCACTTACGCGCGCCAACACCAAAATGTGAAGGCTACCGATATGACCTCGGTGGGGCCACCTGGCGATCTAGCACGCCTTGTACTAGCTCTGCAGGCTAGTACCCGAGAATATTAATGGCGTCGCTCAACCCCGTCCGGAGACGTAACCGATCACCCACGGGTATCGGGAACCACTGCCCCCTCGAGACCAACCCAATCCGAACAACGCTCCAATGTTCGGCCCGAGATTCCTCTAGTAACGTCAGAGGTACTATCTTTCAAGAAAGTAAATGTACACTTTCCGCGGGTCAGTATCACTAAGGCCTTCCGTGACTAGATGGTATGAAAACTCAATCGGTCATTTTCGTAGATGTATAGTGTCGTGGTCGCCATTTTAACCTGTTACTCACTTCGAAGATTTCTAAGGCTATATTAACCCAGTATAACAAGATTGAGTATATATCACAAAGTAAGTAATAATTCTCTTGCAGCTGAAATGGAAATGGAAATGTGTAGTGTTTAACGCCCGCTTTTACTACATACGGCACCGCAGGCGATGACACTGATGATAGATGAGATGAAGATGGAGCACCGGTGGAATGAGATGGCGGGGGAAACCGGAGGTCCTGAAGAAAACCCGCCCCAACGCCGTGTTGTCCACCACAAATCTCACTTTGCGTTCGCCTGGGATCGAACCCGGGCCGCCTTGGTGAGAGCCAAGCGGGTCTAACCACTGAGCCACGGCGCAGCCACTCTTGCAGCTGAGTTATTAAATAAATGGCGTTGGAAAATGTGCAAGAAAACGGAAAACACGTGGAATTATGATTTTAACAGAACCAATATCTATATTGCATATAAAGCAAGCTTCCTTAAGTGCTCACGTAGCTCAATGACAGAGCACGCGCTGTGGTAAATATTACGAGGGTTCATGGTTCGGGTACCATCCTGTGGATGTTTTTTATTCCAGATTTTTAATTTGTTAGATTAAGTAACGAACCAATTTATAACTGTTTTCTTGGGGTAAGCTGTTACTAAATGGCATTGGAGAATTAGCAAGATGACGAATGCCAGGAAGAATGACGGCTTAATAGAGCCAACATCTTGTTGTATATAACCTACTACAAACACATGTTATCGTAGCTCAGTGGCAAAATACATGCTGTCACTGAGCCGAGGATTCATGGTTTGAAACCTAGTATGTAGTTATAATTCTTATTCCAATGATTTTACTTTGTAAGACACCGTAACGAATGAAATTATACTTTCTCTCTTGCGACTAATTTAATAACGTGTTTTTGAAAAGAATGCCAGAAGTTTCCAGAAGGTTGAATGATGTTTTTAATGGAGCCAACTCCTAAACACTGTATACCATCCATCTGTTCTAACAATAAGCTAATATATAAAATAACAAGATATTGAATAATTCTCATCTTGAGAAAAACAAACTTAGAGCTGCAATATAATTGTATAATCCAGTGGAGTATAAGACATAAAACTGAAAAGATATTCTGTGTAACCGTAGTTACAAATAGCCATTATTAGGAATTACAAAAAGAAGACGATATACAAAGATAATTTTGCTTAGGAAACAAAGTAAAAAGCTGTCATTTCTTCATGGCGCCAACGTGATACATTAACAAATGAATTAAATTATGAAACATTTGAGATTTATAGAAAACGTATTTTTACTAGAATAAACAATGATTTGTGGAAACAAAGAATGAAAAAAAGAAATGAAATCTTGTGATATAGAACCTGGTGTAATCGCCCCCAGCTATGATTACATCATTTAATCTTCCGTGCATGTTTGCAACCAAGACAGAACACCGGTTTGGATTCTGCTAATAATATTGCCATAGCTCCATCACGTGAGCAACCAAATTTTCTTGAACTCTGTCTGGTCGACGTTCTTCCCATTCTTTCACCATGAAGGCCCATATATGTTCAATGGTGTTTAGATCGGGAGACTTTGGTGGCCAGTCCATGCAGATTATTTATTGATGCCTCGTTAGCCAATCCTGGGTGATATTTGCAGTATGCACACCACTGTTGTCGTGCATAAATATATACTCTTCTTGTTCTGGAAACCTAGTACGAAGGGATGGTAGCAAAGTTTTTTCGAGAATGTCTACATAGACTGCACTCGTCATTCTCTCTGGCATTTGAATTAACTCCCCTGGACCTGATGCTGTCATGTACGCCCAAAACTGTGCTGAAATTCTTCCCGAATATGCTGCTCGAACGACGTGATGAGGTTCCTGTCTAATTCCTCGTAGTCTATACAGGCATAGGGTCCCTTGCTGGTCGGATCGAAATATCTTCTCGTCACTCCAGATTACCAGGTCCCAATAAGCCTGAGGAAAGTCGCAATTGCGCTGTGCCCATTGTAATCGTCTTGCTTTGTGTACCCCTGTAAGAAAGTGCTTAGTGGCAGGACGATCCTTTAATCGTTGGCGTATGGTTTCATATGAGCAACCATACTCAACTGTACCCTCATGATACCTGTCCAGCCACTGCTTCACTGTTCTTCGGTCGCAACTCAATTCTATGGCAATTTGTGAAGCATTTTCACTATGAGAAGCACGGCCTATAATTTCACTCTTTTGAGCTGCATTCAGCTCCACACAACCTCGTGGACGTGGCATGCTATTTCACTATGATGAAGTCTCAGTGAAAGATACAAATGCAGTGCATTATTTCCAGCAATATTTTGCACATGCGCAAGAAATACAAGGTGGAAAAAAGTATTACATGTTGAGAGTTAGAACCGCAAATCATCAGTTTACTTGACACAGTGTGCGTTTTACCACTAAGCTACGCCAACAGATGTGATAGCGCTGGTTATATACAATATATACCTGTTGGTTCTATTAAAATCGCCATTCCACATGTTTTCCAATTTCTTTTGTATTCCGCAGTGCCATTTAGTAACAGCTTAGCTACAAGAGAACATTTGTAAATTAGTTCGTTACTGCGTCCAACAAACTAAGAAATTTGGAGATAAAAATTATGCCCACGTGTTAGGGTTCGAACCTTGAAGCATGGTCTCGCTTATCTCAGCCCACGTTTTGCCGCTGAGCTACGAGAGCAGTTAAGATAGCTTGCCTTATAACACACACACACACACACACACACACACACACACACACACACACACACACACACACACACACACACACACACACATAGTCACGGTACGCCTGAGTGATACTGACCCGCGGAAAGTGTACATTTACTTTCTTGAAAGATAGTACCACGAGTGCTAAGGGTCCGCAGCGCCCGCACCACGGCAGCTGAAGGGGACGGATCCCTTCCCCCACGGGAAATTATTATGTACACAATTTTTTACAAAACGTTAAGATTCATAATAATAGTGCAGGATTTATATACAGTGTGTTCTTTATATTACCGGGCCGCGGAAGGCTCTGCGCACTATTACCTACATTGAAGGTTTTCTTTTCTAAAACTCCCAGGTACTTCTCATGAGAGATAGTGACATGCATTGTAATGAATACAAATAACTTTGCTGAAAGTGATGTGCATCTGTACTGAGACATTCATGGCATCTTCAGATGAAATTCCCATTCATACGCTTAAGTTCTTACGTATTTTTCATAATTGCTGTTCTTATACTGACGATAACTTCCTCTATGAAGTAGGGAGTGTTTCTATAAACTTAAAACTCTAGACAGACTTGTGCAATTGCACGTCACCGCCCACCCTCGTCTCTCTCTGTAGCCCCATAAAATCGAGTAGGTTTAACGCTGAATTGCAAGCACTTTTATAGAGGGGTAATTTATCGGTAGGGCCCGGACTTTCCGGTAAAATATTCCTTCATTTTAAGTTTCTTTTATGTTTAAAATAGTTTTTTTTTTTAGTTTTTTCTTGATTAAAGTAGGGTTTTTTCAGATGTTTTGTTTGTTTATCAGTACATGTACTTATAATTTTCCTTCTCTGCTACTTATTTGTAAGATTTATTCAAGAAAGGTATACCTTTATTCAAAGGTATCTCTCAAAGAACGCGCAAAATAGAGTTTACTATTTGCTTTCTATGTTATTTTTTTAGCATTGCGGAGATAGTTACATACTTACTGAAATTTTCTAGGGCAAACGATTTCCTACTGTCACGCAACACATTCTTGCATGACGAAAACGTTCTTTCAACAGAACATGACGTCATTATACCATTGATGCCAAGGCAGCACGTTCTAGAGGTAGCTTTCCTGTATACTTTTCTCCCTGCAATAATGAGTTTATGATTTTCATGTCTTCAAAACCAGGATTTCTTGTGCAACTTCGAATAACATGTAGCTCCCACTGGTTCAGGTATTTGTTTTCTCGAAACATTGTCAATGATTTCTAGAGCATCTTTCAGTGGCAAAGCTGTACTTTCCAACCGGGGAATAGCTTTTCTATAAAACGAAAATGTGTGTTAATATAAGCAAAGGAAGCTGCAAGAGTGGGGCACTCGAGTGATCTCTTAGCCTTGGCAATGGAGGAAGCTTCTGTTTCATCTAATTCATTCACGACATTTTTAATGTCCTTTAAGTTCTCGTACTGTCCTTTAAGTAAACGGTAGGAGACAGCCAAGTTCTCCAACGTATAAGTATTGGCACAGCAGAAAGAGGGGTGGTCCTGCGCCGTGGCGTAGTGGGCTAGGGCGTCTTGCTTTGGTTCCCTGCTACGGAAAGCAGCCCGGGATCCATGCGACCCCTGGAGGTGCGGATTTTAGGTCCCGGGTACAGGACCGGTGCCCACTCAGCATCGTGAGGAAATTGAGGAGCTTACGATAGGAAAGTGGCCCTGGTCAAGAAAGCCAACTTTCCGGCTGGGGGCGCCGAGATGCTGACCACATCTCCCCCCTCCGTATCGGTTGGATGATCACCCACCTCTACCTTGCGTATTTGGGCGGGAGGCCGGCAGTCTGGTTGGCAGGCATTGGCCCTCTATGGGTTGTCGCGCCAAGGGTTATTATTATGATAATGATGATTATTATTATCATTATCATTATTGAAAGAGGGGTGGCCGGTACTTTCTCTTTGAACAATTGTATACGTGTTGGGGCTTTTAAGAAAACCTTCTTGACCGAACAACTTCGGAGGAGCAGAATTCGAAAATCGATCGGACCTTTTTTTTTTGTTGTTTTTGTAAGTTTACGTCCTCCAACGTTAATTCATTAGGACGGTGAATAAAATGGGTGAAATGATGTTCAAATGTGTCCAGGATCCATGGAGCTTAGAGCTACCCGACATTCGTCTGTAAGGATAAGGGAAACCCCGGAAAAACCTTATCCACGTAACTCACCCTGACCGAGATTCGAACTTGAGACTTCTTGAACGTGAGGCACACATGCTACCATCTACGCTACCGAGGCGGGCTCGATCGTACTGATTTGCCCTCACGCACATTACTTCTTTATTGAGATGAATGGCATTTAATGGTGCAGTTCACTTGTTTTATTAATTTACTCTCGAATATAACCTTCTAAATTAACTTTGAAAATCGGAAGATAAAATTCTTCGTTTCAAAAGGGGAAAATAGCTATTTAGGTTATTTTAAATGTCAAACCCTCAATTAGGTTTTATTAGGTAAAATAAGGTTAAAATCTAAATATCCGGGCTCTAGTTATGGGTTTTGATTAAAGAATATGTCTTTAAATAATGGAAGTCTTTAAATAATATGATGGTTGAGTTAGCATTACAAATTCGTGATATATCTATAACGCTAGGATACACAATGAAACTGCGAAAAGTATAAAATGCCAGTTAGCGAAATATGAGTGCTGTAAGAGACAGACAGTGTAAGTAGCTTTTAAATCACCCATACTTATAGTCAATTGTTACAAAGCAAAGCTGTTTCACCGCTGTTTCTCCTAATATACTCAACTTCACTATCGGGGGCGTAGCGCCAATGGTTGTGGGTGATGTACTGCCCACCCTTAGTTAACACTTCCCTACTACATTAATCTTATTGGCACAATCCTTACCGAACAGTAAGTTCTGAACAATCATCTTCCATGAACTGCTGTTAGCTTATCACGTCAGTCATGAAAAGCAGAGCGGGGGAATGAGGTTTGTTCATGTTGCACGCCAGTCTCAGTACGCGATGCGCGTACAGTGGATTTAACACAGAAGTGTACATATTGCTTACTAGGGTTAATGTGTTTTAAATTGAAGTTTTCGGTATTTTGCCCAGAAGAGAAGCTTAATTTCGCACTTTTAGCAACTTGTGATCATGTTAGATGACAACAAGCAGCATTTTGGGCGATAATTGACTGTAGTGAAAGTGGAAAATACGTCAAACAACTGTGAGCGGAGTATGTACATTGCTGGTGGACATCTGCGCGAGTCACCAAGAGGGAAACCGTGTTGATGCATTTCTTGTAAACCAAGTGTACCGAATGTGGAATCTGAGTGTCGTGCAATTAACGAACTGCAGTTGAGACACTTCCATCAGCTAAGTTTTACTGAAAAAGAAAACATAATCCAAACAGGATCCCCCGAAACATTCTTTAAATATAACCACCAACATTAAGAAATAGATGATTCCCCATCTTCTCTAGAGTTTGGAACTATGAATGAGAGTGCGAATGTGTGCGTGATCTAATGATTAAAACTCAACGAATACTAGTTAACACCTTCGATATGTTCCAAATGAGAACTGCCGCCGATATGACATTGGAGTTAAAGGCGGGGAATAAATGGGAACAAATTATTAAGAAATGTTTGAGGAATTTTAAAGATAAAACATATGAAAGCGAAGCATGGGTCTGTGGATGCAGGACCCTAAATAAATTATTTTGTTGGTCATGTCTTTTGTTTTCTAAAGAAAAGTCAATTTGGATCGCAGGAGGATATGTTGATTTGAACAACATATATAAAGCAGTAAATAAAAAAAGAAATATTCCTGCAATCACATTATTTGTGAGTAAGAACAAAAACTGTTCGAAAAACCAGAAGAACACAATTTTGTTTTCAATTGAGCAATATAACATGGAAGTTAGAAAAAAAAAAAAACAGAGCAATACTGTCACATTTGATACGATCTGTCCGCTTTTTGGGAAAACAAGGGCTTGTGTTTCGTAGCCACATTGAGAGTGCTGCTAGGGAATTTTATTGAATATATAAATGAACTAAGGGAGTTTGATATATATGTCAAAGAGCACCTGGAATGGCCCACTGTAATATATTAATATTCAAGCTAGACTCTCTAGGAACTGAATTTTCTGCTCCGCTCACATCTTTGCTAATGAAGCCACAACAGTATAAGTACTTCATGATGTTTATAAACTCAGTGTTTAAACGTCTGAAATAGTTTAAATTAATATGCATCAGATTATAACATATTTTCTTCCTTCTAGTATTTAAAATATTTTTGTTAAAATTGTGTATTTTTATGTATCAACTCCAACCCTAATATACCACTTTCATGATGTTTATAAACTCAGTGTTTAAACGTCTGAAATAGTTTAAATTAATATGCATCAGATTATAACATATTTTCTTCCTTCTAGTATTTAAAATATTTTTGTTAAAATTGTGTATTTTTATGTATCAACTCCAACCCTAATATACCACTTTCATGATGTTTATAAACTCAGTGTTTAAACGTCTGAAATAGTTTAAATTAATATACATCAGATTATAACATATTTTCTTCCTTCTAGTATTTAAAATATTTTTGTTAAAATTGTGTATTTTTATGTATCAACTCCAACCCTAATGTACCACTTTCATGATGTTTATAAACTCAGTGTTTAAACGTCTGAAATAGTTTAAATTAATATGCATCAGATTATAACATATTTTCCTCCTTCTAGTATTTAAAATATTTTTGTTAAAATTGTGTATTTTTATGTATCAACTCCAACCCTAATATACCACTTTCATGATGTTTATAAACTCAGTGTTTAAACGTCTGAAATAGTTTAAATTAATATACATCAGATTATAACATATTTTCTTCCTTCTAGTATTTAAAATATTTTTGTTAAAATTGTGTATTTTTATGTATCAACTCCAACCCTAATATACCACTTTCATGATGTTTATAAACTCAGTGTTTAAACGTCTGAAATAGTTTAAATTAATATGCATCAGATTATAACATATTTTCTTCCTTCTAGTATTTAAAATATTTTTGTTAAAATTGTGTATTTTTATGTATCAACTCCAACCCTAATATACCACTTTCATGATGTTTATAAACTCAGTGTTTAAACGTCTGAAATAGTTTAAATTAATATGCATCAGATTATAACATATTTTCTTCCTTCTAGTATTTAAAATATTTTTGTTAAAATTGTGTATTTTTATGTATCAACTCCAACCCTAATATACCACTTTCATGATGTTTATAAACACAGTGTTTAAACGTCTGAAATACTTTAAATTAATATGCATCAGATTATAACATATTTTCTTCCTTCTAGTATTTAAAATATTTTTGTTAAAATTGTGTATTTTTATGTATCAACTCTAACCCTAATATACCACTGTGTAAAATAGGGTTCATAAATCTGGATAAATAAAAAAAATGGCCCACTGTATTTCGTGATATCTCGCCAGTTGTACAGAACGATTTTATTTCCAGCATCAGCACAGTAATGACCAGAAAAATTAGAAAATAAGTTTCTGAGGCAGCCTTTTTTCCTAATATTAAATGAAACTTCTGATGCTAGCTAGAAGTCGCAATTGTCGACTACCTTCCGCTGTATGACAACCAAAGGAACCATAGAAGAAAGATTCGTTGTTTAAATCAAAGCATCTTATCTTTTTCCTTTCACTCGTATATTCATTCGTTCATTCGTTCATTCATTAATTCAATTGATTCATTCATTCAATTGACTTATTTATTTATTTATTTACATTAGATTTCAAACTGCATATCGTAGTCCACATACCACGCTACGCCACTTTTCACTATAGTTCAATGTAGTTAAACCTAATTATCGCAATACCTTTATTGCATTGTAACTTGCAGACTATTTCAGGAGAAAAGAATGGGATCACTTAAACCTTCTTCTTCTTCCTCATCTTCTTCTTCTTCTTCTTCTTCTTTAACTACCCCAGTTTTCTCGCTGTCGTGGTATTAGGCGATTCTTCTTTCTCTATTCCTTATGCCTTTTAGGCGTCGGGCTGAGGAACAGAAATTCTGGAACAGATAGATGACCCAGGATGAGTGATCAGCCGAATGCCTGGTATGACAGTGAGAGAAGTAGATGACAGAATAAGTGCGCGGTCAATGAAAAGAAAGATGATAATGGAGCAACTGGTGGAATGATGGCGGAGGAAACCGGAGATCTCGGAGGAAGCCCGCCCCTGTCCACCACAAATCTCATATGCGGTCGCCTGGGATCACCTTGGTGAGAATCCGGAGGGGCCGATCACTTACACCACTTCTAAAAATGACTCATTATACAAAACACAGGTTATTTGTAAAACTGATGCAGCCGCAGAAAACAATGATGAAATCTATACTATTTTATATTCCACAGTTGTGGAATACATATGACGTATTTACTTTTAAATATTCATTCTTGTGAAGCTTAAAATTGGTAATGCTGCCCTTAACGTCAGATATATTTCAAGTAACATGGGATGCTCACAGTGCAGTTTATTTTAAACAAGAAGCGACTAAACCTGTTTCATAATGCCCGAAAACAGTAACGACAAGGAGAACGTTAAAATCCACGTACTGTCGGCACGTAGTCCCGAGCAAGCGACAGCACAGAGCGAGCAGTAGAGGCGTGTATCATTATCACGAACTTTTATAGTAATGGATATAATAGTGCCATAATAAAAGCGGACCACGATGGTATTTACGGAAGTTTTTGTATTGGTCATCACGTAGAGTAGCGAACAGGGCCCGGACTTTGATAACCTGTCATCTTCCACCCCCCCCCCCCTTATACAGTATGTGTTGCTCTTAAGCATTAAAATGCTGAATACGACACCGGTAATAAAAAATTAATTTTATTGGAAATTTTTTCATCATATTTTTCTATTTTTTAAGTTTTAGGTATTTTTTTTTTTTTTCAATTTTTATCAAGAAATTAGAGTAGCTAACATTATTAAATAAAATCATATAGACTATGTATGTGAGAACGCTAAAAAAATTTAAGCTTCTGAAAAGATTAGCTCGCACTGAATGGGGAAGTTCTTGGGAAACGTTGAATACAGCTTACAACACTTACATTAAACCAGTGATAAAATATTGTGGAGAAATATTAATAACATCATATCGGAAACTCGAACTCGAACGCATACAAAATCAAGCACTTAGAATAATAACCGGAGCAACTAAAACAAATCCGACAGAAGCACTGTAGATTGTTTCCTCTAACAAACCAGTGAATTTAGAACTAGAAACTTAAGCTATTTTACAGTATATACGATGATTAGATCTCCAAATTTCAATAAATGGTACAATAATTCAGATGTTGTAAATAAATTAAAAACACAATCTGGATTCATGCAAGAAGTTAATGAACTTGATAAAAGATTAGAAATGCCAAAACAAAGAGAAAATCTTATTGTATCAACCCTAAAATAATTCCAAAACTACCAAGAAAATCAACTGTTGTCCTCTTATGCTTCATAACTGGACATGATTGTCTGAATAACCATCTTTATAGGATTGAACTTTCAAACTCACCATACTGTCTACTGTGTAGAGAAGAGAAGAAATTATGAATTTGGAACATCTACAATCATGCCAAGCTCTGAAGACGTGTCCTGATATTGTCACCAAATACTGGGAGGCTAGAAGGAGAATGATTTGACTGCCAATTCATGAGCATTAGACACACACACACACACACACACACACACACACACACACACACACACACACACACACACACACACACACACACACACACACACACACACACACACACACACACACTTCCTCTCCTTTCGTGACACACAGTCATTGTGTTGACTAATCCTCATGGAACAATTAATTTAAGTGAAAGTCAAATATGCTATAACAGACTTAGCGAACGGTATTCACCAGGTGTGATATTGCCCTACTTCCTCTCCTTTCGTGACCACCAAACGGGGAAAAATATTTGCAGATGAGGGGAGGAACTACCCTGTTCACACCTTCGGAGTAATGTTCCACAGGTTTGTTCTACAGTGTGTCGAATTGTATCTGATATTGAAGTTACCATATCATATTATGAAATTAATTTTACTTTTCTACTTGCTGTGCTTCTATTACTATCCGAGTACGCAAACATATACAGATTGAGAATGTAACTAAGCAACATCGCAACGATTATTTGTACGCAATAATTTTGTAGTTTACCTGATGAAGTGGTGATAGCTTTTATATGAGGCATGTCATTATGCCCATCTCTCTTACCTTGTTCAAGGGGCGCTTCTTCTTCGGAAGAGACGGTGACTAATCGATCAGCTTAGTCTCACCCCAGATTGCCGTCTGTGTTGTAGGACGGCCATATCTCTCCCCGTCCTCCATGTGCTCCAGCTTGGTTTGTTCCTCCCGTGCCTAGAGATACTGCTGCACAACTTGGCAAAGTCGTTTTTCTTCGTAGGCACTTTATTCTTAAACAGCCCCAACAAACAATTTTGACAACGGTGGATTTTTTCAGAAACATAACAATTTTGTCCATGTCCAACGTACTGAAATTTTGTCGTCCGTTGTTATTTGTTCTATCCAAAGAGCACCAATGTTCTGTAGAAGTTATGTGTCCTGTAGATGTAAATATAACGACGGGTTTTCTGGAAATTTTTCTCTTAAATCTTAAATTCTGGTTGTTCTTCGGCTGCCTGATTCTCCCCATTTTTTGTATTAAACTTTTGGATTTGTTTTTAAACTGAAAACGTAAAATTTTAAAATGATGGATATTTCTTGAGGAACTTAGACTACAACTAAATTTTAATCAACATTTTTCTGACCTGTTTACTTGCTATGGAGATAAATCGTTGTTTAACATGCATATCAATTAAAACAAAAGCGAGGTAAAATAAATCGCGTGGAAACATAGAGGATAAAACTTGATGTGCCGCACTCAGATGCCTATCTCTACTATTGACAAACTACTCTTACAAAAGTATTCTTCTCTATCTGCTTAGTGTTAAACAAGATAAACTTTTGCAGAAATTGTCTTATTGCTAGTTTTCTTGAAACTGAATGAGAGTGTGGGAATACAGTAGGCTTTAAGCGATAGTCAAATGTTTTAAGGATGATGTCTTTGAAATTTTGTTCTCCTTCCTAGATCAAAAAATAAAATATTGAGGAAAATAAACAAACGTATTGGAAAACTCAAGGAAATAACAATGAGTATCTCGGAAATTGTTCCTTCCACGAATGTTTATTTATAAATCATATTTTAACAGATCTACAGTCCGCCTCTGTAGCGTAGATGGTAGCGTGCCTCACGTTCAAGAGGTCCCGAGTTCGTATCTCGATCAGGGTGAGTCACCTGGATAAGGTTTTTCCGGGGTTTTCCCTTATCCTGAAAGACGAATGTCGGGTAACTCTAAGCTCCATGGACCCCGGAAGCACTGAGCATCATTTCACCCATCTCATTCATTGTCTGATATGACTAAATGTTGGAGGACGTAAATAAGAAACAAACAAACTTTAACAGATATACAATTTTTGTGCAGTAAAATTTTACCAATCTCTTATGGTTTACCAGTTACACAAATAACACCCAAAATGAGATGGACTTCTGAATACATTTCCAGAAAATTCAGGATTTACAATTTATTTATCTTTAATATGTGGTGCTTGAATCAGAAAGTATAGCCTAATAATCTGTGGGTTAACATCACTTTTTGAGCAAATGAAGTTTTTCATAAACTTTCCCATATAAAGGGTCGTCTGAAGGTGGGAGGGGGGAGATTATCTTGAAAATCTTCACGATGCATCCTTGGACAATACTGAACAAGATTATGGACATCTGGTAGAGATTTTGGGTTAAAAAGTTCATTTTTATTTTTTTGCTTAGTGGAATATACGTACATAGCTCTCAGAATATGCTCATATAAAGTTAATGTGCATTTGCGACATTTAAATGGAGATTTAAATCGAGCTTTACTTTGCTCCTTATTACATTATATTTTCTCTCCTTCTTATAACAGGAAAAACTCACAGATAATGTTGAGAAATATATGCACTAAAAACTGAACATATGAATGTAAATATGCACTAAAATAATGGTTAAAAGATGCACCCAAATATGCATTAAAAACTAATATGCACCCAAATATGTACTATCAAATGTCAAACTTTGGTTATAATAAAGGGCAATAATTAAAAACTATTCAAATTACCGTATATTCATGCACATTAATTGCAACTGCAACAGTATTAGCTAATGTCTGAAAATATTTCAATATATTTACAGCGCTTAGCTCCTTCCATTAAGAAGCAATGTGAAACAACTATTATTTATGTTTCCTGGCTGCAATCTATTTCTCCTCTCAGTAAAACTATATTTGTAGAGAGAAAATGCTCTCTCCACGTTACAAGAAGTAAGGGGGAAAATCTTCAAGTTCGCTAATAGTTAGGGGCCAATTTCTATATTAGCAAACTGTTCCCCGTGCAGCACTTTATTAATGACTCAAACTGAAAAATTCAATGCCACAGCTAGGATTTGAACCACGGATCTTCTAGTCTCCGACCGGGTGTGCTTAACCACTGAGCCACCATGACAACATGCCAGCATGATTCGTATTTTTCCGAATAAACTATTAGGTGTGCTCATATAGAATGAGATACGCACCGTTTGTGGCAACTTACTTAAGCCCCAGGCTTCATAGTTAGTCGACTATTAGGTCGTCGTGGAAATTAATTGTTCTTGCGCACTAACCATATATGGGACACGGTTTGGATAGGTAGAGTCAGACTAACAATTCAGTACTATATCCAGGATTTGAAACAAATCCGTCTGTTGCTTTTAACCAATGAGCTACCATGGCAACATGCCACTACTTGCGTTTTTCCCGGTTACGTTGTTACATAAACCATAAAACAGTAAGACACAAAATGGGCAGTGCACTGCACAAAACATAAGCAGAAAATTGTTTGTAACATTTTTACCCCTTTTTTCAATCAGGAACCACGCTGATTCACTGTTAATGCGCAGGAGTATGGAGCCGCAATGACGTACTTTAAGACAGTAAATCAGAATTAGCATGCAAACTAGATGTGACACAGGAAAACAAAAGACATGTACGAAATCAGGAAATCTTATTTAGTCGACTTGTTGTAACTGGTGTAATAGGTGTTACGCACATATCTCGCATTAAGAATTGTATTAATAATAGCGTGGGTAAACACAATGGGGAGGGAAGAAAATGATTACGTAAAACATTCCTCTTGCTCGCCCTCTTTTGGTGGTCAGACATGAGGTTCGGCCTTTGTTTCATCAGTCGTGATACTTCATCTATTTCTGGTTTGTTTACGAACACATGACTGTCTCATAGTAGTACTCAGGATATTAGCAATGTGCTTTGATTGTTGACACCGGTTAGGCAGAGCACGAGCAGTTCCTCCTTTGGCAGCTAATAAACGCAATGCTATCTGTTTTGAGGAATATGCATCATCTCTAGCTGTATTCAAGGTATAATATATTAAATAGTTTACGTGAGGTTCTTACTTAATGGTTAGTTAGGATAGAGTCGAAGTGTATACATTCGTAAAATAAATCTTAAAAGCTAATACAATGTTGAAGACTAATAAGTATTAATCAAGGAAGGCCTCTAGGATAGTTTATACTTAACCTACACTTTAATTAATGTTATAAGAAGCTCACATTAGCGTAAATGTTATGGTTTCCCTCAGGCTATTTCATAGACGAACATGGAGGTTATGGCTAGTACGAGTGCAGTTTAATAAGAACTCGTGTTAGGAATGAACACGCCAGTTTTTTTTTCAAATACAAATTATATATTTCTCAACATAGTACGCTTTTAGGCATACACACTTCTTCCAACGCTCTTGCCATTTTTAACACCATCCAAAAACATAAGAATTGTCAAGCTCTGCAAAATACGCCTCTGTCTCAATGATGACCTCATTTGATCTTAATTTTGTTCCTGCGAGTTATTTCATGGAGTTTGGCGTCGGCAGCTCCAGATGAGTGTGCTGCGGCATTATCGTGGTGAAACAGGACTTTCTTCTTCGCCATATGGAGCGTGTGTCCTTCAACTGCTTGTCGAAATGGGCCAATAACTCACTGTAATATTCTCCAGTAATCGTTTTTCCTTTTTCCAATCAATGAGTCAATGAGTATGATATCCTCGCTATCACTTTTCGGGCGATGGGACCGTCTGTGCCTTTTTTGGAGCAGATTCTCCGGAAGTAACCCGTTGTTTTGGTTGTTGCTTGGTTTCCGGAGTATAATAATGAACACAGATTTCGACGACAGTGACAACTCGACGCAAAAAGTCCTTTGGATTTTGCTTAAACAGTTCCAAACACTGCTTCGAGGTTGAAAGCTGCACCCGCCTGTTGTCCACTGTGAGCAAACGCGGCACCCATCTGGCCGACAGCTTTCTCATCTCCAACTTATCGTGAAAAATATGAATTGTCATTCCCGTCGATACACCTATGGCCTCTGACACTTCGCGAATTTTCGTTCGACGGTCTGCAAGGATCATACCATGGACTTTGTCAATGACTGCCTCGGTAACCACATCTGCAGAGCGTCTTGGGCGCTGTTCGTCATAAACAGATATTCGACCACGTTTAAATTTGTTATACCAATAGTATATAACTGTTGTCATAGAGAGAAAAGGTTCTCCGTAAATAGCATCCAATTTCGCTTTTATCTCCTCGCAAGTTTTTCCATCTAAAGGTAAAAAGCGAATTACTGAACGATACCTACTGCACTTTTTCCATTTTAGCAAAAACACGTTGAAGAACTTATTGAAATTTGTATAAAATCTAAACTTACCTATTTGTTTTTACAAAGTGTAACAAATGACACTACATCATGATAACACAAACTACCCTTAGCAACACCATATATTTTCAAACACGGGTACTTATCGACCCGCCCTCGTGAACCAACAGAAATTCTTTATTTTCATACAAAACATTTATCTATTTTAAAACGTAGATCATTTATGCATCTGAATGTTGAGATGTGCCCATAATTGTCGCTGGTCTTGTTTCAAAGAAATTATCTAACAACTAATGCTTTTAAACCCGTTCATGCTAAGCGAGTAATGCTATTGTTCATATGTTTTATAGAAAATCTTCTAATATCTGAAAGCTATATGACTATTGCTAATCATCAATAATATATTTATAAGCGGTAGTTGTCATAATTATACCCCGAGTTCAAGTGTAAAAATAAAGCCTAAAAGCATGGTTATGGTTACTGTTGGCGATCGCATTGTTGGTTGGAGCGTCTGCAAAGCCGGAGCTATGCTTGGGTAGAGACAGGTCGTGGCGCGCAGTGTTAAACGCTTGCCTAGAGAGAGAAAGAGACAGAGAAAGTTCCGGCTTTCTCTCGCTGCGTCGCGATTGTTATCGAACGATCGGCTGCATTCAAGAACAATGACTGGAGGTATAAAAACCCCGCAAAGTGCTAGAGCAGACTCAGTTGTTAATTGAGTTGTTAGTGGTGTATTTGTGTGAGTTGTGGGATGCTTATTGCGAAAGTGGACATTTGAAGTGTACCTCAGTGATTTCTTTCATTTGTTTACGTGCAGTGGGGCGAGCGAGACGACCCTGAAGACTGCTGTTGTGTATGCCACGTCTCTTTACTGCTGCAAGGGGTGTACCAAGTTATGTACTGTTGACTGCACTAACGAGAATTTTAAATTTCTGCAAACAAGACGTTTAATTCTACGAACGCACAAAGTCACAATGCCGAGTTCTGAAGCCACGAAATTGCACTTGTCGAAACTTTCAACGTCGAGTTTGGCTGCAGCTTTTTCCTTATCTCTTGCACAATGAGAACGGTTCGTATTCCTTCCTCATAAGTCCCAATGGTTCTAGAACAATGGCCTTCAGTCAGAGAATAGTCAGTGAGCCTAAGTCTAGCATTCTTTCTCTTCTGTCTCCTTCCAGCTCCTGTATACAGCGAACTTATCGCTCTTGTTACTTAATGCAATATGCCGTGTGATATCCACATGAATTTTCAGAATTTTATAATCATATACTTCTTCAACATCAATGTTTTCAACCCGAATATGAAAATTTTCTTTTAAGGATTTATTTCCCATGAAGAACTGCATTATTTTAGTTTTTTTAGAGTTACATTTAAGTTTGTTTGAGTTAAGAAAGTCAAACAGGTTTTTCTACAGCATGTTCCATATTTATTTGTAAAATATTTTCTCTCCCCAACATAGTACCTATAATGTAGTACCACTTGCATAAGAGACTACTTTTATTCTGCTTGTTTGACATATATCATTAATATACAATATAAATAATAAAGGTCCTAAAACGGTTCCTTGTGGAACTCCATAATTTAATACTCTATATTTTGACTGTACTTTACTACTTTTATTACCCGCTCTATAATATATCTCGGTTAGTTGCTTTCTTCCTATTAAATAAGTTTTGGTCCATTTTTTACCTATTCCACGCAATCCATCTCTTTTTAATTTGTTCGTCTGATTACTGTGATCAACACAGTCAAATATTGATGTACCTATATTTAAGTTACTTTCCATATTTACTATTACTTCATGAATGAGTTCATTTAGAGCAGTTATGGTAGATAACCCTTTTCTAAAACCATATTGATGTTTCTGTGTTATGCTTTTCTGATTAAGGAAATCCGTAAGTCTACTTTATATTATTCTCTCAAATAATTAGCTAATTCCGTAGTCAATGTGATGGGATGATATTTATTTCTGCCAGTTTTATCTCCTTTTTAATAACGGTAGGAGAGTACTTAATTTAAGATGTTCTGGAAAAGTTCCTTTTACAGTTGAAAAATTAATTAAATACCCTAGACGCTTATCTAGAACATATCTGTAATTGTTTAATATGAAAGGACTGATTTCATCCTGCCCACTACTGTGCTCATTTGACAAGCTACTTATTTCATAATTTTAATTTCGATGTAAGGTTTCTGAAAATTGTGTCCTTATTATCTTTAATACTGCTTATATTTTCTGGAAGACCATTGTTGGTTTTGGAAACTTCAACAAAGAATGGATTCATTTTTTTTCAGTTAGTGTATTTGGGTCATTCATTACTTCGTAATTTCCCATTTAGGTTTAATTTCATATTTTTGTACTTCAGTTTTTCTTTTCTTATCTCTTCTTCTAAATATAAATCAAGTGAAATACCTCTTTAGTACAAGTAAGCGCTGCTTATGATGTAAAAAAATAACAAAATACATAATCTAAATATTTTAAATGCTGTGTTGAAATCTTGTGGTTCTCCAAATATACCGTGCAATAGACTGTCGAAAAACCTCCTTATTTCTCTTACATCTCGAAGGAAATGTATAACGAAGATACTTGTGCAAACATTCATCCCAAATATGCAGCAGGTGGAGAAGTAAGCATTTGTACAAGAATGCGTTGTGAAAGTAGTGCAAGCTTAATGTGTTATCTTACAGCTGTAAGCGTGAATCACATACGGGACGATGTTTTAGTTGATTTCCCACTAAGAGAGACTGTGGTTGGCCAGGTGTCTCACTGTCCAGAGATGGCGCTGCCTGCGATATGTATAAATGCTAATGAATATTTGCAATTATCTACAAATTGCTATGACTAATTTTTATTATATGCATGAGATGAGGCTTAGATGCAGTTGATATTTATTGCCGGGAAACTAGCAGCAGCTACATTGCATAATGAGAGAGATTCAAACAAAGAAAATATTGATTGTGAGAAAGGCATCCTTCTAAAACGAGTATACTATGCCTTATCTTCCATGCTTGTTAATGGCCAACCGGTTGCAGCAGAACTTCGTTTTACGGCGCCGTCGAATCCCTTGGGTGCAAACGGCGAAGTATCTCGGGGTGACGCTGGACCGTAAGTTAACTTACGTTCCACACGTCAAGGGCAAGGTCCAGCTGGGGCACGTCGCACTCCGGAGCCTATACCCTATCTTCAGATCAACCATGCCGATCCGTCTCAAACTCCAACTGTATCGGGCGATCATTCCGCCTATGATTCTGTACGGCTGTGAGATCTGGGGAACAGTGGCTAATACCACTTTCGTCAGACTCCAGACGCTGCAGAACAAGGCACTACGCATCATCTACGATACAGGCTGGAGATTCCCGGCTCATATCCTACATGAGCACTCCCAGATCCCGTACATTGTCGACGTCATTCGCGAGAGGGCACGATCAATGTACGAGAAAATCCAAATTCACCCCAACCCTTTAGTGAACTCCCTGGGAAGGTATGACCCGAGAGATCAAAGGCGCTTGCCGTCCTTCAGACTGCCGAGAGACGTCCTGGGACCCCTTGGGTAACCCAAGGAAAACCCCAGATGACTCTGGGAACAACTTCCACACCAAAGGACCAAGCGCTACACAACCCGTATCCAAAACGGGGCAAAAAACTAATTCGTGTCTCCCAAAAAGGGAGAACGATTAAGTACAGCTGCCCACGATAAAGAGGGGCAACCCATACCAAACCTATCCAAAATTTCAAACAGTAAACAAATTCAAACACCCCAGCAGAACATGGATCTACTAGTTCATTTCGCAGGTTAAGCCGCAAAGCGGCTAGGTACTGCGGCATATGACACCCGGACGGGGAAAGCCCCGCCCGACTAGGACTACCTCTGGACCTCTGGCTTGTTAATGGATATTTTGACATCCGCAATTGGAATCATTTTGATGGAACTTGAGTAAAAAACAGCGGTTTGAAACCCTTTTGTTGGAATTTGGGTAACAAACAGCAACTACTTCAAATAGTGCATCTGCCTGTTATTCGAGGGGTCATGGGCCCGCTTCCCGGCTGGACGAGAAAGAAGCTTCCTTTATTATTTCCTATTCTCCCAAAATTCGGAAAGTATACATGAGAGTATGAGTGTGTGATCCACAGATCAATACGTGTGATCTAAGAAGAACCCAAGGAAAAGCCCATGTATACAGTTAACTACATAGTCAAAGGACAGCATATTTCAAAGTTCTTTGTTAAGGAGATTTACATTTATAGTGTAGTAAGACATACCCCATACGATTTTCAATACAAAAGTAATTCAGAATATAGACTTAAAAAGATATTCCCAGAAAATCAGAATATAATACATTCTATTATTCGTGAGAATGTCGTCAGCATATGATTTAATCCAAAATCAAACCCTTCGATAAAAACACATATTCTATTCAACACATAGTATAAAACATGGAATTTTCTTGGAAATCTTCAGGGGCATCACTGGACAGTGCTGAACGTATACGCTAATTTTCGCATTTAACAGACTTTTGTGTTTATGTTATACTGTTAACGCGAATCCTTTTCTAATGCTTTCTTGGTGGCTCAGAGGCCCTCAAAAAGGTAATTGAAGTGAAATCTTGGTATCGAATTTTCTAGCGAAATACAGGAACTCCTCTTCTAACTGTATGTACTAGAAAAAGTAAAATTCTTACTAATTCTTCAGATAGTCGCAGTAGTCTTTCTTCTCTCTGACTGCTATCTTGACATTTTACCCCGATTGATCATAATTTGTAATTATTTTTGGAAAATATTGATGAACATTCTGATACACAAATATTGAAAGAGTGAATTGATGGAAATTAATTGTTCTTTCACACTAGCCGTGTATAGATAAACGGTTTTTAGATAGAGTCAAACTGAAAACTTCAATGCCATGGCATTTTCACTCTGACTCTATATATCTAAAACTTAGTCTGTACACGCCTAGTGTGAAAGAACAATTAATTTCCATCAATTAACTTAATAAGAAGTTTAACGATGAAGCCTGGGACTCAAGTACTTAACAATAGTAAGTCGCCACAAACGGTGTACCTCGAATATGAGAGCCCCTTGTGGTTTACCAGGAAAACATACGATCAGATGGAGAATTTATGCCATGACGGCACGTTGGCCATGGTAGCTTAATGAGTAAGAGCGACCGGACGTAAACCGGAAGATCCGTGGTTCAAATCCCGGACATGGCATTGAATTTTTCAGTTTGACCCTATCTATTACAAGAGTAGTTATTAATTTTGCCAAACTACTGAAATGTTGACGGAAACAAAGAGCGACATCCGCCAACAATTCTGCCCTGAACGAGACCACATGAGGGGACGTGATGTGAAACGATAATGGAGATGAAATGCAGGGACGGGAAATTCGGGGGATATAATTAACCTAACCAGCATTCAACTGGCGACCCGGGAATATTCCCGAAAAAAAAAACATGGGTCAGATAGGTTGGCCACGGGAATTGAACCCGGGTCTCCCGAATACGGGCCATAGACAAAACTGCCTGAGCCATCCCGCTCGATATAGAAGTAATGTTTGTGTTCTTGGACGACACTCAACTTAACATGTCTGATATTTAACCGACTTTTAATTTTTGAGTTATACTGTTTATCAAATACTCAGACGTATGTACGCTGCACTCGATCTTTTGGTCTTCAAGAAGGCTTTTTTTTAAGGGAATATCATAATGTGTATTTCCGATGAAATTTTAGTATCGATCTTTTGGTTGGACTTCAAATTTTCCACTGCTTGCTGTAAGGACCCAGTAAAGTTAAAATTACTTTAAGAACAATGTAGAGCTTGTTAAAATATATGAAATTTGTCTAAGACGTTATTCACGGGAATAGCATTTATTGAAAGCTTCCCTTTTGTATCCCTGCATTTCCGCCACGTTATTGTGGAACATATGGTAAAATAGCAAAAGATTCTAAGTTGCACGTAATCAACAACATATTGCTTTTTAAATTTTTTAATGTAAAATATTGATGATACATAACGTAAGCTTGGGGTGTTAGATTTTCTTGTAAATCTTCATGTCGCCTTTGCACAGAACTTTAATTAACTTCTCCCCTTTACAAATACATTTTAGTCTGTACAATGATTTCACGACAACGAACATTAAACATTCGTGAAAATAGAAAATTTGCTTCCATATAAAAGTAGATTGAACAGTTTTGATTATAGAGTTACTTAAGGAGTATTTTTCTGTGCCAGGAATTGTTGAAAAATTTCCAAATACTCCATAGGATCACATATGGAAAATGTTTAGATATACATACATTCCACTTGATTGGAAGGTGTCCGTGTACTTCTTTGCGAATGAAATAATCCCTACGGAATTAAAGAAATGTAGGCACAATTTAGCTACACTCCCATAGTGTAAACGTTTTGGAAAAGTCGACACGCAGATACACAGAATTACTATCTGCAAAAATGTATCTGAGATCTGGAAATGGACTAAAAATAAAATCGGCACACTGGTTGGAAGCAGGGCGGAGTATAGCGCAGTGTCAGCAAACCTATTCTGGAATTTTGAGAAATGCCCCACTGCAGAGACTGAAATGTGGTGTGATAATGACTTTCTAACATTATTGCTTGAGTGCCGATCATCCTAATTAATTTATTTATTTATGCCCGCCTGGGTAGCGTGGTGGTAGCGTGTCTGCCTTACGTTCAAGAGGTCCCGAGTTCAAATCTCGGTCAGGGTGAGTTACCGGGTAAGGTTTTTCCCGGGTTTTCCCATATGCCGAAAGACGAATTTCGGATAACTCTAAGCTCTATGGAACTTGGGCTCATTTGAGCATCAATTCACCCATTCCATTTATCGTCCGATATGACTTAACGTTAGAGGACGTAAATTACAACAACAAAAAATCTAATTTATTTGCATTTAAAGAGTGGCTCAGAGCACAGCCACATAAGATGCGTAGATTTCATGATTTGTGGAAGGAGTTAACTGATCAGTTTGATTTCACTTGAAAACCTTAGCGAGGGTATGCTCGCAGTTTTTTCTAAAATTTTACAACTAAAAGTAAAAAAACACCAACAAATAAATTAAAACAAAGCTTTCCACTCTACCTTTCCCCTTTAAGCCCATGATTGGCTTAAACTAGAAAAAAGTAATTATGTCGTCATTTTGGAAAACGAATGGCTGTGAAGTAAGAATACTCTGGATGGAGAAGCAGCACATACCCTGAGCGCCTACTAAATAACTCAGCTGAAAAATCTCATGAGTTCTTTGGTGCAATAATGTAAAGTAAGACAAGAAGAATTCTGTTTATATTTATCTTCAACAGCTTAGATTTCTATTTCCGTGCATAGAGTGCATAATTTGTAATGTTTACATGTTTTAAACAGCCTCTATCACTGCTCCTACTTCTCCGCTCATATTTTGCTTCTGCATGAATTTATTTAGAAGTATATGTAAAAATTCTGCTGGTTTATTACAGTCTTTTCTAACACTCCTTCTGTCTACTTTCCTCCATTTCATTTCATTAAGTTTAACTTTCAGCTCTAAGTTCCAATGCTTTCATATACTCCATACTAAAAACTTTCTTTCCTCCACGTTAAAAGAATATGCGTTAAAAACTATCTGTTACAATGCATTTGCTGTAATTGGTAAACGTAAAAAGAACTTTTTTGAAAATTGGAACTACATGAATTCAAAGGCTCCTTGGAGTTCAAATTCGTCGGACCACTCAAATGCTAAGATCCGAAACAAACGAAAAGTACATAAGTGGTAGGAAAATATCAATTCCACTAAATATCACACATTTGGCTTCAACAATTACAACCATTTACACTTCTGTAGCATTTAAAAGTGTATCTGAGGAAAACCAATCTTAATTCAATGAATGTATGATATTAGTGGAGCAGCGGTTTCGAATTAACCATGGATATGATTTTTGAATTTGTGTAAAATGCAATATATATATACGAGGCCGGGACTCAAAAGAAACCCGAATCCGAGGGCACTGCCACTCGTATACGTATTGCAGGGTTCTCACGCTAGATTGTGTTAGTAGAGACCTTCAACGAAACAGCTGTGCAAACGCGTCAGTGTAGAGCTGAACGTGCAAGTATGGTATTGTGTTTCTTTGACTGTTGGCGGGTTACCTCTGCGAAGTCGTTATGGCGACTTATAAAGAACAAAGAGTGTGTGTAAAATTTTGTTTCTTGCTTAAAGAAAAACTTCAACGGAGACCCACCAAATGCTTCAGCAAGCTTTCCAGTAGGACGCTATGAGCCGCAAACAGGGTTTCGAGTAGTTTGGGCGGTTTAAACGTGGTGAGCAGGGTGTTTAAGACCAAACTCGTTCTGGACGACCTTCAACATCCCAAAATGAGCAAAACATTGAAAAGGTCCGCCAAAAGATCAACGAGGATCGTCACCAAACGGTGGACCAAATTTCAGCTGCGACAGGAAGCAGTTGGAGCTCGTGCCAGCGGATTTTGAGGGAGAATTTGCACATGAGACGTGTTACTGCTAAATTTATTCCGCACCTTCTCACACAGGGGCACAAAACAATCCGCATGAATGTGTATCAGGACTTGAAAACAGAGATTGCACGTGATCCAAACTTCTTGAACAAAGTCTTTACAGGGGATGAGAGTTGGTGTTACGGGTATGACCCAGAAACCAAGGAAGTGTCAAGCCAGTGGAGGACTCCCAACTCTCCCAGACCAAAAAGAAAAAAGCAAGGCAAATGAGGTCAAAATTCAAGACGATGATCATTGTCTTTTTTTATGTTCGTGGAATTGTACATCGGAAAGTCGTACCCAACCAGCACTTTTGCTTGGATGTTTTAAGGCGTCTGCGAAAGTATGTGAGGAGGAAACGCCCGGAACTTTGGCGATCATGCGACTGGTTTCTGCATCACGACAACGCTCCAGCACATACGGCCTTACGAGTGACCCACAATTTCGCATCTCAGAGGTGGTCTGTCGTTCCCCACGCTTCGTATTCGCCGGACCTAGCCCCGTGCGACTTTTTCCTATTCCCGCAAATAAAAAAAACGCTAAAAGTGGAGTGTTATGTCAATGTGGGGGCGGTAAAAACAGCTTCACAAAGGGCACTGGACCGTATTAAACATGAATAGAAAATAATTACATAATATAAAATAATCTTCCATCAAATGATGTCTTTAAACTTGAAACATACAGTATCGATTTATGCAAATCCAGAAAAAAAAGATTGAAAAATAAAGCAATGGAAGCTCTCGGATAAGTCACAATTTTCTCCCTTTCAAGGCTCGAAGAGTTGTATCGAATCCAATTCACAGTTTCAGTAAGCGAAAATCATTTATATGTACAGGCCTTAGAATACTTCCATTCCTAAACTCAATTATTTTTTACCTCGAAACTGCGTCTGTGTACATTCTAGCCACTTCTTGTTTTCACGCCATAAACAACACTGAAGCATAAGTCACAGATAATGATCATAAATGAATGTCTTGTAAAACTTTGAACATTATTACAATTTTTCTTTCCTGGTGTAAGGTATCACTGGTGGAGCCATCTCTGGACAGCAAAAGCTGTTTATAACTAAGATATTGTTTCGTGTGAAACATATGTTTCTATAAGTAACTTAAGGTATTACAGTCGTCTCAAATGTTGCGTGCAGGTTTACTAATATATTAAAATGAGAGGATTTGTGGTAGTAAACCTTTATTCTCTCCGTACACCAAGAAAACAAAACTAAAAATAACACAGCACTGTCAATAATCAAATCCCTCTAGTAGAACAAAAAATGTAGTAATTACAGACTAGAGATGACGTAGGCGTCTTCAATCTCCTACATCCTCCCCACTACATTGTCAAGTCACTCTTACACAACATATATCTGTCCATTCAATAAAAAATGTAACACATATGTTTGTAGATGTAGTTTCACAGCCGGTTTCGTTGTACATAAAACATGGATACGGTCACGCGTGTTTAAAAATTGGTCAGCATTTCAAACTCCATGCTGATCCTACAGAACAGAAAGGGGACTAGCGTATTTAATATTGTGACTTTGTGAGTTCGTAGAATTAAAAGTCCAATTTGCTGAAATTCTAAATGCTCTTTATTTGCGTAGAAAAACACTGCGTAGCAGCAGAATAGCATCATATATCACAATCTACAACACCTAGGTCGATGACAATAGAAAACAGCTCCCGTTACAACACTTCACAACTGTTTAGTACTCGCCTGACTGTTTTACAACCCGCGACTGGCGTGTTATATATCTCATTCATAAATTGGAAAGGTTTCTCATACAAATCAGAAAACAACTTTTCTCTGTCAATCAAGATATCACCAGAACCTTCCAAACGTGAAATCCTATCTCTGCCGTCAAGTCCGTAACCTCAGCTATCTTTATTGCCGGCTCATTGTGTACACTAACCGAACTATCTTTAACTGCTTACGCAAGCAGTTTATTACCATGAAACACTCTCCGCCGTCTGTTATCTGTTTGCACCGAAAATTTATGCCCGTTGCCGCGACAGTATCTTAATATTTGCATCAAGCTACTTTTAAGGTGATGGACTAAAAATTGACTACTGAACTCAACTTTCGAATAAAATGGAATGTCTCATCTTAATATATTTTTACTGAAAATATTGTCTTACTAGAAATGTTTGTCTATAATTAGGAATTAAAGTATTAACCAAAGATAGATTCTGTTTATTTTAACCTATTGGGAGAGTTTGCCCTTTACTTTAAACTTACGCAAGTAATGAGAAACGTAGAGACATTTAGCAGTGGGAATGAATTAACGGAATAAGAAGTTACCTACGACGATAATCTACGAGGGTCGTTCAATAAATAACCGACCTAATTTAATTAACACATAAAGACTTTATTTCACTAAAATTTACTTATACACTTTCAAAATATTCTCCCTCTGATGCAATACAATTATTCAGACGATTTACCCATTCTTCGAAACGCTCATTGAACCCATTTTAGAGGGTCTGTTCAGGATACACATGAAAAAATTATTCAATACCTTATCACTTTGAAAATAGCGACCACGAAACTCCTGTTCCACTTTAGAGTAGAAGTGAAAATCGCATGGTGCAAGATCCGGAGAATAAGGCGAATGAGTCATGATGTCAATGCCCATTTCTGCGATGACATCTTGAGTTGCACGAGCTCAATGAGCAGGGGCATTATCCTTATGCAAGATCCATTCTCTCCTTGCGAGATCTGGTCACTTTTCGGCGATGTTTTTCTTCAGTACGTCACAGTAGTAAGTAGCAGTTACGGTGCGTTGATTAGTTACAGCATGGTCATGCAAAATGCCCTGTTAGTCAAAGAATACGAGATGCATGACCTTTCCTGCACTTTTCTGAACTTTTGCTCTCTTAGGCTTAGGGCACGATGAATGTTTCCACGGTGAACTCTCCTGTTTTGTTAAGGGGTTGTAATGGTGGAACAAACTCTAGTCCTGTTCAGAAAGTCTGGCTCCCGTCGTAACCTTCTCAGCCATTCTTGACACGTCATGACGCGGTTCGGCACGTGCGGTACCCATTTCGCTGCAACATTACGATAGCCAAGATATTTGCGAATTATGTCGTCTAAAATTTCAACAGACAAGTGCATTATGTCTGCAATTTTCGAATTTGTTATCCGACAATTTTTTCGCACAATTGTGTCAGTTGTGTTAATATGGACTTCCACTTTCGCTGTTACCGGTCTTCAAGTTCGCGGAGAATCTTGAAGGTCTTCATGAGCCCCTTTGAAACGTTTATACACTCAAAGACTTGTGTTTAGACAAAACTTGGCCCTTGTATGTTTGATGCACAATTTCAAAGGTCTCTGTAGCAGTTTTGTCTAACAGAACACAAAACTTTATTGATGCGCGTTGCTGCAATTTCAGTTCGATTGTGGGTGCAGTAACAACGACCTCACATATCGGGCTCTAACTCTCTACTGATTGACTCTGCATGACTGGCACTCACAGCAATGCTAGAGGAAGGATTCACCTTTCCACCAATAGCAGCCATGGCGCTCCAGGGCGGTTTATTTAAATACAATTAAATTAGTTCGGTTATTTATTGAAGGAGCCTCGTATAGCGATAGTTAGAAAAAAAAATTGAGGAACGAAAGAGAGAGACAGAGAGAGCGAGAGAGCGATGAAGCAACAAACAAGATGGAAAGAAAAACAGAGACCACTTCTCAACAACTTTCCAGATGTTTTAGCACGCTGTGTCATTGCAGGAATTAAATCATGTTTCAATAAACAAATGACACTTTAATACTTCAAGGTAATTGTAAACGTAACGAAACTTATAATAACCAATAGTTGATACATATTCTGAACTATTCGTAAAAATTATTTTCCCTAACTTCTGTCTTTATTTACTAATAACAGGTAGCGATATAGGATATAGCGATATAGGACGAGACCACAAACAACTATCAAGAACACAAGTATGTTTCAATACTAAGTATAAGTACGAAACGTACACGTATTTATCATTTCCGGCTAAACTGGGAAACTGTCGGAACATTTGAATGTACGACAGGAACATTTTCGTAAACTGCTAATGCCAAAAAGAGAATGCTGTATTTTTGAATAAATTGTATAGTTTAATATCCCCTGCAGGTTACTTCAAGCAAGTATGTTTGCTGTTCCATCTTTGAAGCAAAATACAATTTGGTTGATGAATTCACCGGATGTTTAGAAATCCTTTGTTAGTCATGGCTGAACATAGAGGTTGCAGTTTTCATTATAGAGAACTGAAATACATACGATTTTCCCGATAAGGAGATATTTTTCATAGCACGGATTCCAAGAAAATACTATGGGCATTTTCCTAAAAGTCTAACTAGAAGTTGAATTTATAGGATTTTCAATTTCGAGATACAGTGTCTGTGCACACAAATACACACATGGATATTTGTTTGTTACCTCCTGTGCTATAAATTAAGGAATCTAATTGTAATAATATATGATATGATATATTGAACGTCCATATTCCAAAATTTTACAATTTAGAACTTTGGGCTACATTCATTTGTCGTTACCTTGTTGCTACCTTGGCTTGTATGACACCCTGGTCTTTTGCTCTGCCAGGTAGCTCTTAACCTACATACCTCCTTGATTACTTAATCAGTCCCTTTCTTCCCCCTCCACTTGCTTTCTTATATTTTTTACATTTCTGGCCCATTTTCTTTTAAAGAACCCACCAATGCTTCTCAGCTTCTTATCCTCCCTGCCCGTTAACATTTTATAGCTACTATCCTCTTATCTACCTTCTCCCATTTTTCCTCCGAAACCCTTTTTCTCCATATTGCAACCCCCTCGCATTCTGTTACATAGTGTTCTATGCTTTATTTTCCTCCACACAATTCACAAATCCCCTTTTCCCTACCTCTTATCCCTCTTTGAAGTATTTTTCCTCTTCTCATCCATGTTAACCCTTCTCTCTCTTCATTATTGTAGTAATCTATATATGCCTCTCGTCCCCAATTTCTTTTTATTTGCTTGCAAAGTTATAATGATCTCACATTTTCTATACTTCTCCATATTTCCTATCTTTTTATATCTTCTATTCTGCATTTTAATCTTTTACCCACATCGCATGTATCCCTTTCCTCTAATTTCCATATATCTCTCATTCCTATTTTATCCATAATTCCTCCTATCTCTAACCACTAGCTATTTCAGTTATCTAATCTTTTTTGCTGTCTCATGTATAATTTCATAATTTCCCCTTCTTCTGAGGCCAAACACCTTAACCATAATTTTATTAATCTTTGCATTATTATTACATTTCTTCTTGACTTTCCTAATTTTACTAATGCTTGGAGCGGTTCCCATTTTTATGGTTTGAATTTATATCACACGATGTGGTGACATATCTGAAGTTTGATTCGCCCCTTTGAGGGGTCTACGCCCCACACGTGCAAAAGTTTCGCGCTCCCTCGGTGTGGCGACGCATGTAGAAGCCAAACCTTACCTTGATTTAGAAGCGATGAACCTTTCGTCTAAAAGCCATGAAGACGATGTTCTTGAAAATTTCTGTAAATTCTCTCTCTGGCAGCTGCGGCGAGCGATGAGATGTGAAACTTCTTAAGCGTGGTATCGATACAAAAGGGATTTCACTTTTGGGCAACTATGGAATAAAATAATTAATACTATTTCACTTTCTCTGGAGTTATATTTCCACTTATGTATATAGCCCTTTACTATATTTTAATTTTCCCCTTTATTTATAAATGATGCAACAGTTTTTTACTTAAATTATTTATCATAGCGTCACGTATTCCATGTACATTTTAAACGCTTATTAAACATTCATAAATGAACTCCAATAACCTCTAGTAGTTACAAGAAGTGTTTTACCGAAAACGCGTCTACCCTCTTCGAGAGTTAAAACCAGAAGAAAACATTTAAGGAGGGACTTATGCAAATATTCAGGGTCTTACATAAATAGCCATAACATCCAAAGTTTTCAAGTTAGAGAAGTGAAACTTAGTACACTCATTTAAGATAATACAGTTAATTTGCACAATTTTTTCATAATTTTCCATTGTTTATAACTAATGCTACATTTCTTTTCTATATCCAGAGATATTTACAAACTTAAGCCCATTTTTTTTTTTTTTTCAAAATTGACATATGCTATCTTTCTGAAATTTGGTATTTTATTTTAAAACACACGAAAATGAATTTGTTGGATTCAGATTTCTTATTGAAGCTGTAAAGAATTAAAAAAAAGTTAATCATATGCATCCTTTAAATATTACAATAATTTCATATATTTTGCATCATCACATTCCATCTGGAGCTTAATCTTAAATTCTAGAACCAACAAAATGTTCATTGTGGCATACGAAAGCTGTGTGCTAAATAGCATCACTGTAGATGAAGTAGTTTGGGAGAAAAATGGGTTGAAGTTGTGGAAAATGCAAGTTACGGGGAAAGGTAATTAAAAATACAATAAGTATTATTTAGTTTGCCTTTTAATTTAAAGTCATAACTTCCCACATCCCTATTCTGTATCCTCATTCTGGTGTTCTTCAGCCTTTATTTTTAAATTCCTCTTCTGTCTTGCTTCTTTCTGCATTAATTTCATAGCTCTTTCTGCACCAGCGATGCGAATGTTGTCGATACTCTGCAAAATTGTTTCCATAAACACACCAGGTTGATACCCTAACTGATGCATAACTTTCTTTCTGCCAACATTCCCATCATTAAACACTATTGCAGCATTAAATGTAGCAATTTTCACCACTATGGAAGACACAAATGATGTTTTGGGATACCTTTTCCATATCAAACTGTTGAGGCTTTCATTTGGGTTTGTGTCTCTTCATAGAGACATTTTTTAGCAAGCCTGGGTGTGCTAAGAATTGGTAGCTGGGCTTTATAGATTCCAAGACAGCTGATGGAAGACTATGTGTTGCTACTATGCTACTATGCAACATTAGGGAATTAAATTTTTACAGGTACATACAGACCACATACAGTCATAATATTTTGATATTTGATAGATATTAGCTTCAAATGAAATATTCTTTTATTCAAATAAAATCCTTTTTACTATATTTCTTTCACTATATACTATTTTTAAAAAAATAAACAAAAAATTAGATTTTGTGAACATTTTCTCGTACGTCCTCCCTTAAGAATAAAATCATTGGTTCTTTTTTCTGTTTTGGTTTCTAAGTTACCGTAATACGTAATTCTTATTGGTAATACGTCACAATTTGGGATTTCAATAAACCTAAGCATTTGTTGCATCATCTATATGGCCTGCTTGGTTATTAACTTACCTTGAATTACAGATGGCCATGTTTACCTAATATGTCTATATATGCAATATCAGCTTCAAGAAACTTCCCTAGGTGCTGACCTTGGTAAGTCTAGTAACTCTTTACAAAACCTTGTGTAGTTTTGGTCCACCGTTTTGTTTACCTCTGTCCCCCCAGAGCTCCACAGCATACAACATTTTGGATTCAACTAGTGCTTCGTACATTCTTTCTATTTTGTTGTCATGTCTAGCTTATATTTGCACATTCCTATTCCATTAATTTTGCTTTAATTTTTCTCCTGTCTGCTCCCCACTTTCCACTGTTATTCAACCTTACTCCTAAGCATTCAAATTCATTGACTACTTCTACCCTTTTGCCATTTTGTACCCACGTTTCATCTATTTTTAGTTTAACTCCCGTCTTGAAGACCATAACTTTCTATTTATTTATGTTTATTTTTATTCCCTACTCTTCACAAGATTATTTGCTGAGCATTTTTAGATTGTACAGTTCTGTGACAATCAGTGTTTTACGACCTGGAGGTTTATTACTTAAATGACGCTTTGGAAAAAGTGTGTCAGATGAATTATTTTTGTTCCTTTCGAAAAATCTAGTCTCAGTAGTTATTTCGATTTATACTCAAACACCTTTGGATATAACGCAAAATTTTTCTATTACGTGACATGCTGTAATACTTTAATAGAAGTGAATCAACATTTAAAAAAGTGGAGCAGAGTCTTGAACAAATAATATGTATTATGTTTTATAAACACGAAAAAACTGCACACAACGACTTTTATAGGTTACTAATAAATTATATAGCGTAATCTTGAATTGTTACCCTCAGTTGTTTTAAAGACAACTGCACTCTCTTAAAGACGGCATTAATGAGTTTTCTTTTCAAACAATGAAAGCTACCGCCCCTTCATTCAGATAAAAGCAACAAAGAAAAATAAACCAAAAGAAATATATGTCAACAAACCTTCCGTTAGAAGTTGCATAAAAGTCTTAGAAAGAAGGAAATCCTTCAGTGTTGTAATAAATATTAGAGGAGGGAATGGGAAGCAACATTATATAAAGTGGCAATTAATCTTTAGAATAAAAACCACTGCTGGAGTAGGGATACACCCCTAACGTTTCTCTACGTTGGTTCATAAGTTTTGAAACAACAGGGGTTGGTTGCGGTGTTAAAATATCGTTTAAACCTTCAGAGTATAATTATTTCGTGGAGCGAGTGTTTTTGATTTATTAATGCATTTGGTTTTAGGGAAATTGAATTCTTCTTTCGCTGGTGAACCTCACAATGTCAGCATGGGCCCTAATATATATTATATAAGTAAATACTGCAATTTTTACTCGTCAATGTTCCCACTTGGGAAGACGAAACACAATGTAAAAATGCATGATGAAACAATTTAGAATATTTAGTATTTTCCAATTGTGTTTTAATAAGATCTAAAATTATCTTTAAAATATTTTAGACATATATTAAAAATTATGTTTAAAACTTTTTAAATGAAAAGACCAGATAGAACAACTTAAAACGCTTATATTAGAATAATTGCAACCATTTAAGTTAGTTAAATTTTATGTTTTAATGAAACGTAGGTGTAGTAGCTGTGTCATATCTTTTAAGTTAATAAGTGTATAATAAAATGAAATCAATAGTATTTATATAAAATATTAGAGTGCAATATATATGTATACTGTGTTCCCCAACAGAACTATTGGTTTTAGGGATATCTAATTGGTAATTACTCCATTTGACAATTAAACCATAAACGTTTGCAGCAATATGGTGTCGTTCATTTGCCATTTAATAAAAAGACAAAGTTCGCCTTTTCCGTAGTGTTCAACACCCACTTTTACTACATGAAGCGCATATGAAATGAGATGACAGGGGAAACCGGAGCACCCAGAGAAAATCCGCCCCGACGCCGTTTTGTCCACCACCAATTACACATGCGGACCTGGGATTGATCCCGGGTCGCTTTGTCCATGCTAACTTACAACCATCTTCTCCTTTTACAAGTAAAGGGAGTAAACACGTTTCTATATGTAGGTCTGTCATTTTCGTGTCTTTCTTGCTCACCGCAACTTGCGCTCATTAACTGTTCGACGTACATAGAACGTTTACCCTTTTGCACTGCTCTGCTTGACGACTATGTTCTCACAACTGACTCTAAACTCTCGACTGGTTCACGACTACAGAAGGCCGTCCATCCGTTCGCGGAAGCTGGCAGCCTGTGCTCAGTTTGAATTTTGATGCGCGTACCCATCCTTAATAGAATCTGACCATAAATAGAACACCTATGGATATGGGGTTTATAGGGTGGATTTTAGTTTTTGGTTTGGAAATTAGGGGGAACGCATTGACCCTCGGAGTTTGTGTTGCAGAATGCAATGACCACTATAACCTGAGGAAGGTGTTTACTTAAATGCTGCCTTCCATTGGGTGATTATTTAGAAGCCAGTCAACTCTCAGTGAGGTTCACGAGAATCTCAGCTGTTTGGATTTGCTCTGATCTTAGCTCGGGTACCCGAAAGTCATCCAAGGGACTCGACGTCGCCTAAGGCGACAACTTCTGGGGTCGTAATCTCCTAGAGATCTAACCAGGGCGCGGGCGCTTTGATGATGCGAAAAGCTGACATAGAATTATGATGCCCGGCGGATAATTTAATCCTCCGTTATGGAAGAGATGAGGTTCATGAAGTGGTCTCGCGGGAATACAGTAGTAGATAGGAGGATAGTAGTTATAAAAATGTTAACGGGCAGGGAGGAAAAGAAGCTGAGAAGTATTGGTGAGCTCTTTAAAAGAAAATGGGCCAGAATTGTAAAAAAATGTAAGAAAGGAAGAGGAGGGGGAAGAAAGGGACTGATTAAGTAATCAAGGAGGTATGTAGGTTAAGAGCTACCTGGCAGAGCAAAAGACCAGGGTGTCATACAAGCCAAGGTGGCAACAAGGTAACGACAAATAAATGTAGCCAAAAGTTGTAAGTTGTAAAATTTTGGAATATGCACATTAAATATATCAATCATATATTATTACAATTAGATTCCTTAATTTATAGCACAGGAGGTAACAAACAAATATTCATGTGTGTATTTGTGTGCACAGACACTGTATCTCGAAATTGAAAATCCTATAAATTCAACTTCTAGTTAGACTTTTAGGAAAATACCCATAGTATTTTCTTGGAATCCGTGCTATGAAAAATATCTCCTTATCAGGAAAATCGTATGTGTTTCAGTTCTCTATAACGAAAACTGCAACCTCTATGTTCAGCCATGACTAACAAAGGATTTCTAAACATCCGGTGAATTCATCATTCAAATAGTATTTTGCTTCAAAGATAGAACAGCAAACATACTTGCTTGAAGTAGCCTGCAGGGGATATTAAACCATACAATTTATTCAAAAATACAGCATTTTCTTTTTGGCATTAGCAGTTTACGAAAATGTTCCTGTCGTACATTCAAATGTTCCGACAGTTTCCCAGTTTAGCAGGAAATGATAAATACGTGTACGTTTGGTACTTATACTTAATATTGAAACATACTTGTGTTCTTGATAGTTGTTTGTGGTCTCGTCCTATATCGCTATATCCTATATCGCTACCTGTTATTAGTAACCAAAGAAAGAAGTTAGGGATAACTATTTTTACGAATAGTTCAGAATATGTATCAACTATTGGTTATTATAAGTTTCGTTACGTTTACAACTACCTTGAAGTATTAAAGTGTCATTTGTTTATTGAAACATGATTTAATTACTGCAATGAAAAAGCGTGCTAAAGCATCTGGAAAGTTGTTGAGAAGTGGTCTCTGTTTTTCTTTCCATCTTGTTTGTTGCTTTATCACTCTCTCGCTCTCTCTGTCTCTCTCTTTCGTTCCTCAATTTTTTCTATCGCTATACGAGGCTCCTTCAATAAATAACCGAACTAATTTAATTGTATTTAAATAAACCGCCCTGGAGCGCCATGGCTGCTATTGGTGGAAAGGTGAATGCTTCCTCTAGCATTGCTGTGAGTGCCAGTCATGCAGAGTCAATCAGTAGAGAGTTAGAGCCCGATATGTGAGGTCGTTGTTACTGCACCCACAATCGAACTGAAATTGCAGCAACGCGCATCAATAAAGTTTTGTGTTCTGTTAGACAAAACTGCTACAGAGACCTTTGAAATTGTGCATCAAACATACAAGGGCCAAGTTTTGTCTAAACACAAGTCTTTGAGTGTATAAACGTTTCAAAGGGGCTCATGAAGACCTTCAAGATTCTCCGCGAACTTGAAGACCGGTAACAGCGAAAGTGGAAGTCCATATTAACACAACTGACACAATTGTGCGAAAAAATTGTCGGATAACAAATTCGAAAGTTGCAGACATAATGCACTTGTCTGTTGAAATTTTAGACGACATAATTCGATAATATCTTGGCTATCGTAATGTTGCAGCGAAATGGGTACCGCACGTGCCGAACCGCGTCATGACGTGTCAAGAATGGCTGAGAAGGTTACGACGGGAGCCAGACTTTCTGAACAGGACTAGAGTTTGTTCCACCATTACAACCCCTTAACAAAACAGGAGGGTTCACAGTGGAAACATTCCGCGCGCCCTAAGCCTAAGAGAGCAAAAGTTCGGAAAAGTGCAGGAAAGGTCATGCATCTCGTATTCTTTGACTAACAGGGCATTTTGCATGACCATGCTGTAACTAATCAACGCACCGTAACTGCTACTTACTACTGTGACGTACTGAAGAAAAACATCGCCGAAAAGTGACCATATCTCGCAAGGAGAGAATGGATCTTGCATAAGGATAATGCCCCTGCTCATTGAGCTCGTGTAACTCAAGATGTCATCGCAGAAATGGGCATTGACATCATGACTCATTCGCCTTATTCTCCGGATATTGCACCATGCGATTTTCACTTCTACTCTAAAGTGAAACAGGAGGTTCGTGGTCGCTATTTTCAAAGTGATAAGCGATTGAAGAATTTTTTCATGTGTATCCTGAACAGACTCTCTAAACTGGGTGCAAAGAGTGTTTCGAAGATTGGGTAAATCGTCGGAAAAATTGTATTGCATCTGAGGGAGAATATTTTGAGAGTGTATAAGTAAATTTTAGTGAAATAAAGCCTTTATGTGTTAATTAAATTAGTTTATTTATTTATTAACTACCCAGGTAGATTATCGTCGTAGGTAACTTCTTATTCCGTTAATTCATTCCCACTGCTAAATGTTTCTACGTTTCTCATTTCCTGCGTAAGTTTAAAATAAAGAGCAACCTCTCCCAATAGGAATCAAATAAACAGAATCTATCTTTGTTTAATACTTTAATTCCTAATTATAGACAAACATTTCTAATAAGACAATATTTTAGTAAAATTATATTAAAATGAGACATTCATTTTATTCGAAAGTTGAGTTCAGTGGTCAATTTTTAGTCCATCACCTTAAAAGTAGCTTGATGCAAATATTAAGATACTGTCGCGGCAACGGGCATAAAAGTTTCGGTGCAAACAGATAACAGACGGCGGCTAGTGTCTCACGGTAATAAACAGCTTGCGTAAGCAGTTAACGATAGCGCGGTTAGTGTACACAAAGAGCCGACACATAAAAATAGCTGAGGTTACGGACTTGCCGGCACAGATAGGATTTCACGTTTGGAAGGCTCTGGTGATATCTTGATTGACAGAGAAAAGTTGTTTTCTGATTTGTACGAGAAACCTCTCCAATTTATGAATGAGATATATAACACGCCAGTCGCGGGTTGTAAAACAGTCAGGCGAGTACTAAACAGTTGTGAAGTGTTGTAACGGGAGCTGTTTTCTATTGTCATCGACCTAGGTGCTGTAGATTGTGATATATGATGCTATTCTGCTGCTACACAGTGTTTTTCTACGCAAATAAAGAACATTTAGAATTTCAGCAAACTGGACTTTTAATTCTACGAACCCACAAAGTCACAATATTAAATATGCTAGCCCCCTTTCAGTTCTATAGGATCAGCATGGAGTTTGAACTGCGACTTGTGTTGACCAATTTTTAAACACGCGTGACCGTATCAATGTATGTACAAAGAAACCGGCTGTGAAACTACATCTGCAAACATATATGTTACATTTTTATAGAAGGGACAGATATACGTTGTGTAAGAGTGACTTGACAATGTAGTGGGGAGGATGTAGGAGATTGAAGACGCCTACGTCATCTCTAGTCTGTAATTACTACACCTTTTGTTCTACTAGAGGGATTTGATTATTGACAGAGCTGTGTTATTTTTAGTTTTGTTTTCTTGGTGTACGGAAAGAATAAAGGTTTACTACCACAAATCCTCTCATTTTAATATATTAATAAACCTGCAGCAATATTTGAGCCGACTGTAATACCTTAAGTTACTTATAGAAGCATATGTTTCACACGAAACAATACCTTAGATATAAACAGCCTTTGCTGTCCAGAGATGGCTCCACCAGTGATACCTTACACCAGGAAAGAAAAATTGTAATAATGTTCAAAGTTTTACAAGACATTCATTTATGATCTTTATCTGTGACTTATGCTTCAGTGTTGTTTATGGCGTGAAAACAAGAAGTGGCTAGAATGTACACAGACGCAGTTTCGAAGTAAAAAATAATTGAGTGTAGGAATGGAAGCATTCTAAAGCCTGTACATATAACTGATTTTCGCTTACTGAAACTATAATCTGAATTGGAAATCACTCTTCCGTCTAGAAAAAGAGAACATTGTGACGCAACATTTGAGCAAATTGAAATACCTTAAGTTACTTTTAGAAACATATGTTTCACACGAAACAATATCTTAGTTACAAACAGCTTTTGCTGTACAGAGATGGCTCCACCAGTAATATCTTACACCAGGAAAGAGAAATTTTAATATTCTTTAAAGTTTTATAAGACATTCTTATTTGTGAGTTAGGTTACTGTGTTGTTTATGGCGTGAAAAAAAAAAAAGTAGCTAGAATGTACACAGACGCAATGTCAAAGTAACAAATAATTGAGTGTGAGAATGGAACTATTCTAAAGCCTGTACATATAAACGATTTTCGCTTACTGAAACTAGGAATTGGATTCGATACAACTCTTCGAGCCTTGAAAGAGAGAACATTGTGACCCATTCGAGAGCTTCGGGAGCTTTATTTTTCGATCTTTTTTTTCTGGATTTGAATAAGTCGATGCTGTATGTTTCAAGTTTAAAGACATCATTTGATGGAAGATTATTTTATATTATGTAATTATTTTCTATTCATGTTTAATACTGTCCAGTGCCCTTTGTGAAGCTGTTTTTACCGCCTCCACATTGTCATAGTGCTCCATTTTAGCGGGTTTTTTTATTCGTGGGAATAGGAAAAAGTCGCACGGGGCTAGGTCCGGCGAATACGAAGCGTGGGGAACGACAGACCACCTCTGAGATGCGAAATTGTGGGTCACTCGTAAGGCCGTGTGTGCTGGAGCGTTGTCGTGATGCAGAAACCAGTCGCATGATCGCCAAAGTTCCGGGCGTTTCCTCCTCACATACTTTCGCAGACGCCTTAAAACATCCAAGCAAAAGTGCTGCTTGGGTACGAATTTCCGATGCACAATTCCACGAACATGAAAAAAGACAATGATCATCGTCTTGAAGTTTGACCTCATTTGCCTTGCTTTTTTTTTGGGGGGGGGGTCTCGGAGAGTTGGGAGTCCTCCACTGGCTTCACCCTTCCTTGGTTTCTGGTTCATAACCGTGACACCAACTCTCATCGCCTGTAATGACTTTGTCCAAGAAGTTTGGATTACGTACAATCATTGTTATGAAGTCCTGATACACATTAATGCGGATTGTTTTGTGCTCCTGTGTGAGAAGGTGCGGAACAAATTTAGCAGTAACACGTCTCATGTGCAAATCCTCCCTCAAAATCCGCTGGCGCGAGCTACAACTGATTCCTGTCGCTGCTGAAATTTGGTCCACCGTTTGGCGACGATCCTCGTTGATCTTTTGGCAGACCTTTTCAATGTTTTGCTCATTTTGGAATGTTGAAGGTCGTCCAGAACGAGTTTGGTCTTAAACACACTGCTCACCACGTTTAAAGCGCCCAAACTACTCGAAACCCTGTTTGCGGCTCATAGCGTCCTCCTGGAAAGCTTGCTGAAGCATTTGGTGGGTCTCCGTTGAAGTTTTTCTTTAAGCAAGAAACAAAATTTTACACACACTCTTTGTTCTTTATAAGTCGCCATAACGACTTCGCAGAGGTAACCCGCCAACAGTCAAAGAAACACAATACCACATTTGCACGTTCAGCTCTACACTGACGCGTTTGCACAGCTGTTTCGTTGAAGGTCTCTACTAACACCATCTAGCGTGAGAACCCTGCAATACGTATACGAGTGGCAGTGCCCTCGGATTTGTGTTTCTTTTGAGTCCCGGCCTCGTATATATATTGCATTTTACACAAATTCAAAAATCATATCCATGGTTAATTCGAAAGCCCTGCTCCACTAATATACATTCATTGAATTCAGATTGGTTTTCCTCAGATACACTTTTAAATGTTTCAGAAGTGTAAATGGTTGTAATTGTTGAAGCCAAATGTGTGATATTTAGTTGAATTGATATTTTCCTACCACTTATGTACTTTTTGTTTGTTTCGGATCTTAGCATTTGAGTGGTCCGACAAATTTGAACTCCATGAGGAGTATTTGAATTCATGTAGTTCCAATTTTCAAAAAAAGTTCTTTTTACGTTCACCAATTACAGCAAATACATTGTAACAGATAGTTTTTAACGCACATGCTTTTAACGTGGAGAAAAGAAAGTTTTTTAGTGCGGAGTATATGAAAGCATTGGAACTTAGAGCTGAAAGTTAAACTTAATGAAATGAAATGGAGGAAAGTAGACAGAAGGAGTGTTAGAAAAGACTGTAATAAACCAGCAGAATTTTTACATATACTTCTAAATAAATTCATGCAGAAGCAAAATGTGAGCGAAGAAGTAGGAGCAGTGATAGAGACTGTTTAAAACATGTAAACATTACAAATTATGCACTCTATGCACGGAAATAGAAATCTAAGCTGTTGAAGATAAATTTAAACAGAATTCTGCTTGTCTTACTTTACATTATTGCACCAAAGAACTCATGAGATTTTTCAGCTGAGTTGTTTAGTAGGCGCTCAGGGTATGTGCTGCTTCTCCATCCAGAGTATTCTTACTTCACAGCCATTCGTTTTCCAAAATGACGACATAATTACTTTTTTCTAGTTTAAGCCAATCATGGGCTTAAAGGGGAAAGGTAGAGTTGAAAGTTTTGTTTTAATTTATTTATTGGGGTTTTTTTACTTTTAGTTGTAACATTTTAGAAAAAAGTGCGGGCATACCCTCGCTGAGGTTTTCAAGTGAAATCAAACTTATCAGTTAACTCCTTCCACAAATCATGAAATCTACGCATCTTGTGTGGCTGTGCTCTGAGCCACTCTTTAAATGCAAATAAATTAGAGTTTTTGTTGTTGTAATTTACGTCCTCTAACGTTACGTCATATCGGACGATGAATGGAATGCGTGAATTGATGCTCAAATGAGCCCAAGTTCCATAGAGCTTAGAGTTACCCGAAATTCGTCTTTCAGGATAAGGGAAAACCCGGGAAAAACCTTACCCAGGTAACTCACCCTGACCGAGATTTGAACTCGGGACCTCTTGAACGTAAGGCAGACACGCTACCACCACGCTACCCAGGCGGGCATAAATAAATAAATTAATTAGGATGATCGGCACTCAAGCAATAATGTTAGAAAGTCATTATCACACCACATTTCAGTCTCTGCAGTGGGGCATTTCTCAAAATTCCAGAATAGGATTGCTAACACTGCGCTATATTCCGCTCTGCTTCCAACCAGTGTGCCGATTTTATTTTTAGTCCATTTCCAGATCTCAGATACATTTTTGCAGATAGTAATTCTGTGTATCTGCGTGTCGACTTTTCCAAAACGTTTACACGATGGGAGTGTAGGTAAATTGTGCCTACATTCTTTAATTCCGTAGGGATTATTTCATTTGCAAAGAAGTACACGGACACCTTCCAATCAAGTGGAATGTATGTATATCTAAACATTTTCCATATGTGATCCTTTGGAGTATTTGGAAATTTTTCAACAATTCCTGGCACAGAAAAATACTTAAGTAACTCTATATCAGGGGCGGCCAGTGAGGTATTTATTGACGGTGCCATAAAATGAAAAATAAAAGAATAAATAAGTAAGTAAATAAGTAAATGAATATAATTATATTAATATAAATACATGGATAATGGTTGTTGTAATATTAATATGTGCACCAATTTCGAACAAGTTTGGTAATCTTATCAATAATCCATCCTATTTTATAATATACTGCACCAAACAAAACGTACAGGGAAACGGAAATAGATATTTACTACATCCGTACTGTTGTTACGCACAGGTGTAACGAGTACAGTAAAAGTTTTATAATACAGTTCATGGAGAATGTGATACGAAGTGTTCGTGTACGATTTCGCGACAGAGAGATATTTTTAGTAAGTCCCGTGCTTTACTGCACTCTAGCGGATGAAGCGTAAGTTATGCGACAGAAAAATCTCGGCACCACCTTCTCCCATAACAAGCCATGTATAAGCAGACATCCTAATCCTTAACACAGGCGCTTATGAGCGTAGACGGTGCCGTTCTGGAATCGGCGCCAAGCCACGGAAAACAACCAGTAGAGAGCGGTTGCGTTTAACGTGTCTATTCACACGAGGGAGCAGATACTCTGAAACAATCTCTTTTGCGCAATTCCTATAAACTTCTCTTTCTTTCATTTTCATACAAATGGTGCCATGGCACAGCGGCACTACCTCAGTAGCCGCCCCTGGTTTTGAATGTCCTTCAACTTCATGAGAACGAACGAACAGTTTTAAAAAAAGAATGTTCTTCACAATTCACACCGCTTGCTGTGACGAGCCCAAAACCCCAACTACTTCGCTCCAGGCTAGGTACCCAGCTTCGACCTCCCGATAGAGACGGTGGCGCAGGCAAACACTAAACAAAACACAATAAGCCATTACCACCGCCCCTATAGGGAAGTCTGACAATTACCTGCAATCAGCCTCTGTGCCAATCGGCACACCTTTGATATTTAACAGACCTTTCGTTTAAGAGATATTCTATTCACACACACACACACACACACACACACACACACACACACACACACACACACTCACAGAGAGAGAGAGAGAGAGAATGCTTTTTAGGGATGTTAAAACATGTTTTCTGTGAAATGTCGATATCACATTTTTGCGTGAAATGCAATACTTCCTCCAATTACTGTAAGCAAGTCTTGGAGAAAGTAATTATATATGATGTATGCAAAGTTCAAACAAGCTGTACAACAGTTCAGTTAGTTTGGATGTCTGTGAGATCTGAAATGCGTCGCTTACCAAGTGTGCTGCTTCTAATACAGCATAACCTTTGGAGCTCTTAGCATTGCCAAGTGCGTCACAAAATAAACACATCGTAGGATATATTCATCTTTGGTCTTGAGTACTTGAAACGTGAGCACACAGGTACCGCAACGAGAAACATTTTGCCATGTTCCTTGCTTTATTTGGTTTGTATTGTATTTCTTGGGCCATTTTTAACTTCTTCCGTTCTCCGTTGCTTTTCGTTGCATATCTAAAAGGTGAATATTCCGAGGATTATTGCTTAGGGAATTAACGTAGAAAATGGACTTCAAAGCAGTGGCCGCTCGTAAGCACTTTTCTTGGTGCGTCCAGATGTGCAGATTCTTGTAATAAAGTAGAAGTGGGGTTATACCTTTTAAAACAGGCCCCCAGAACTGTTGCGAAACCTTGTACATGTTTAAACATTAAGTAACTAATAATAAAAGAAAAATAGAATCCACCAATAGCATTATTACTTGCACAAGAACTGAGCACGTCTATTCATCTAGCAGCAAACATTTCAATCACTCTGATTTTGAAGTTAGCGATTTCACAAATTTTCTCTTTGTGAATGGAACAAACAACCAAGAAATTAAGCCTTTCTTGGCCCATAATGTTCCTAAGGAAAACTTAATTCTTTTCAATGTGTTCAAACTTTCCTCTGCCTCGGCTGTTGAACCTGGAGTTGTTATTAATTTGCAGTGTTTTCTGTACTTCAGAAAACGCTTCCTCAAAGGAGTGTTTATGACAAAACTGAAAAATTTAGTGACTGAAGGGATATCTTTGAATGTATCATTGAGGTAAATCACTGACAGTTCATTTTTTATCTTTTGTAAGAGATCATGAGATTGTGATTTAATGACAATTTTCTCACAGGGAAATTTTCTCTAAATGTAATACATTTCTTTGGATCAATACTTCTAAAAATATTGAATATATGAAATTGTTGAACTCATTCTTTTATTTGGTTGACCACTATGCCACACACGTCTTTGGCATCTTAATTCAGGTTCACTTCAAAACAGTATTTCAGTCGCTCTCTTGTGGGAGGGAGGAGCAGTTATCAGCCTGTTTTTTTTTTGGGGGGGGGGTCTCACGAATTTCAGCCAAAGATGATTAAATATACTGTAGACCATGATTTTCTACTAAACTGCCACAGACAGTCCTCTGTTTTTTGCCTTCTTGTTGCGTAAATGTAAAATTATTCGGTTGATGTTCATCTAATCGTTTAATTTCAAGTTTTTCTTCTATTTTAATGAACAAAAGGGCATTTTCAATAAATAACCCACTCTATTTCATTTTAAAGCTACACTACTTTGTCAGTCACACAAGATTCCAACAACAATCACACGAATGCTAAACTTAATGCAACGGGCTGCAAATAGCTGGCCCCAAGCATTGTTGTGAGCGATGTACGAAGACGAGAGTAGGGTAGCAAGCAAGGTAATAGACACACGTGACTAAGTGGTAGATGGGAGAAGAGTAACAGCGGAACCATGTTATCTGGCCCAACGTTCTGCTTCGCCACAACGAGTTTGGCGTAGTTGTCGTATACGCACCGTGGGTTGCAAGTTTCGGTAAGCTTTGACAGTTGGAGTCTAATTTGGTGACTGAAACTTCACCCAGATGACTCAGACCACGCCACCACTGATGTTCACCGCAGACGTGAACCAAACGTATGGATCTTCCAACTCCATCAGACCACGTCTCCTGAGCCCGGAAAATTCTTCTATTTTTAAAGTAATAATTATTGTTTGTAATATCAAATTATTGTTTGTAATACTTATTACAGATGAATTAAATATAAAATATTTTTTTCTTCAAATTAAAAAAACGCGTATAAATTGCATGATATTATCGGTGAGGCCCGGTCCCCCTGGCCCTTAATGACAGTCAATCCCTGTTTCAAAGACTGCTAACTTCTGAGTTCAAAATATTTGCGACGAAAAGTACAGACACTTTGGCCTTCGCATTTTATTGGAGAGTGTGCCATGAGAAATACTGAAATATAAAGCTAGCTTCAATTTCTCTGACACTCTTGCCATGGCTACACACTTTTGTAAGCATATTTGTGATCACTAGATAGCGGATTTTTGGAAAATAATATTTTTTCTGGAAACACATGAATGCCTACAAAAAAGGGAAAATCTCTGAAAAAAGAAAGTGTCGTGGACTGATATGAAGTCTTATGTTACATAAGTAGGTACACACTTTGAAGAACAAAATGCAAATGCATACTTTCATATATTCTTTCATAAATAGATAAATCAGAATTACTCTTTTACTTTTCGACTATTTGTATTATTTACTTGGGGTGTTCAAAATGTACGAAACAGGTGACGACAGGTCAGTCGGAGTCAGAAAGTGACCACTCAGGGGTTCGAAATAAATAATCGCTTAACAGAATATTCCAAACAGCATCATCGGACGTGAGGAGAGAGACGTAACTAGGCAAATTGCGTCTAGGTAGGTCACGGATCTGAACCGGTAAGTGTCAAAAGAGTAGTGCCCCCTTACCCTCCACATGGCGGCCGCCTTCAAGCACGATGAAAGAGTGATGTACTATTAATAAAACTAGCCTTCTAATTGGTCTACACTAGCATTGTAAAATAGGGAGGAATGCCTTCAGCGTACCATAAACTTTCAAGCGTATCACCGTTGCCGACTGCAAAGCTACAATAGCAGTTTGATTCCTTATTAGGTAACATCGTGCTACGCATTAAACTCTAGGTGTGTGTTTGTGGATAAGCATACATACTGCATTATACATAGAATTACATGAGATGCTAACCTTTTCAAATCCTTAGTACCATGAAATTAAGGAACTCGCCAGAAGGATAGTTTAGCTTATTAAATTACAGCAGTATCAATTGCAAAACGTAATTCAAGATTGAACGAACCGATAAAACGGTCGATTTTGCGTTTAGATTAAAACAAGTGTTATTGTAGCATGCAGATACAATTATTTATCACTTAGCAGGCACGCTGTATACACTCATGAGACCAACTACCAGTGAAGCGTGCTGCTGTACTAATCAATGAAACCGTCCTTACAAAACTTAATTGTATAACATTTTTATAATTATTAGTTAAAACACGTATGTGCAATTTGTATAAACAATGTAATAAATGACCAAACCGGCTATATCTTTGGAAATACGTACGCTTGTAGCTAAGAGCGCAGAGAGACAAGCCAGGTATATGATAAATCAATCACCCTATATGACGATACTTAGAATGCCTTATAGTTCTGACAGTAAATGACAGACAGTCAAAGGCTTTTCCTAGAACCAGAAACGCGCCTTAAACAGAAGGATATAGGGCACGTCAAAAATATTTCTAGCAGACCTTCAAAGTTCAATAACCGCAGTGAACACATTAGAAGAAACATGCGCATCCCTATTCAGGGTGGGAGCATTCTTCTAAGAAGGGACATGCACACCGGCAAAAGTCATAATCCACTTTTATAACCAAAAGAGCTATGCATCAGATAGAAAGTAGCGAGAAGTTCACGTAATTTCCATAACTTAGAATTTAAGAAGCAGTAGGAGAATATCTGCGATGTAGCTGAAAAATAATTTCAGCGGGCAGAACATTCGTAAATCTGGCGGCGAAGAGGACACCTGTATAGGTTTCACGTAGTTCTCGTGTACACAACACCATACGACAAACATGCGAACTTTGTAATACTCTTCGAAACTACGTCCTACGATAAAGGCGCGAAGTTTCTCGCATAGCATATTTAATCCAGACCGAATAGCAAAGACGTGAAAGTTCGTGGAAATATTCAACAGAACGCAACATCAGACCCAGGATCTCTCAGCCTGATCCATAGATATCTCTATGCTAGAGTAACTCAAGGAGAGCCTCGACATTCCAAAGCTTTAGCCATCCATCTAAGCCAGTAAATTATGAGGTGGAAACATAGGAAACGGTAAGAGACAAAAATGGGAGTTACAAATTCTGTTCCAAATATCGAGACCTGTAACTGGTTTAAATTAATGCAATAACTTCCTTTCTTCCCGGCATATATCGAAGAGCAAAATAAGCAAGTCCCTTAACCACCCTACAAGTTTTCCCTATGATCTACCCATTTCTGTTCCTTTAGCCTTACACCGCGTATGAGATGTAACCTAATCAAAAGTTAAAATATAAATTTTTGTTCCCCAGTTAAAAAGTGAAGGATACAATCACCTGGTCACAGCTTCCAGCGGCAATGCTGGTGTCGCTGTTGCCATTGCAGCCACATCTTTGGGACTAAAATCTACTGTTTATGTGCCAGAAACCTCATCAGAAGAATCTCTGAAGCAGATACGACTTGCTGGTGGAGAAGTAATGGTAGGTGCTTCCCTGATATAGTTCGATAAATCTCATAGGGAACCCCGATTTTGTAAAGTTGCAAAAATAACTGTGTGGAATTCTTATTTCTTCCAGGTTCATGGCCCAAACTTCAAAGTAGCAGAAAAGTTAGCCCTGAAAACTGCTGAAATTTCAGGCACCGCTTATATAAGTCCCTATGATCATCCAGAAATATGGTAACTGACTTGCTTTATGCCAATATTGCTACTTACAAGTAAAATATATTTACTATATAAACTAATTGACTGACTGATAACTGACTTGCTTTATGTCAATATTGCTTCTTGCAAGTAAAAATATATTTACTACTAGCTGACCCGGTGAACTTTGTGCCGCCAATAAAAGTTCTCTAAACTTATTTATATAAATAAAACAAATTCGGATTAGTTAGTTATTTACTCTGCAATTCGAGGTGAAGTTGAAATATAATACAGCTACAATTAAGCTAATCAATTTAAAGCTTTCTGATAAACAATATTTTTGTCTTTTTTGTGGTGTGTAAATATATGAATACGATGGTTTTCCGAAGCGCGAACTCATGACGTATAATTGTCCATGACAGAAAAAGGGAAACTCCAAGTTGATTCCGCAAACTTCCAACGAAGGCCCTTGCGATTTATTTATGATCATCGCAAAGGCGAAACGCACGGGAAATGGTATACGCTTAAAAATCAAAAGGTAAATCTGTTGGAATCATTGGAATACGCGTAATCAAGATATCCTCTAATTTGTATTTTCCCTTAAAGATTGGTATCTCGATGACAATTATTATTCATTAGCTTTTTCGAAGTCTCGTTCCATTACAAAGACGTTGTTGGTTAATATTGGGCAGCATGATCACAACTGATCCTAATTGTAATTTTAAATTGTGAGTGGAGAGTCCAGGTAATTTTAGAGACTTTAAAAACCCTGTGGGATTGTTGAGTACGTCATACGGATTTATAATTCTGTCAACTGATTTGTACGAAAATAACTCGCCCGGAAGAAACAGACAATCTAAAACGCAATTATTATATACCAACACGACTATTAGCATTAACTGCGTCTCGCTGCTCATCAGTGCGGTCAGCATGTGACGTAGCTCGTCGCACATTTGACTGACTTCTAAGACCTAAGTGAAGGTGTCAGGCGTCTTTATCCTTGGCATAGTAAAAATAGTTTCCGTGAAATTCACAGTCACAAAGGAATTCAATTAATCTTGTGTGAATTCAATTCACATTCACAAACACAAACTAAAAAGAAGGTATTCAATAATTCATCAATATTTGACAACTGTTGTTGATAAAATATTTATAGTTTTATAGTGCGTTCAAAAATTAATGTTGTGTCTAATCTTCGACAGGTATACAATCATGCTGCATAAAAATTTCAGTCTTGATAACAAACGATAAACGTTATTTAAAAGTTTGCGGGTGTACTTCTATATTTAGTTAATAACCCGGTCTATTGTCACTTCAGGTTTATTTTCTCGCCATTTAAACCTTCATTGGACTTATACAAATATTTCAACACCAAAGTTAGGTAAATGGTTTCAACCGTTCTCTAGTTTTTGAGTCTAACAAACGTCAATACACACACACACACACACACACACACACACACACACACACACACACACACACACACACACACACACACATATATATATATATATATATATAAACTCGCTGTTATAGGTAAGGCAAAGTAAAGTCTATCGCTAATTCTTATTAAACACGACACCAAAGTTGGAGAGCAATAAAAATGCAATAAAGCTATAATTGGGAAAGGGATTTTGGGAAGAAAACGTTACAGGCCTAAGTTTACGGTGCCCTACCTAACATTTCCCAGATACGAGGAAAAACCCTCAGCCAGGGAGAAAAAAAAATATTTCAAGATGATTTTGACACTCTGCGAAAGCAACGTTGAATACAAATACATGATTCTGTCAAGTTCGTTGTGTAATACGTCATGTATATTTCACTTTGATGTAAAATAAAGTGACTATTTACAAACATCTCATCCATTTGCAGAACAAATCCCGTCAGTCATATTTAAGACCTCAGTTTTGACATATTGATGTACTTGGCATTTAGGACCTACTAAACATGATGGCTGTAAACAAGCTAATGTGGTATTTGCAGATTAACAAATGAAATATTGCATTTCAGAATTTTCATCACTACGGCACTCTAACGCAGATATATTAATACTTTTTTCTTTTGTTTCTATTGTGCAGATCTGTCTAGCACGTTGTATATATTATTAGCTGCGGCATTCTCTTATGATCTAAATTGATCACATAAAATAATAAAGATACATTTCAAACATAGAAGAAAAACATTAGCTCCTTATTATGAGGCCTTCTTAGGCAGTCACTATCTTTCCTAAACAAATTTAAATGATGCGACGGGGGCGGCCTTAAATTTAAGGGGGAATTACATCACAACTTTATAAACAGATATAATATAGGACATCAGTCTTGATTTATGATTTTATCAGTAAACACTACATCATCTTATACAAATTTCTTATACGATGTTCTTTCTTTTGGTATAGATACATTGGGACCTATAGTTTTCCCCCTTCTTTTTCCAAAAGTAAAGCTAAATGTGAAAGGGGATTCCAATATATATATATATATATATATATCACTGGTTATGCTTAAGAAAGAGCAACAATTTGGATAAGCATCTTTATACATGCATACCGTCATATTGCTGAAACTTAAACCAAAATAGACCAGACAAAACGGCGGGAAAAACCGTACATTTTGCATGAAAAGGACACACAGGTCTACCTCAATTTTCGAGAAGTCCAACGAAAACCTTGAAAGTTTAATATAAGATTGGCATTTCGCACCAATGTTTTGAAAGTTTGCAGTACTGCGCAACAAAATGCAGAATACTACATGCAAGCGAACGCCGCTGCAATACCATTTCAAAATGATTGTCCTGCTTAGGATATACATAAACGAAGATCAGCGTTCTGAAGTACTTTTTTTTCTGAGCAGTGAGGGTGGAAAGTCTATTGAAATCTATTAGTGAATTAATGTCAGCAAAGTACCGGTTGTATATCATTGTAACAAGTGTCTCATTGGAGTATAAAGTTTGGAAATGGCTTTATTTCTGTGACAGACGTTCTGTGTCTGAGCCAGGGAAACCACGTTGTAACACCAAAGTCTACTACAGCTGTTGAAACCATTGTGATGGAAAATCGCCATGTGAAGATGAATGAAATAGCAAAAATTTGAGCGCTAATCCTGGCTCAAAACATACCATTATTCATTACGTGTTTAAGTTTCGTAAAGTGTCAGCAAGAAAGGTGCCACCGCAGTTTACTATAGAACTGAGAAAATGTTTCGTTGGCGTCTAAGAAGTCCTGCGGCGTTGTGAAGCACAAGGTGAAACACAGAAACGTAGAGACATAGGGGAACACAAAGAGCTACCGGACTCGTGAATGACACCTCCACATCTCATGTCATGTATCAAGGCCCGTATCTTCTTGTTTCACCACTGGGATACCTCTAGCTGGTTGCCAGATTTGTCACGTGTCTCTGGTGTCGACTTGGTGGAAAATTTGCGAGGCCGTAATAGTAGTCTTCTTGACTGTCTAGTAACGTCTAGGCAGATGCCGGATGCTCTGAAGTTGAGTCGCGGTTAGCAATTGTACCTTCCTCTTCAGTAAGTGTTCCTGTTGGGGCCCCGGGTCTTGCGATGGTGCTGGCCCCACTGGTCTGTCACACGATGCCACATGCGCAGTTGGATTGTACTTGGCCAGTTCATTTCGGTCCGGTATGTTCCAATTGGTTTTTAAAGGGTTCAGAAATTTCACGGCTACCTCCTCACGGCAAGGAAAGTTTCCTGTCAAAGCACGTTCGGAGGCGTTTTCCAGTTCCTGGCGCACATTCACTTCAAGTCACTTATTTGGGATATTGCTCCATTATCCATCAGTCACCCAGATCTCTGGGTGCTCGTTTGGGTTCCGGGGTAATACTCCATCTTGGCGGAATCATAATATCCTCCTGCCGATACCAACCGTCGCATTGTGACTCCTGGGAGCGTTAGGTACTAGTATCACCTCCTCTCCTTAGTCACTTCCGCAACGAACACACACAGAATTACAACGCTCTTTCCCAAGGTCAATTCCAGCAAGGTCTCCTTTTCCACAAATTAGGTGTCGTCCAATGCTTTCATAGGACCGAATGGTTCTCTTTGGCTGCAATCCTTTCAGTTGTGATCAAGTTTACAGGTACAAAAGTGTCCACAGTATCCAGTAACTTCTCTCCTGCACGTATCCGTCCGCATAGAGGCTGTCCTTCATTCTTTTGCATAAGGTGCGCAGCGTCACTCCAGAGATTGGTGATGACGGCCCCAACGTACTCCTTTTCACGTCGACACTCACTCGTTTCCCTCATACTCGTCGGATGGCTGAGCACAGACTTTTACCAGGTATCCTGGCCGTCTACAGCACTGGAACTGCTTTGCTAGTGTCTCTAGGTCGATTCTTGGTTCCCGTCATATTTGATGCTCCTAGTCTTCATCTGTGTCCTTTGTACTCACTGTTCACCAGGTGCGCTCTTCCTTCCAGCACGCTAGCTCGTCACACGAAGTTTTCCATGAATGCGTTGGTCAAGGACTTTTACGTCTTTCTGCTCACCGGATAGTTGTTTATCAATTTTGCTTAATAGCTCCATCATTTCCTCTTTTACAGATTTTATTTCGTCTTCTCTTTTCTCTTCGCACTCTTATCTTCCATCTTCACTACTTCATTCACACTTTTAATTATTCTCTACATGTTCCTTTACATATTTAATTTCACTATTCATATGTGTCGTCCTGCGCTGTGACGTAGTGTGCTAAGGTGTCATGCTTTGGCTCCCTGCCACGAAATGCGATAGGGATCGATTACACCCCTAGGGGGTGCCGATTTGAAGTCCCTGGTATACGACCGGTGCCCACTCAGCTTCCTGAGGAAAGTGAGGAGTTACGTATTCGATTCCTATCTGGACTCTGGTTGCGTAGGCCAACGTTCCGGCTGGAGGTGCCGAGATGCTAACCACTTCTCCACCCGGTATCGGGGTGATACCTCCATGTTGCGTATGATGGTGTAAGGCCGGCAGTCGGGTTGACAGGCTTTGGCCCACCAGGACTGTTATGCCACGGGTTGATTTTGATTTGATTCATTTCTGTCTTAGTTTCTTCCTTCACTTTCTCCATACCGGTTTCTACTTTCAATTCCATGTTGCTCATGCCGGATACCACTATTGTTCATTAACTTGCCATTTTGAGCGTTCCAAGTTTCATTTCCACCTTGATCTTCTCCATTTTTGCCAATTGTTCACACATCGCCTCAAACGTGTATTTTGTGTCCCGCTTCAGACACCATTGTGATTAAATGACCACGCTATGGTCATTACCACGTTGTGGGAAAGTCAGTCATTTAATGTGCGAACACAGCAATAACTAACATTTAAGTTTGCTTTGGTTAGTGATCAGAGTGAACACGACTGGTCCGTAGATATTCCCGTAACGCTAATGGTGCTTAGGCCTCCGTTGCACACACCAACTGATCCGTTACATCTCAAATCTGACAGAACGTCTCGCTCAGCTAACCAAATCCTCACTAACCATTCCAAATGGCGAGAGCGTTCACTTTTATATCCCTTAATCAGGGTAGAATGGTTATAGAAGCATCAGTAAATGAAAGATTCCAGAATAAAAAAACGAAAGCACTCGAAGCTGACTGGTGACAGCACAATCATATCCAAATATCATATATGTCATAAATTTCGTCAACAAAAAGTCAATACTGTTACATAAATGCATTAAAGAAACAAAAAATAAATCATATTTCTGAACATCGTCCTTAGAACATACCAGGACGATTGAATAAAAAAGTTGCGTGATTTAACTGTCCTTTTTACATCTTTCTCCAGATTGTGATGGCTGCGGCGGCTGCCTGTTACGACTCGTTTCTGTCCACTGCCGACCCGGCTTTGTAGCCCGTGTGACACTATAATATATTCTCCATTTTCAATTGATTTCAACAGAATGTAAAATATGACAATAAATTTTATTGAAACCTTTATATATAGTATTCTTTCCTGAACAGTTCTTAAGTTTTAACATTGACGCAGATGCACATAGTGACACTAATAGATACCTTGTATTAATGAACACGATTGAGCCACCAAGTTTCATGTGCATTAATGTATGTCCAAATTGGGATGCTGGGCATAATGTATAAGAAACCGAGCGGGCTGACTCAGGAACTAATGTCGGTCTGAGTGATTTAGTTGTTCAGGCGCTGGCCTACTGATCCCAAGTGCGTGGGTTCAAACCCGGCCAAAATCGATGGTTTTTAAGTGTGCTTAAAAACGACAACGCCATGTCAGTAAATTTACTGGCAGATCTATGGAGCCAAAAATTCGGCTGCACTGACACGATCCTGGCAAATGATAGCGCAGTTAACAAACACATTTATTTTTCAATCAGGCATTAATACCTGTTCCCCGCATCTGGGAGGTTATAAGTTCGATTCCTATGCCCGTCTCTCCTGATCCATGCAATTTTGAAAGTCTACCAGTCCTAGCGCCAAGTCCTCGTCCGTCTTGTACCTTACCTTAAGGTAGAAAAAAGAAGAAATGCTGTTACAGTTTACTAAATTGCTTGTCGCACTTGGAGATGCAAACAAGAAGATTAGTGCAATTTAAAGCTTTTTTGGCTTGATTATAATTTCTTTAATAATTCTTGAAGGAGAGTTGGTTAGTAGAATATGAAATAATAAACTTAACAACTGTTTGTTATCAATACTATTTAACTTCAGATTTTATTCACGTTTCTTATGAAGAAATGCCATTTGTTGTTTATGATACGAGGACTGATGAACAAAGACTGAGACTGATTTCTTTTCACTAACCTTTGGCTTTAGTGATGGGAATAAAACAAAGTCACAGGGTGCAAGCTCGGGGCTATAAGGTGGATATGGTACACAGGTAATGTTGAATCGAGCCAGAAACTGCATGACTTGATTTGCGACGTGAGGCCGTGCATTATCATGATGAAGTCGCCACCCAGTCCGAGAAAGCTCTGGTGGTTTCTTTGCAATGTTCTTCCTCAGTGTAGCCAATACTGACGTGTAGTATGCTGTTGTAACAGTAGTGTGAGGGGGAACTGCATGCTGGTAAATCATTCCATTAGTCAGAAAATGTGATCACCATCACTTTCCCTGCAGATGAAAAAACTTTTGCCTTTCTCGGTGTTGGAGAACCTGGCGATTTCCACACTGTGCTGGCTTGTTTTCCTTCAGGATCATAATGATGCAGCCATGACTCATCACCGGTGATAATCGATTCAAAAAATGCATCCCCCATCAGCAAAGAGACGCAGGACCTCACGGCTTATCTCCATTCGCACAGCCTTTTTGTTCGGGAGTCAACAGACGTGGCACCCAATGAGCACAAACTCGGGTCATATGGAGATGGTCATGCATAATTGTAAACACACTGCCATATGAAATTCTCAACACTTCACCGAGGTTACGTAATGTTATACGGCGATCCTCTCGGACAATCACAGCAGCTGTGTTGATGTTGACTTCAGTCACAGCAGAAGCCGAGACATCAGGCCCCACCTTGCTTAACACTGACAAGTTGGCCTTCTTTGAAGTCCTTGAACCACCTAACACTGTTACACGAGGTAATGCATCTTCACTGTACGCTTGCTTCAGCTTGTCATAAGTTTCGGTGGCTGTATGGTTTAAACGAAAACAGAATTTGATTGCGCTGTACTGCTTCTCTCGCGTCACCTCCACTGTCTGGTATGCGAAATGCACGTAGCGTCTACAAAATAGAGCATTACTAACAACCTACCAATACGAGAGTGCTGCCGCCTACCGACATTATACATAAAAAATCCGCTCTTTTCAAATACTTATGTTACAGATACGAAACTGTCACGGAAGCTACAGGAAAAATATCAGTCTCAGTCTTTGTTAATCATCCCTCATATATTTTTTTTAGATTGGAAATATGAAGCTTTCGGAAAGTTTGACGACTGAGTTAGGGTTGCCACCTCTTCTTAATCTATTCCATTTTTAACCATCCTGTGTAGTGAAAAAAGACTGACGGGATGCCCAAGTATCCCCACGATTCAGTTTTTAATTTACGGACGAATTTTAATAATTGAATCTTCTCAAGGTTTTATGCGAAACAATATTTTGTAAGAATATTGTGACTTTGTGGGTTCGTGAAATTAAAAGTCCAATTGCACAAACTCAAAATGTTCTTTATTTCCACCGAATTACAGTTGGAACACTTGCCGATTACATAAAATTACGTAGCGCACACAATTACAATCCACCAGTTCGTCTGTCGCAGGTCCACTCCACACACACAATTACGTACAACTCCTCTGATACACGTTCACAGTCTTCCAGTCTGTTCGCTAGCACAGGCCCAAATGACCTTGTTGTCGACGGGCCCTAAAACACCACACACTCACTCACTCACTCGCTAGCACTGCGCTCACGGCTGCTCACCAAAACTGAACTCTCTTCCAGCCCGGCGCGTCGCTTATATAGGATCAACTGACCTATCCAGAAGGCTCCGGGTTAGATGAAATATCCCGACTGTTCCAGAAGTCAGGGGGAGGGAAAAGAGGCGGCCAGTGACCAGCGACACCCTCCCAGCCATCCCTCAATAAGTGACACGATATAAATGGGTAGGCGTGGACTTAATGCCTCCCGTCCCCCACTCAGCCGTCAGTTGATCGTGCCTTCCGATAATTGGGTGACAATATTATTAGTATCAAATAAATTAGTAATAATAGGTGGCATCTGTATGTTTTGTTACAAGAAGTGGTATAAAGGACATTTAGGTTCAAAAAACCCATTGTACGTTTAAGTGGCGTAATCGCCTCTATTCTAATGCACATGTGTACACACTGGTGCCTTTTTTTTGGTAATTTTACGTCCTCCAACGTTAAGTCATATCGGACGGTGAATGGAATGGGTGAAATGATGCTCAAATGAGCCCAGGGTCCATAGAGCTTAGAGTTACCCGACATTCGTCTTTCAGGATAAGGGAAAACCCCGAAAAAACCTTATCCAGGTAACTCATCCTGACCGAGATTCAAACTCGGGACCTCTTGAACGTGGGGTAGACTCGCTACCACCACGCTAACGAGGTGGGCACTGGTGTCATGTTAAGGGTGGTCTATGACTAAGGAAAGCGAGTCGAGTTACTCAGAAGGCTTGAAGCATCCACACACAAGCGTATTTAATTAATTTGACGTCTTGAGGTTATACCTAAAAACAGACAGAAATTCCTAGTTTGGGTGGTGCAATGAACAAGGATAGATGTCATTCCCGATGTCACCGAGCGGGATGGCTGAGCTGGTTTCGTCTGTGGCCCACATTCGGGAGGTCCGGGTTCGATTCCCGTGGCCGACCTACCTGACCCATGGATTTTTCGGGGGTTTTCCCGGGTCGCTAGGCCAATGCTGGGTAGGTTAATTACATCCCCCGAATTTCCTGTCCCTCCATTTCATCTCCATTATCATTTCACATCATGTCTCATCTGGTGAGGGTAGAAGTGTCGGTGGGTGTCTCGGCGGTGCATGGCAAGATGATAAGCTCTGAGGAAAACTACTTCCTCCAAACTTCCTCCTCCGGTAGGTCTGTTGCCGGCCTCAGCTGCTCTGCTGGGACCATTTCGCGACCACCAGTGAGGGACCTCTGGGGCTCGGATCGCCTGCCTGGGACCATTAGGGCTCGGCTGCTGGGCTCGTTGCTCTCCCGCTGCAGGGAAGCGGTTTCGTTGTCCTGGCCTGTGGAGGGAAGTCTCTCCCCAAGTAAACTGTAGCGACCCTGCCCTCTGTACTGTCGTAGCTCCTTGGTTAGCCCCTTCTGTCTCCTTCGCCTCATCCTTCCACTTGGGGGCGTAGGAACAATGGGCCCAGCATGGTGGTCTACATACCAAATCCCCTCCGTAATGAAATCCCAATCCCATTCCCGAAGTTGTTAATAATTATTTGACATTTGCAACTGGGATCCCATTAGTATGATAGTGATGAGGTTCGGATAATTTTCTTAATGACATGTGAACATTTCCTCCTCAGTCTTCCATAATGTAAGTAGAATTTTCGATTCATTATAGATAACCAGTACACTGCAAAAATGAGATTATCATTTAAAGAAATAGTTTACAGAATACTTGGCAGAGTTATATGATTTACACCTTAAATTAACAAAGATTTTAGGTTATACAATTTGGCTTAGTTTAGAATCCAAATTATTTCATATTCTTGATATAAATATGAAAAATAAAACTGCTAAATTAAAAAATAAATTATATAATTATATAATATGCGTTTGAAACAAAATAAATTAAACCCAGTTATTAAAAACAATTACTACTGTTGTTAAATTATCAAGTTCTAAACTTAATGAAAAAGAGTTAATTTTTTTAAATCAAGGTTTGAAAACCTGTGTAGATTTTTCAAACAATATAGATGATTATATTGCAGATTTAGAAATTGCTAATAAAGATTTAAGTGAAAAGAATAAATCTTTGATTAAATTAAAATGTAGCAAAATATTACAAAATTTAAATAAATACAAACCAAAAAGAAACAACAACAATGATGATGATGGTGATGATGATGATGATGATAATGATAATGATAATGATAATGATAATGATGGTGATGGTGATGGTGATGGTGATGGTGATGACGATGATGACGATGACGATGATGACGACGACGATGATGATGATGATGATGATGATGATGATGATGATGATAATGATAATGATGGTGATGGTGATGATGATGATGATGATGATGATGACGATGATGGTGATGATGGTGATGATGGTGATGATGATGATGGTGATGGTGATGACGACGACGATGATGATGATGATGATGATGATGATGATGATGATGATGATGATGATGATGATGATGATGATGATGATGATGATGATGATGATGATGATGATGATGATGATGATGATGATGATGATGATGATGATGATGATGATGATGATGATGATGATGATGATGATGATGATGATGATGATGATAAACATATTATTAAATCATTAAATCAAAAAGATTTAATTTTCACTAAAGCAGATAAAGGTAATAAAATTGTAAATTTAGATAAATTAGATAATATTAATAGAGTGAACCTTTTACTTTAAGGTGAAGATTTTATAAAAATTAATAAAGACCCTTTAAAATCTTGTATTACAAATTTTAATAAAATACTGAATGAAGTGAAAGTTATATCAGACGAAGAAAAACATGTTGTGAAAGTTAGTAATCTTGTTTTACCTAGAATTTATGCCCTTCCTAAAATTCATAAACCTGGAAATAAAATGAGACCTATTGTTAATTGTATAAACTCACCAACTTACAATTTAGCAAAATGGTTATACAAAAAATTTAGTAATTTTGATAAATTTGAAAGTTTAAGTTTTAAAAATTCTTTTGAACTAATAAAAAAGATGATTGATGGTGTTGTATTATCCTAGACTGATAAACTTATTTCTTTTGATGTAACTGGCTTATTTCCTAGTATTCCTAGGGAAAAACTTTTAATCTATTTTAAAAAGTGGTTGAATTCAATAAATTTACATGAGAACTTAATAGTTAATTTTGTTAATCTTACTGATTTTTGTTTGAATCAAAATTTTTTCACTTTTAATGGTGAATTTTTTCAACAAACTTCTGGCTTAGCAATGGGTAATCCTCTTTCACCTTTACTTGCTAATCTTTTTATGAGCTTTTTTCGAAATTGAAGTCACTAAAGCTTTTCCTTTGATTTTTAAAACATAGTATAGATATGTTGATGATATTTTTGCTATTGTTCCTGAAAATACAAATTAATGATGCTTTAAAATTACTAAATTTACAAGATAAAGCTATAAAATTCACATTAGAAACTGAAATTAATGGATTTCTTCCTTTTCTAGATTTGAAAATAATAAGAAATAATAACAAATTAGATTTTGGTATTTATAGGAAATCTACTCATATTGATAATTACATAAAAATAAAAGTTTTAACCCTTTTTCACATAAATTTGCTGTTTTTAATAGTTTGATTTATAGATTAATAAATATACCCCTGAATGAAGAAGAATTTAATAAAGAATATAAACATATTAATACTGCTTTAATTAATGGTTTCAATAAATATTTTATACAAAAGAAGATTGAAAAATTTAAATATCAAAAAACTGTTTATGATATTTTTACTCTTAAGAAAATAAAAGATGATTATAATTTTAAAAAATTTACTTACCATCCTTGGGTTAATAAACATTTTCAAAAAGTTTTTAAAGAAGTAACTTTAGTTACTTAAAGTTTTAACTTTAGTTCCTCAAAATAAATATAGTATTAAAAATGTATTACAATTTTCTAAAAAGGATAAAATTCCTAATAATAACAAGTCCGGTATTTATCAATTTAATTGTTTAGATTGTGATCAAGTTTATATTGGAAAGACGAAACTTAGTTTGGAAACCAGAAAGAAAGAACATTTTCGTAACAGTAAATCTAAACAAATTGATAAATCGGCCGTAGCAGATCATTTTTGGTCATTTAACCATGAAATAAATCCCGAAGTTAAATTATTAAAGCAATTAAATGGTCCCATAGATTTAATAGTATGGGAAAAAATATTTATTTTAAAAAATAAACATTGCGTAATGAATTTTGACATACCAGCAGTTGATTCATTTTTAGGTTTGTTTTGTCTTCAGATGTTGCTAATGCTGAAAACATAACATAACAAATGAAAAACATGGTAACCGAGATTTCCTTAACAACGGAGATTGTTTATAATAAACTGAGGACGAATGCAATGTGTCTTCGAAATCGATCTTAGAAAGAAGAAAGAAGTATTAACATCAACTTCTTAAGATAAGTGGAGACTCATTAACAAATATTTATATTTGTGTAGTATTTATTACTTCACTGTAACTAGCTTCATTTTCTATGTAATCAGAAAAGAGTTAGAAAACAGGCTAACGTGCCAGAAAGTTACTAAAATACATGAAAAGCATCATTTCTTAATTCAGATCACTTTCCATATTTAAAACAACATATAACATACAAAATAAAATATGATAAGAAAGTGCAACTTAGCTGACTGACAAAGTAATGCATTCCTAATTCAGGAAAATTATCCTGTCAACATGCAATTATTTCAGACAACATGTCCAACTTGAATAAGAAGAAGAGTAACATGTTAAGTCCTGTTCGACAGAATGGTCGAATCGCAGCTGCTTCTGGATTGGATGCAGCCGGCGGCAGGGCATCAGCACCACATGATGCATTTATCTGCAGGGTCCTGAGATAATATGGTTCCTGTTCCAGACTATATCATTCCACCTTCCCTTGGTTTTGAAGACTTTGAATAGCCATGCCTGTCTCTACTTGGTGACTGGAGGGATATACCGACCTTTGGCAATCAGGGTATTAATGTCAAGCAATCGGAAGTTCCTCAAAGCTTTGGGCTTTGGAATTCTGTAATGGGTATCTTCAATATGACCGAAATGCAATTTGAGGACAAGATTGCTAAGGAAAAGGAGTACGTGTTCCTACCCTGTTATAACATTGGCTCTTGACGCTATTGACGAGATTGGAACCTCTTGTCACGCTGAAGATTTATATACTCTACCCAACTGGAGTTATCTACACATTGAGAGATTTATTTCTCAATCTAATGGAACTACTACTGCGGCGAAGGTCACTAACATTGCTATGAAATTTATGCTCGATGAGATTTGACTCCACATGAATGAATTTTCTATGGATACAACAAGAAATCCAGAGATTACATCAACTATACGCAACCATGCTACTGACAACCCTACGAATCAATTAGTTTGCTCAATGCTGGATGGTGCTACCCTGGAGAACAAGTAGATATTGCACATTCTGCGATGAGCATTCAATGTTACAGTACACTATCGACGCCTCTGGAATTTGCGGATAACCACAAGCACCTTGTTCTCAACAGCAAGTAGGCCGCGCCATGGCTCAGTGGTTAGGCCGCTTGGCTCTCACCAAAGTGGCCCGGGTTCGATCCCAAGCGACAGCAAAGTGAGATTTGTGGTGGACAACACGCTGCTGGGGCGGGTTTCCTCTGGGACCTCCGGTTTTCCCCCGCCATTTCATTCCACTGGTGCTCCATCTTCATCTCATGTATCATCAGTGTCACCGCCTGCGGTGTCGTATGTAGTAAAAGCGGGCGTTAAACACCACACATTTCATTTCAATAGCAAGTTTGAACCGATCGTCATTCGATCCAAGGATTCTAAGAACTGTATTCTGCCAATCGTAGGAGAAGAAAATGTTAATATTAAACGTCCATTTATTACGGCAACTAAATGGTGAAATTGGCACCAAAATTCAATTTTTTGGTTTTGTTTAATTTATTATCTTTATACCTTATTATTTCATTTCAAAACTTTATTTCTTATGATCCGGGCATAATTTTACCTTGACGTCATGTTTTAAAGGGCCAGACGTTGGTGGACGTAAATATAACTTTAAACTCCGTAAATATCACTTTGCCTGGGAATTTTCAAATTACTCTTTCGTACATTCAAATTTAGCGGGCTTTTTTTATTTAGATACTGTGGATACTACAGACGGTTCTGTTGGCTACTCTGCAGAACACCTATTTACTGCTGGCACTTAAGTTGGTCCCTCTGTAAAACAGATGAAAGGAGAAATGTGTTAACTTGTACACAAAAACGGACGTTAGCACTTGGTTGTAATTTTCATAGTGAATTGCTTTTTCTGTTGAGAAATACAAGAGTTAAACTTCAATTAGTGAATATACTCGTGTTTATGTGCGTGTATACAGGAGTGCAGTAAGATTATGTGAGTTTAGTGAGCAGTAATTTATTTTCAAGTTGGCTGGCAGGATCCAGCAACTACTCAGCTACTGATTCCATTTACTGTAAATATGAATCGAATAAATGATAGCAGGTGCAAGAAGAGAAGACGTAGTAAATGTGTAAATAGAATGATAAAAGCTAATCAACAAAGAGGTAAGCCACATAAAGATAACAGTTGTGTTGCTATGGGGGACTCATCCTCTTCACTTGAAGAGAAACAAACTGATGAATCATCCAACCTCAAAAAGCTAGCATTGTGTAATGGCATTGCACAAAACCATCATATGTGCAGCGATGATGTTACTGAAAGCAATTCTTATATGATAATTTCAATGATGATGGGGTTACCAATACTTAGTCTGGGCAGTTATAATGATCATTTAAAAATGCTGTACAAGGATGACCAGGTGGTTCGTGAAGAGGTGTTGAAAGTTGCACACAAAGCAGTACGTAGGGCTCACATGGACATAAATCCTGAATTGTCAGAAAATTATGTTTTCAACATTAGTGTGTCTTACGATGGAACTTAGCAGAAACTTGGGTACTCCTCCAACTATGGTATGGGTATTGCAATACATATACTTACTGATCTGGTAGTGGGCTTTCATATACTTTCTAAATATTGTGCTGCATGTATGAAATAAACGTTCTGAAAGAGACAAGTACCTAATGAATTCCCACAGGGGTAAGTGAACATAAGCAAAGGGGGGAAATGTGAACGTAATTTCTCAGGCTCTTCAAATGCTATGGAGGCAGCTGCAGCTGAAACTATTTGTATGAGATGTGAACAACAGTACAAATTCACATATACCACAATATTATCAGATGGAGATGCCAAAACTGACAAACACTTACAGCTTTTAGTGGTAAATGATCCAGATGTGACCATAGAAAAAGAAAAATACATAAATCATGTAGCCAAGCGACTGAAAACAGAACTAAAGAACATAGTTACAGAATGGAGGGCAAAAGGTGTTACTTTAGGAGGAAAGAAGGTAGGCAATCTGAAGGAGGAAACAGTAACAAAGCTAGCAAATTATTACCGCAGTGCAATAAAAAACAATATGCCCAATGTAGAATCTATGAAGTGTGCTATTTTTGCTGCATTATATCATTGCATGTCCACAGGTGAAAAACCATGATATTTTAAATGCCCAGGGGGCAAAGAAATGCAAAGGTGGTGCTTTTATGATAGAGCTGTTGCTACTGCTTGTGACATACTCAAACACAACAGTAGCAATATGAAAACCATACTAAGCCAAAGTGTAGTTAGTAAAATGATGTCAGTATATCAAAGATTGGCATCAGATGAGCTGCTGGAAAGATGCACAGCTGGAAAAACCCAGAATTCAAATGAATGCCTTCATAGCATCATTCGGAATAAATGTCCTAAAGAGATATTTGTGTCCAAAAAAAAGTTTATAAATCACATCTAGTGTCAGAATTCAACATGGGGTGTGAAGCAAGCCAGAAAATTAGAGCCAGTGTACTCAAAACTGAAATTAGTGATTCTGTAAACAAATTAGGAGCTATGAGAGACAAGCGAAGATGATTGTACAGTGCTGCAAGTTCTCAGCAACATTTCAAAAGTGCAAGATGCCAGCCTTAGATGTCCAAATCTTCCAAGGAAGCAAAGAAGAAAGAAGCAGAGGGCCAAACATATGGAGCTGCGAAGTTTTAATCATCACATTTATGGTAACATACTCTACAAAATTCTGAAATCTAAATAAAAACAGTTTTCTCAAGTAAATTCTTTTCATGGTTTTGCTACACTAAAAATGCTCCAAGCAATGCAGTTCTCATCCAATCTTAATTAAATTTTGTTCACTTATAAAAATACTGTGTACAAGAAGGACTATGACTTTTTTATTTGTAAGGGATAATTTGGCATTTAGATATATTTTCATGTGCCAAATGTGTTTGCAAATGTGGAAAAATGATGTATGTACACCAGAATATTTGTATCACATGAAATCCTTAAATTATTTGAAAACTTCTTTCACAGAGGCTGATACTTATGTTTTACACCTAAAATAAAAATATCAGCAAAAAGTTGTGAAACTTCATCGCATGGAGCATTTTAATGTTAATTAATTTTATTTAATTAATAATTAATTTTTAATAATAGTTAAAGCCACATTCATTAAATTTGATTTTTAGCATGTACAGTTAGTCCTTATAATACCATAAAATTTTCACGATGATTGCTTAATATATGTAGATTTTAGAATTTCACCATTTGGTTGCCTTAAGTAAAGAATGCCTGTAATTCGGCTTTCTGATGCTGAAAAGGTGGAAGTGCTCAAGATTGTTAAGTCAGACACATCACTACATATCGGTTCTAGAACTACGGATCTCCACACTCAGCCGACTGTTCCACAAATAATATCCTTTGCATTGTGTGTTGCAAAAGCTTGAAGACAGAGAAACCAAGATTTGTTGTTGTGGGTGCAGAGATTTCCAGGTTCAGTCTCACTCTACTTAATGTATTTCTTTCATTTTGACTTCCTCGGTGGCATATATGGTAGCGTGTCTGCCTGACGTTCCAGAGATCCTAAGTTGAATCTCGGTCAGGGTGAGTTACCTGGATAAGGTTTTTTTGGGGTTTTTTCCCTTATCTTGAATGACTAATGTCAGACAATTCCAAGCTCTATTTACCATGGGCTCATTTGAGCATTTCACCCATTTCATTCATTGTCCAATAGACCTAACGTTTGTGGACATAAGTTAAAAAGCAGACCTTCAGAGCGAATAATGCATCTAAGGGCTGCTTGGAGTTTTATCATTTTAACATGACTAATTTGAGATTTTATCACAATAGTGAGTGTTATAACTGCCATGATATAAACTTAGACTTTGGAAACTTGAGATTTAAAACATTATGTGAAATGTATTCTAAGTTACAAAACTCCTGTTGTGCGAAAGAAGATTACCCCTTATTGAAAAGATTTTCTTATACATGCCCCAATATTTATCAAAGATTGCTCCCATCAGCCTGAAGAGATTGTAAATGGAGTTGTCAATATTAGACGTGAAATTCAAACTAGTGCAAACATCCCTGCACAGAGTACTTCGTATTGTCTGATAATACATGCCAAAGTATTTAAATAAAAGCTCCTGACTTATGCATTGCAGTCTTTGACTTAAGCAGATGTACGATAGTTTTCCATGTGGAATGTAAGCAAAATGTATGGGTCTGTAAATGAATGAAATACATTATAAAGCAGATAATGTTTTTATTTCTTCTTTTTGTGCATTTCCAGTATTCCTTGTCCCTGCGCATGTCATTTCACTTAAAATGGATAGTTTCTGCAAATATCTGTGTAGCTCCAGGTCTTTTAATTGAGAAATTTCATTTAAAGGTGTTTCATTGTTATTTAAAACAGTTTTCTATAATCTAATTCTTTCATTTTCCAATGATGTCAGTAAGTAATTTATTCACCATAGAAATATATACAAATTTTGGCTTCATCAAGAAAGAAAGAGACAAGAAAATTATTTATGTCTACCATTTGCAAGATACTGCATACAAACAGTATTTAGAGTAAGTTTTGCAATGTAACCATGAGGTTCAGTATCATTTAAATACATCTGTTTATTCGTAAATTAATTACAATCAATTTAATCCATTTGAATCAGTCTTAAATTTATCACATTAGGAGGAAATGCCCACTAATACCTCATTTACAGAGTAGTATTTAAGCTTCATTAGGATAGTTTTGATTTTCTTCCTATATTGATGTGTATTGCATTCAGTTAATCCCCAGCTTAATTTGTTACATCATTTTATGCCCTGATGGTGTATGGATTTTAACATGTTATCATAATATATAATATTCTCACTGTAATCACCGCACAGGGCTTTTCACTTTGATGAACGTTTCAAATATATTGAGACTATTTCCAATTATTTCCCAATCTGGTAAAGTCATGTACACAAAATTGTCAATGGCTGATTTTTTTTTATAAAGGGAGTTGGATAGCTGCAGATTAGTTCTGCATTAACGCTATAACCTTTCGAGAAGCAAACATCTTGGAATAGCACAGCTGCTGCTTGCATGTTTTCTCCCAAGTGTCATACTAGGCTTTTATGAAGAGCAGTGGAATGCTGTAGATAGTCTACCTTACCACTGTAACTTTTCAAGATGCAGTCGTCTTGTTACATGAGAACTGCCTGCATATTTCTTGGGAGTGCCTATGGAGATCAATCGCTCTTCCAGCAGTCTCAGCCTCTTATGGAGATCCGCAATGTTATTCTTGCTCCTGTTTAGTTTCTAGCCTGTTGTACATTGTATCTGTTGGAAAAGCATGTTGTGATTAAATAAAACAGCTGGTCCCCTGGAATGAATGTGATTTAATAGTTGAAACAGATAGTTTTTCTGCATGAGGTTTCTTTACAATGTATGATAAAAATACAATAATATTTTCCGGAATTCCACTTGTCTGCTGGAGCTCACTCAGGAGTAACATGTCATAGAGTATCATCATCATCATCATCATCATCATCATCATCACCATTATCATCTGCCAGGAGGTCATATATACGATTGGTATCCCCGTCTACAATGGCGAAATTAATTTCATCAACACTTCTGCTTTCAGCATCTCTGCGAGCATTAGGTGCAGGTGCTGTCATTTGATTTCTGGAACCTCAGATATTTCAACAATTCAACAAAGAACTTGTTCATGATTTCTTTTTCAGTTCCACTTACTTTGAACCTCTCTGTCTGAGTTGACATGTTCCGCATTTTTTGTTACACAGGAAAGTATCAAGTCATTTGGTCCTGAACTTCAGGCTGGATGCTACCCTGCTGCATAGGGTAGCAGGCATATAGCCATTACAAATTTAGAATGATACTGATCAGCGTGGCTTGAATAGAATTCATCCACCTCATCAGCACCACCACAGTAGTGTTGTTCTTGCTCATCAACACTCTCTTGCCTAAAACAATGAATGCATTTACAATGCATTTAAACACAAACTATGGGAATATATCCTCTGGAAATTAATAAATGTCCTACTTACATGTAGCTGTTTCTGTAGACGGCGCAATTCTCTGTGCATATATCACTAGAACACATCATATGATCGTAATAGGAAGGCAAGCTGTATGCAATTGAAGGCATGAAATCGTGGTAGTCTCTTTGTGGTAATACGTTTGATGATGGGATTCTACTCCGCACTCACTCCAACAGCTGCCATTGGAACCATAGCAATATCATTAGCAAGGGTAAACTAATATGGCGGGATGCTTCTGAGTCTGGATTATGTACTCACTTTATAGTAGAGGGGAGCGTTCGGAAGGGAGGGCAACGAATGCGCATACCTGGACTTAGTACGAAGGATGCCAACATTCCACATGGGATATAAGTGAACCACCGAAGTGAGTTTCTTATGATGCCAAGAAAATTATCCAGCCCTCAGCCCTTAGAGCTAAACCGACCTTACGTGCGGATGTAAAATAATTAGTTACTCTGTGTGTGTTTATTTTAAAGATTTATTAACAGCATGTCCCATTACAAGTAATATTACATGCTTTGTATTCTTTAGTATTCAATTTGTTTCTTGATTCGGTCTTTTTTATGTCCTTATAGTTCCTATTATTGTTCTTGTAATCAATGTAGATGTCACTCTCAATGCACAACTTTAACTCTCTTTTTTTTTACACTGCACTGCACATCACTTCACAGTCCTATTGAGTTGCAGAATTGTTGGAAGTCTCTCAGATATTTGGATACAAGCTGTTTTGTAGTCCGCTGGCCAGCTTCCTCCTTTTTTCCTAATGTCCTCTCTTAATGTGTTTCTTTGTTGTAGTACTTCTGGGCATTCATATATTATGTGATGTATTGTTTGGTGTCCTGTGTTGCATGAACATGTAGAGTTATCTGCGATGTGGAATCGGTGTTTGTATGAATTGGTTTTTCCTTGTCCTGTAGTTAGAGCTGTAAAATATGGCATGAGTGACAGATTCACCTTGAGTCTCTCTCTAATGGAGGGGAAGAAACTCCTTGTTATTGTTCCTTTAGTTGAGTTGTTCCATCTATTCTGCCAATCCTGTATTCCCTTTTCTCTAATTTCTGCTTCGATTTTAGATTTTGGTGTCCTGTTGTAAACTGTTTCTATTCCTATATCGAGATTTAACTGTATTGGAACACCACAGTGAAGCGAAAAATTATTAAATTTTAGATGAGTCGTATTTTTTACACAGCAGATGTTGAAGCAGATGTGTAAAAAATACGACTCATCTAAAATTTAATAATGTTTCTATTCCTGTTTCTTCTCCTGCTTGCTTTGCTAACTTGTCTGCTTGTTCATTTCCAGGAATGCTGATGTGTGTTTTTACCCACTTGAAGTATATTTTCCAGTTTTGTTGACTAAGTGCTGCTAGAATACTGTGTATATCTGTTATGGAATTATGTTTCTTATTGTTCTCGAGAAGTGACAGGGTTACTTGACTGTCAGTATGGACTGTAATTGTCTTCTCTAGTTCTGCTACATTAAGTTTATTGATTTCTCTCATAGCTTTTAGGATGGCTATCTGTTCAGCTTGATTATTAGAGCAATTTTGGTTCAACTTGAATTTTAGTGATTTGATTAGGTTTACTCCTTTGAAAATTGCTACTCCTGTTTGCTATCTTGCTGCCATCCGTGTAGACATTGAAGTAGGTAGTGGTGTCTGCATCTTCTGTCATTTTGATTTTAACTGCTTGAGCTGGATGGTCCCATTTATTAAGTTCCAGTGGTGAGTCATAGTCTTCTTTGGTTTTCAGTGTCTTGTATAGGTCTGCTTTCCCTGTTATTGTTATAGGCTGTACTCCTGCTATAACACAGGAGGCATCATATGAGATTGTGTGGTAGGCTTAATCTTTGGACTCTTTGCAGTTTTAAGGAGTTCTTGACTCTCTGTGCAGCTTCTACCCATAGTAGTGCTCCGTATGTAAGAATAGGTGTGATTGCCCCTTTACTTATGATGCCTAATGCCTTTGGGCCTAGACCCCATTGTAATTTCGCTGTTCTGCTCAGTGAGTGTATTAGATTTGTTGCTTTTTCTGCAATATGGCTGATGTGGCTGTCGAAACTGAATTTTTTGTCTATGTACTTGATTTCTTCTACTTGTTCTAGTTTTTTTATTTATATAGAGATTGCTTATTTCATTATTTCTTGTTCGTTTCTTTGAAATTACCATGACCTTGATTTATTTTGGTTGAAGTGCAGTTTGTTTTCCTTAGCCCATCTTTCTATTTTCCTCATATCTTCATTTGCATAAGCTTCGGCTTCCAGTATACTTTTCCCTTTAGTTAAAACGAGAAGTTCGTCTGCAAATGCTAAGACTTGTGTTTTGTGTGTGTGTGTGTGTGTGTGAGAGAGAGAGAGAGAGAGAGATATGAAATAGTCTGAGAAACTGAGAAACTTCCACACAGCCTGTTCCCACGCTTATAGGCCACCTGCAACACTCAGCCCCGCCCTCTGTACCCAAATGCCTCCTTTGAATGCCCATATGAACACGTGTCCGTTAAAACAGAGATGTGACTTATGCCACTTTTTGCATGTAAAGGCACAGCATGATTGTTTGAACCTACATATCCCATATGCCAGTTTTCATCGAAACATACAGATACTACATACAGTTTATATATATATATATTTGAAAGTTTACAATTAGCTATCATTGATAGGTAGGTAGCTGTTAAATTTACAAACAGAAGAACAAGTAACAATAGATTAGTGCTTCCTTTCCTAAGAATGAATTGTGTTACAATAACAATTCTACAACTCGAAAATAAAATACTTCACAAGATTTCTTTTTTTTGTTTATCTTAGTATTATAGCCTTATAAAATGACTAATAAGAATTAAAATATGGATTTTACGGCTTTGAAGTTAATGAGCAGTCTTAACAAATTAAGCACATTGAAGCCTGCCTCTGTAGCGTGTCTGCCTCGCATTCAAGAGGTCCTGAGTTCGAATCTCGGTCAGAGTATGTCTATTTCCGAGGTTTTCGCTTATCCTGAACGATGAATGTCGGGTAACTCTAAGCTCATTTGAACATCATTTCATCCATTTCATTCATCGTGTTGGAGGATGTAAATTAAAAATAAATAAACAATCAAATAAATAAAAAAGCAACAACAAATCAGACCATGGAATATTTAGAAGAGATGCTGCTGACATATATAATAGATGTCTTCATTATTTAAATGAATGGTTGAACTTAGATATCTTCCCTTCACAAAAGTAAAAGAAAATGCTGTTTGAATATGGAAGAAGTAGTGATCTCTGGCAGCCTCTAGCGCATAGAAGTAAATGATGATGACTGGTAGGTACAATGGGTTTGTTGTTCATAGAAATGCTATTAAAACCCTCAAAAATTAGATATACCATCTGAAAACATATGCTCCAGTTTTTACAAATATGTAGCCTCTAATAGATAGAGTGAACATGAAAAATTCAATGCCACGGCCAGAATTTGAACCACGGATCTCCTGGTTTCCGTCCAGTCGTTCTAACCCATTGAGTTACTATGGCCAACTTGCTGTCATGACATTGAATTCTTCATTTGACTCGTATATTTCCCCGGTAAACCACTAGGGGCTCAAATGGTGTATCTCGGATGCGAGAGCCCCTAGTGGTTTACTGGGCAAATATACAGGTCAAATGGAGAATTTAATGTCAGGAGAGCACGTTGGCCATGGTAGCTCAATGAGTTAGAGCGACTGGATGGAAACCAGGAGATCCGTGGTTCAAATCCCGGCCATGTTGACTCTATCCATCAAAAACCTTAGCCTATAAATGGCTAGCGGGGAGAAATGATTAATTTCCATCAATTAACTAATATAATGTCTGCTGCTTAGATTTTCAATAATATGCTCAATATAAAAATCAACTTCCAAATGCCACCGTATCAGATAAGAGGTATTTTTGTAGTTCCAGGCATACGATTTGTGCAAGAAATCATGTTCTTACTAAGGAAACATAACTTGTTTAAATACTTTTAGAATATTTAATTTAGTATGTATAGTTTTTTTTTCTAATTTAAAACATTTAAAGTTTAATTTGTAACATGAAATACCACCCGCTTCAAGTGGGGCATTGAATTCATAGTGGCAACCCTAGATAGAGCACATTTAATTCTCTGAGCTATGCAAAGCAGCTTTCAGCTAGAATGTTTCAGTGTCATATGATTGTGCAAATTGGTTTACAAGGCTTTGAGTTTGAATATTTACAAAACAACTTTTTTTTATACTATTTACGTCCTTTAACTATTTAAGTCATATCGGATGTTGAATGTGTAACTCAAATGTAATCTTCAAGTAGTTGTATTAAAATCAGAAGCTATAAAGCTCTTTTATTATTGTTGCTCTCTCCTTTGCTTAGGGCGGGACATTCCACCATGATAGAGGAAGCAGCACAGCAGATGCCTGAAAAACCAGCTTGTATAGTGGTTTCGGTTGGTGGGGGTGGACTTCTAATTGGCATCCTCATAGGTCTCAAAGCTGCAGGTATGAAAAAGTTTTTATATTCACAGTCTGGGTTAAAGTTTTCCCCTAAAATTTATTACCTACACATCATTATCAACTATTTATCTCCGAAAACTAAACCTGGTTAAAGTAAAGTTTAAAATTTTCAAAGTGTAAAATTTCATTAGCTGCTAAGTTACCTCTTGCCAAGGTTATTTATTACTCAATTGTTTCTAATTTAGTGTCAAAGTATCAAACTGCCCAGCTAGCACAAACCTAAGACTATACAAAGGATTATAACTAAGAGTTATTTCCGGGCTGTTATGCCGTGGTCTGCTGGAGTTGGATTTTCCAGACGTTTCGTCCACTACTATAGTGGACATCTTCAGTGGCATTGTCATGGTCTTAGTCTCCTCGGAGAAGTTCGAGTAGTGTCTCAAACGCCATTATAAATGCCATTGCCACTTTCCTGGATGCCCAGCATTAAGCGATTGTGAGAGAAACAAAGATCTTACTGTGCTGTCAGTGTTACATAGCAGTAGGACGTGTATTTGTCTCATAATGCCTAAGCAAATCCTAAGCAAACTGAACCATATTGAGAAGGCTACAGTACTGTCTTTTCCGACACCAGTGTACTCATTCTGTTATTATTGATGCATGCAAGAAGCAGGAATTTGTTGTGTCTAAGAACAGAATTAGCTCAGTGTTGAATAAACAGGAAAAGGGTCCCAAGGGATTAAGGAAAAGAAGAGAATGCGTGCCCTCCAGAGATGATAAGGAAGGTCGGAGTCCCATCTCTGACAGCAGTCCAGCCAACAATGGGCCATTGCAGACAAATAGAGAATAAATTAAATTTAAAGGGAGTCCATTAATGACACTAAACAGCACTTACTTTTAAATTTTTCCGGAACATGTTTCAGAGACTTTGCCTCTATCCTCAGCCGACCATCTCTGAAACATGTTCCGGAAAAATTTAAAAACTTCAAAAGAGATTAAAACAGATCACAGCTCTCACACCAATAAAACAAGAAATTAGATTTGCTAAATTTACTTACCACCCCTGGGCCACAAAAAAGTTCCAAAAAATATTCAAGAAATACAATATAACTTTGGCACCAAAAAACAATTACATTAAAAACCTACTTCACAGTAATAATACTGATAAGATAAAACCAGAGGAAAAGTCAGGCATTTACAAGATTAAGTGTAAAGACTGTGAAAAAATTTACATAGGGAGGACAAAAAGAAACATAGGCACTAGAAAGAAAGAACGAACACTTCAGGCACTTAAGATACAAAAATATTGATAAGTCCGCAATAGCAGCTCATTTCTGGTCTGAAAATCATGAAATTGAAGATAGCACAGAATTACTAAAATACGTACAAAAACATAGTGAACTCTTCATATGGGAGAGAATATACATAGAAAAACATAAAAACCAACTAATGAACTTTGAAATCCCGCCAGAAGAGAATCCCACATTTAAGTTCATCACTAAATCAACAGATGGCAGCAGCAACCCCAGAATTACCCACACCGCTGGATCAAGCTTTAGTCGCATAAGAGCCGAAGATGCAAACGATGATTTGCGAAACATGTGCTCAAAATAGGTACGAAAGTGAAGCAGATGTGTAATAAATACGACTCATCTAAAAATTAATAATTAAAAGTAAGTGTTGTTTAGTGTCATTAATCGACTCCCTTTAAATTTAATTTACCATAACAACACTGTTTTCAACACTTCCAAGAAAGGAATTGAAATAGAGAATATCCCTAAAAGCTGTTACACCATTAAAAACAAAGATTTAATTTGGAAAAATGTCACTAAGGTCAAGTTCCTAGAATGTCACCAGTCACATCCCAGGGAGAAAAATGGAAATTTGTGGTCGTATTAGATAAGACATGAGCATCTTAGTGACGGCAACATATCCCAGGATATCTACTACCAACCAGATTTACTATCAGCTGGCTGGACAATTTATTTCAGAATGGTATGCAGAATGCAAAGAAAGTTTATTATTTGTATTTACAGCCATAACTGGTTACTGCTATAATTTGTTAACTTGTTAAAATGCAAAAAAATGCCAAATATCAGGATGAAGTAATGGCCCCAATTCACCACAGGGTTCTCCAGGGAAGAGAGATGAATACACTAAGTTAAGGCGTCAAGTCACATTTTTGGTTCCATCTTCACGTTACATATTGAGTAGAATGGAGCAGAAAACCAGAAGGCAGCTATTCCGTTCAGTAACATTCTAGTGAAGTCTTCTGATGCATCTCTGATGGATTTTTGCATCTTTGAACACTTTGAAATGGCATTGGGAGGTGGACACTCTAAAGCAGTAGATGCTTTTTGGAAAACCTATAAAGAAGAGTGGAAATTGCTGCACTTGTGTGCATTACGCAAGAGCTTGTGCAGTGGCAGCTGATGTTCAGAGAGTTGCTTGGATGAAGGAACAACCTTTTTTTTACTTCCTATTAAAGGTCGGAAACAACCCTCTGTATTGGATTCCATAGATTTAACTTTCCTAAATTTTATAATGTTTACTGAACATTAATGCTTATAATTATATATGCAGTCCTTATACAGGAGGAAACACATAGAAATAGAAATTTCTTCTGGATAATCATTCATATATTCATAAGACTAGGTAAAACCATTGATCAATGAAGTGCTTAGTACGTGTAGTAGGTACATTACAAACAATATTCATATTTAAGTCAAGCCTGTAAATGTGAAAATATTTAGGTGCCTTAAGAGTATACCAAAAGAAATTAAGTATATTTCATCAATTTTTCAACATAACAATTTAATATATACAAATATAATAATTGTAACATAAACATTTCACTATTTATTTGCTTCACTGTTAATAGCTTCATATTTTATGTATTTATAACAATTTAACTTTCAAAGTTTAATAATTCGAGTTTTTTTAAAGTTTTACACCACAATTTATGCCTATTTTCCTGTAATTATCATACAAAATCTGTGCAAATGGTCAATATGGATGTCAACAAATGGTCCTGACAATATGTTTGGCTCCGTATTTGACAATTTTTTTTTATGCAAGAACTTCACATATGAGAATTAGTGATGGGCCGAGTACCTTAATTTATGGGAACTGTCCATTACTTCTAATCTGCAGTTGGAGACATTTCAAGGAAGTTGTTCCTGTTCAACTCTGAAGAACTAATTTCAATCTTTTGTGAAAGAGTTGCGCTGGAAGTAGTTCTGGCTTTTGGTGGAAGTAGTTTTACTGGATCCTGTGCATTTAACTTTTCAGCGACTGCTGTGGATGTTGGTGCAGTGGGATTTCAGAACTCCTTCACTGTTATGACGCCTCTGGATGTTGCAAAAGCCTTCTCAACGAACTGGCACATAGTTCTTTTGCACAGACGTATTCAAGTGTATCAACCAATTAATCAACATACTATACAGTATTATACAAATATAACAATTTGTAACAAAAACTGCACTTAAGAAAATGATGTTAATTCTTCTTTCTAATTGAAATCAATTTCACGAACTCTTGTCCGCATCTTCAGTCAAAGAAAACCACAGGGGAAAACAAATTCGTTGAATTTGTCATATAGATAGTCATGGCCTGTTGGGAATCTAAAAGTTGCTACAGAGGGTTTTCTTGGCGGTGTAGTGATTCTAGTTATGCTGTTAAATGAATTATCCCATAGTTTTCCTTTTGTTTGTAACATATTATCTTCTTTAATTTTTTATTATATGTTGATATACACTGACTCCCATAAATAATCGGACAGACTTTGCATGTCAATATGGAGTGCTCTATAGAGCAGGATAGATCATTGATAGATAAAGTCAACATGAAAAATTCAATGCCACGGCCGGGATTTGAACCACGGATCTCCTGGTTTCTGTCCAGTTGCTCTAACCCATTAAATTTTTCATGATCACTTTATCTATCAAAAACCTTAGCCTATATACGGCTAGTATGAAGAAATGTTTAATTTCCATCAATTAACTAAAAAGGATAGATTATATATATAAATCTCAAGGTACTCCTTGTGTTAAGCACAAGTTATTTGCTATGAATAACCATTTTAGAGATTGAAAATGTGGCTAAACTAAGAGCTTCCCCATTCAACCTTGTTTATATCATGAGTTTACGACACAAAAAGAATCAGAGAGCACAAATGAAATGCAATACAAATGAGTAGGTAAAGTCTGTCAGTAGACAAAACAACATCGTAGAAGTATGTCAACTGTGCACCAATAAGAAGGCAAGAGCATAGTATGGGGCCCAGAGGTAAGCAGAGTACCTTTGAACAGAGACAGTTAGTAATCTGTCACTATGAAAAGAACAAAACATCCTGGGAAATAGCAGAGATTGTGAATCTTAGCAAAAGTACAGTTAGTGACATAATTCACCGGTGTAAGTATGAAGACAGAATTGAATCTCGAGCAAAGCCAGGGCGACCAAAGCTTCTTACTGATAGGCAGGAGTCTTATATTATGCGGAAGGTGAAACGGAATCTGCGAATAAGTGTTCTGGTGATTTGTGCTGAGATTCAGGAAGAACTGGGACTGACAGCCCTGAAACAGTCAGAAGGGCCATGCAAAAACAAGATTTTAATGGTCAAGTAGCCAGAAAAAGGCCATACATTCCCAGAAAGAATAAAAGGAAGCGATTACAATTTGCCAAAGATTTTGTTAAGAAGACAACCGATTGGTGGGACCAAGTTATTTTTTGTGACGAAAGCAAATACAACCTTGCTGGTTCTGATGGCAGGGTTCTTGTGTGGAGAAAACCAAGCATGGAGCTGGAAGAGCGCAATTTACAAGGCAAAATCAAACACAGCGGAGGGAGTGTAATGGTATGGGGCTGTATTTCCTCTACGGAAGTAGGAAAGCTGGTGTTCATAGACACAGCCATGAACAAAGAAGTCTATCTTAGACTATTACAGCAACATTTAAAACAAAGTGCAGAAATGATGGGTATTTTGGACAGCTTCTCATTTTATCAGGATAATGATCCGAATCATATGTCCCACATTGTGCAGCTATGGTTACTTTACAACTGTCCTCATGTACTGCATCCACCCCTCAGTCCTTGGATTGTAATCACATAGAAGCAATATTGAATAAACTGGAGAAGGCTGTGCGGAAGAACCCATCACCTCCCAGCAGCACTTGAAGGAGAGGTTGCAAGAGGAATGGAGCAAACCTTTTACAGCCTACCTGAAAAATCTGGTTCACAGCATACCAAATAGGTTGCGAGAAGTAGTGAAAAGAAGAGGGAGAGTCACAAAGTACTAAGCCATATTTTGTATCACACTCAAGTTGTTATGTCTGATTACTTTTGAGGGCCAAACATTCCCATATTTCATTTAATTCTTAAAATAGCATGCATTATATAATTTGTGTGTGAAATAACATTTATTTTCATACAAGAATGAACCATGTTACTGTAAATTATTATTAATTTTAATAAAATAGCACATCAAATGTGGATTTTCACTTTCAAAACTTAGTACTCTGCTTTGTCCGATTATTTATGGGCGTCTCCATAGTTATTCTTTTGATAGAGTGATAACTTAGTGCATCAGATGAGTTTCACCTAATTTTACTGCCTTTTTTGGCTAGAAAGTCAGCTCTTTCATTACCATGTATTCTGCAATGTCCTGGTATCCATTGAAGTAAAATTCTTTTATTTAAATTAATTAACTGTTTTATGATTTTGCAACATTCTGCAATATTTAGCTTTTTAGATGTCATATCAGATGTTATGGCTATTATAGCTGCTTTAGAGTCTGATAATAATACAAATTTTTCAAATTAATTTATATAATGTAGAAGACTTTGTAAGCTCTACAGGATTGCCGAAATTTCTCTATCAAAATTTATAGAATTTAAACTTAATCTTTTGTAGAAACAGAAGAGTAGGCACATTGCACTAGTGACATACCACCATTATTGGTAAGCTGGAGCCGCCAGTGCAAATATGTAGCCATTCATTGGCAGGATATCTTAAATTTCATATTTCTAGTGTCATTTTCTTCAGGACACATGAAGAGGTTTCAGATTTTGTAATTTCTTCAGCTAAGTGTAGATAGTGTTCAATATCAAAGAGTTCTAAAGGGTTGACACTCATTTGTAGGTTTTCTTTTAGGTAAGGAAGATTTAATTTTTGTTTGATTTCTTTGACTTTAGTAAGGAAACTTTGTTGAGTTTTTAAGTTTACTTGTGACTTTCTTCTTTCCCAGTCATTATCAGGTAGTCTGATTAACTTTTCATATTGTATGATGACTGCTTTTTAATTAATTTTCTTTCCTGTTCATATCTCTCTCTACTTAGGATGATGTAACCACCATTTATTGTGTCCAATTGTAAATGGTTACAAAAAAGTTAAATAAAAACACTCCAGATATACTGTGCTGTAGAAACCTATAATCTATTACCATTTGATTATAATTTACCAATAACCATTGCAGTTGTGATTAGTAAAACCTTCCTCCACTGTAATTCCTGGACATAATATAAATTTATGTCTTATAAATTGTAGTATCTGAAAACATATATCTCAGTACCGCATTATCTGACAACAACACATAGATTTCTTTTAAAATGTTAATTAGTATTAAATAAGCCATTGCAAATCTACAACATATCTTTTCTATATCACATTATATATTACTTTTTATCAGTATATACAATAGATAGAGAAAGTACTGTATTCCACCCAAAATTTTGATATTAGGTTTGAAGAAAATACAAGTTTTGAGACTAACAGTAAAAAAAAAAAAAAGTTGATGTGTGCACTCATGGCTTTCTCTGCCTAATTTTGTACAAACTAACCCTAAAAATTTCTATAGATTTATATATTGAGATAAATTAAACTTAATTATTCCTATAGGAATAGTTTTATGACATAGTTCCATGTAGAAAGGTAAACTGGGAACAAGGAAATACATTAGGCTCAAGCAATAGTTAAATCTTTTAATACCTAGGTCACTATAAAAAGGTGTTGAAATTCCAATTTCGTATGGCTAGGATATAAAAAAAAATAATATTATGTGATTATACTCTTATATGAACTATTCTTACTAATTCTTACTCCTCTATTTTCTTTATGTTAATTGAGATAAATAGTTTTATCTTATTACTAATTCTCTGTACATTAATTTAGGGATGAGGGAAATATGCAATACAGTAGGCCTTAAGTGATAGTCCAATCTTTTAAAGCTAGCTGCTCTGTGATGGTTTTGAAATTCCATTCTCTTTGCATAATCAAGAGGTAAAAGGAAATGAATAATATTTCCCATATGAAGAAAGTATAAGTACTGCAAAATTCAGACAAATAATAACGAATATCTCCAAAATGGTCCACTCCATTAAAAAAAAAAAAAAAAATCATCTATCATAATTGAACTAAATATATGCAAAATGTATTCTTAGTATCAAGATATAGTATAGCAACACAAAGAAAATACCTGTAAGGAATGTGCTGTGGGACAAGGACAGCGAATATGTTTGGCAGAGAATGCTTGCTATACAAGGAACAGACCGTTAAACATGCGCCCTATTCACTCTGTACATTAAAACCGAGAAGATTCATTCACAAAAGTAGAAGCCGTCAGAATGTTTTTGAATGGTCTGTAACTGTACTGACATGGGGTGTCATAAACCTGTCCAGGGAGGGTGTGGGAACCTTCGCCACCCCCGCTGCGTCTCGTCCCTCGGAGACTTACTCTCCTGTGGAGGAGTATAAGTGTAAAGATAGCAATGAGCAAGCTCTTACTCTTGGCATGTATAGAAAAATATTCTCTAAGTTTTTCAAGTTTTAGCTTTGTGGCACTACACAGTGATACATGTAAAATGTGTTCATCTTAAAGTGCCAGTTGCAGCAGAAAAAGACATTAAAAACAAGAAAGAACTAGAACCTAAGTTGAATATTCATAATAAACAGTCTCATACTGCCTATAAAAATCTAAAAAATGATTCTGAATTTGCAAAGAGTAGTGATAGTATAGTGGTTATTGCTTTTGATATGCAACAATGTCTGCAAACTCCCTATTTATCTGTGGGAGTGGCATTTTATAAATGTCAACTTTGGACCCATAATATCTGTATATATAATGTTTGTAATAATGATGCTGCAATGTTTATGTGGTAGGAGGAAATTGCTGGAAGGGAAGCAGATGACATTATTTCATATGTTAAGCATTATGTTGAGTCAATCCCAGATGAAGTGCATCACCTGATTATTTATTCTAACTCCTGTTTTGGGCAAAATAAGAAATTTCCTTTAATTAGTTTCTGTATATATTTGACACAGTCTGGTGAGTTTGATACTGTAGAACATAAATATTTAGTACCCAAATCCCCAAATCATACATTTTTGCCTTGTGACTGACTTCAGCCTTATAGAAAAAAAGAGGCAGGCAGCTTACATTTATATTCCAAATCAGTGGATGGAGCTAGTGAAGAAACCAGGACAAAGAATCCTTTACATATTGTCAAAATGACAACTAACATGTTCATATCTGTAAAGCCTCTTCTCGATAAGGTACAGAAAAGAACAGTTTCAGAATCTGGGCAAAAGGTACCCTTGAGCAAGGTGACTTGTATGAAAGTATTTAAAGACCACCCCGTTAAGCTCTATTTTAAAACATTGAGGATTATGAGGATTATTCTTTGGACATTAGAAGGAAAATATCTGGCAAACCATCAGTTACTTATGTGACATTTCCTCCAAAATACAATGGTCCAAGAACTATAAATCCTGCAAAATTAAAGCCTTACAGGATCTGATGAATTATATCACACCAATTTATCATGAGTACTATAAAACTCTTAAATCTGAGACCACAGCTTTTCAGAATATTACTGATGAAGCATTTTTTGATCAACTTGACTACAGCTAAAAAGCTTGTACCTACTTTCCAAAATGATATACTTATTGAAAAGTGGGATAATCCAAAGTGTATCATGTTTAAAAATGACAAAAGACATATTTAATTATTAGTTTAACCTAAAATGTATGTAGGATGTATTTAGAATAAAACTTGAGTAAATGCTGACTGGTTTTCACTCTATTTTCCTTGTTTTATTTTTATTAGTGTTGTTACATCAGTCATGTTTTGGGATCTATTAAGGATAAAACTGATAAAATATATTGTATTCTGGTGACTCATAGTCTCAGAAATGAAGTAATGTTAGCAATTTCTTTCAGCCTCATTCACTTTTTCTCCATTTTTAAAAAAAATGTGGGTTAACCCGTTTTTCTGGGCATGTCTTCATAAGCATAACAATGAGCAAGAAATAGAATGTAACATCAACAAGGTACAGAGTAACACATATAACAACATTCTTTTCATGTTGCGAAAGGACTAGCTGTATTCTCTCGTAAAGTGCACCTTGCTACAGCAGTTGCTCTGTGACAGCCTAATTTTATAAATTCAGTTTATGCATCTGAAGCTGTGTTTGTGAACTACAGGTCAACTCATTTTTCAACAAATTGGATTTAAATCTTTCTTTCTATAGTTGCCATTTAGTATAAAAATCATAGTATTAAGTTATAACTAATGCACTTATTTACTGTATGTTTACTGAGGAAGATGGCTCAGCTGGTTTCATCTGTGGCCCACACTCGGGGGGGTCTGAGTTCAATTCCTGTGGCCGACCTACCTGACCCATGGTTTTTTTAGGGGTTTTCCTGGGTACGTTAATTACATCCCTCAAATTTCCTGTCCCTCCATTTCATCTCCATTACCATTTCACATCATCTCTCATCTGGTGGTCTCTTTCAGGGTAGAAGTATCTGGGGCTGTCTTGGCAGTGCATGGCAGTATGGTATGCTCCCTCCTCTGGTAGTTCTCCGCATTGCCTGCTAGGACCACTCCTGAACCACAGAAGGGGAGAAAGTCCAATGTCCTGGCTTACCATTGGAGGTTTCCATCTAAGTAAAATGTAGGGACCCTGCCCTCTTCACTGTCGTGGTTTCTTGGGATGGCTGCCCTCTGTCTCCTCTTGCCTCATCCTTCCTCCCAGAGATGCCCCACATAGGTACAATAGATCAAGACTGGTTGCAGTGCCAAATCTCCTCCCTAGTAATCCTACTATATGTTTTTAGTACTAATTTGTTACTATACAACAAATGTATTGAACACACTATGGTAACAGTCTGATAGACTGTCATTAATTTAATTTATAGCTAAAACTGAATTTAGAATATCTAACATAATTTTAAATTGGTCATAAATAGTTTAGAAACCTGTTAGTAAAACCTTTATGTGTACCTCATATGCAAAAGCTTTAGCAGACTCATTCCTTATTTCAGACTTGACTTATAACTTGTCTAGAAATACTGAATTTCTCTTCTAAAGCCTTGTTTTATATACTTAATACATAAATATGTAATTGATGGCAATTAATCGTTCTTCCACTCTAGCCGTGTATAGGCTAAGGTTTTGGATAGAGTCAAACTGAAAAATCCAGTGGTTCATATCCCAGCCACGGTATTAAATTTTTCAGTTTGACTCTCTATTTATTTATCAATTACTTCTCAAATTTATATGTATATTTTCCAACAATCGTGCTAAAGTCATTCATCATTTTGTTATAATTTTAAACTATTGTGCTTTGAATTTTTAGGATTTCTTTCTAGCAAATTTTGTTATCTGTTTTTTGAGAATTCATCTTGCCTTTCATCCTTTATATGCTCTTATTCAATATTTTAACTTGAACTGTTTTCAGGTTGGCAGGATGTTCCTGTTCTTGCTATGGAAACACATGGTGCACACTGCTTCAATCTCACAGTTCAAGCTAAGAAGATAGTTGCTTTGGAAAATATAACAAGGTGAGTCACTAAGGGAAAAATATTAGGCCATGACTTCATTACATAGTTAAATGATTAATGGACTATGAATTCTTACACAGCAGTATTGACAAGGCAAAAGAAACAGATAGGAGCATATCACATCTTAACTATCTTGTGGATATTACACATTCCTTTTTTATTTTCTGTACTACGTACTACTATTCCACTGGAAAGTTCAAAACTGAGATTTCCTCAGAAATACAGGTTTGAAGGATCCTTGATCATCTTTTAAAAATAGTTTGTGTGTATGTGTCTGAACAGCATAACTTAAAATCAATAGTTGGTTAAATACCAAACTTGGCATTTAAGTTCAGCATCTTCCAAAGGTGCAACACAAAGATTTTCAAGAAAATATTCATACCCTAAATTATCCTTTACATGGAATACTTTTCAAGATTTTGATTTTCTCAAAAATGGGTTGACAAATAAGATGTTTATTTTAATTTGTCGGGAGATTTCTCAGAAGTACTTTTCATTCATTATGACTTAATAGGTAAACTATAAGAGATGGGTAAAATCTTGCTACACAAAAAATGTACTTTTTTTCCTGGAATAAACCACTTCAGAGATATTCCTTTTCTTTTGTTTGAGTATTCCAGTAATCATATTTTTATCAAATGGGAGGTTGTTAATCAATTTTTTTATGTCTTGGACATACAACGATAATGGAATGTCAAAACTACTACATAGATACCAGCTTGACTATCCTTTAAGCTTACTGTATTTTCCTACTCCCATTGTGCATATAAGAAAATATGTAATAAAATCAGTTCTACAAACTTCTATGTCAATTAGCATGTAGTACATATAAAATTAAACATTTTAAAGAATAGTTTGAACAAGAGGAGTAGCCTATCTCTGCTGTCCATAAATGGCCATGAGGCTGTTGCTAACAGAGTAATGAAAACTAATTATTCCACTCACATAACATATTACTCAAAACTAAAAAAAAATAAAGGATAATTTTATCACAAATAAATGAAAAATGCAAAGAAAACAAAAGGAATTCTTTATGGTGGATTAAAATTAGGTACTTCAATTTTTTTCAAGTTTGTAGGCATGAGAAATTAAAAAGAAAATAAATCACAGTCTGAAACATAAAATAAATGACAATAAATAAATAATCCCAACAAAACAATCAGGAACGTGTTTAGGAATCTGTAACAGGATAACTGAACTGAAGAAGGTTAGAATTTGGCTAACTTAACTCATTAAATGAGCAAACCTAGTAAACATTCAAACAATTTTAATCATTACTGTGCCAAAATAATAAAAATGCTGAACATCAAATTTGTGAGAAAAATAACTTTGTTGATATATGAATACATTTTTTACAAATGATGTCAGAAATAAAAAGTAATAAACAATTAATTGATCGATTCAAGGGATGTAGTGTGAAAAATCTAACTGCAAATGTTTTATTAAACAATAGTCTTTGACAAATAAATAAATAGTAATTCTTAATTTTAATGAGTTGTGCAATGAGTAGAATAAAAAGAAATAATTTGCTTTGATGAAATTTAATGGGTCAAATAATTAAGTATTCAATATTAATTTTCTTATGAATATGCTGTGCCAATGGATCAAAGCATAAAAAATACCAATAAAGTGTGGTGTCCAATAAAAGAGGGGAAAAAAACTTTAACTGTAAAGAAGTTATGCTTGAAGTAAAATGAAAAGCCGTCAGTAATGAGTAAAAGAATGAAATTATTAAATAAAATAGGAATATAGAAATAAATGTATTAATTTGAATTAAGAAAAATACACATGAAAGAAGTAAATGTGCTTGTGTTAAGTAACATAAAAAAATGGATAACATATATTCATAAACAGAATAAATGAGTCTTTGTGTAATGTAAACTTTAATTATAATCCATACCTAAAGATGTATAGTATATGAGAGTAAAGCTGAAGTAAATGTGCAACAAAATTTCATCTTTAAATTAATGTCTCACTTCCCTTCTCACAATAAGAAAATTAGAAGTTATAGCAATGGTTCGAAACAAATGCAACGCAGCACACAAACACAAAAGAGTGAGAAGTGGAATTATTTATGATACACTTCCCTTCTCACAATAAGAAAATTAGAAGTTATAGCAATGGTTCGAAACAAATGCAACGCAGCACACAAACACAAAAGAGTGAGAAGTGGAATTATTTATGATAATGCAAAGGAAACTAATAATTTTCAACAAGAGAGGAATTATAATTTTTGTTTAAATTTATTTTAAATGATAAAATGTAATACTTGAAACAAAATGAAATCATAAACAATAAGAGGCAGTTGTAAGAGTTCTCTGCCCAATATGTATTTGGAGTATTTGTTAAATTATTTTAATGTGTGAATATGAATTTTGTTACATTCAAATGTAATAATAATTATTTATATACAGAGTGGTGCAGAAAATGTATACACTGTTTAAAACTTCATAACTTGCAAACTAATGGCAGAAATGTCTCATTTTTGATAGTGTAATAGTTTGTAGTTCCAGCAATCGTCACTCAAGAGGTGTCTGATGACAGTAGCTAGATAAGCATTCTTTTGTTTGTAGTTCTGGCAGTCACCACACAAGCAGTGTCTGATGACAATTGCCGGATAAGCATTCTTTTGATTGTACATTATTCTGACAATCACCACACAAGCGTTGTCTGATGACAGTTGCCAGATATGTAAACATTCTTTTGTTGTTAGTTACTTGAGTAAACATGGCTGGTGCAAGGCTTATATTCAATTAAAGGAAGTCAGTTTTGAAGTGGTACATTAGGTATGAAAACATTTGTGAGGTTCAACACCAGTGGCAAAATGAGTATCAAACAGAGCCACCGACACATTTAAATTGCTCGCATTCGAGACAAGTTTGAAGTCAAAGGGTGTTACAGATGTACAGAAAAAACGATCTGGTTGACCTGTAAGAGCAACAAATCCACCGAACTCCCATCATGTGTTACAATAATTTACTAGCTCACCACAGAAGTCTGTGAGACAGTGCGCCGGTAAAACTAGGGTGAGTACTTGATCCCAAGATTGCTATACACAATGAATGAGGACAACCCAGATTGTAGAATGGAGTGGTTCAATAACATGGTATGCAATGATGAAGTGCTTATGGAGATGATCGTATGGTCTGTTGAGACACCGTTCCAACCCAATGCTACAGTAAAATGCCACAATTACGTCTATTGGGCCGTCGAAAATCTGAATGTTCATGTAGACAAAGCCGTGAATTTGTCGGGATGAATGTGGTGTGCATTGTCTTACCGGGGTTAATAGGGCCATTCTTTGATGGCACAGTTACCGATGAGGTACACCTTCAGAAGCTTCAGACATCCATTTTACCTGCCATCTGAGACTTGTATGGGGACAAAAGGTTTTACTTTCAATAACATGGTGCACCAGCCCACTATCATAATCATGTCAGGAAGTATCTGAACAAATATCTACCTGTACGATGGATAGGCCGAAGAGGTGCTGTAGAGTATTCACCACATTCCCCAGACTTAACGTCTCTGGATTTTTACCTATGGAGAACACTAAGGGATGTTGTTTATGTACAAAAGCCACGCACATTGGATGATCTACAAGACAGTATTGTACATTCGTATACTGATATCCAACTGAACACACAGTCGGTAGTTCATGCTGCAGTTCGGCGGCATTGTCTGTGTATGAATGTTAATGGTGACCATTTCAAACACCTACAGTGATGTCTGTAAGTTGGACTTTAAGCTATACTTTCACAAAACATGAGACATTTCCGCCAATTAGTTTGCAAATTATGGGCTGTTAAACAGTGTGTACATTTTTTGGACCACTCTATGTATAAATTGATTATAAATAAATATATTTTTATAAATAAGCATATGTCCAGAAAAATTATCAGTAAAACTAACCAAAATTGAAAACAGGCTTTTATTTATGGATGCTCTTTTACTACTGTGGTTCTCAGCATTCCATTGTATATTGGGCATGAGAAACTAAACTTAATTTTGCTCAGAGCCCCCTTTATTGGGTTCAAGGTTCTTTTATGTTTCTTCTCTTTCAAAGGAATTCATGCTAAGGATTGTCATGCCTGAAGAAAATCCATCGGCCTCCACCCGGTTTGAATCTGGAATTACGGGAACTGGAAGCTAGCAAGTTATCTCAAAACTACAGAGGGTGACCAAAAAAAAAAAAAAAAAAAGTTATAACTTCTAAATACGCATAACCACAAATGAAACATAAATTGCATAGCCAACATTACTAATTACTAGGGCTAGGATATTTATGGCCTAAAACTCATCATAATATGCACACAAAAAAATGCTGTTATGACCAAACATTTACCAAAATATGCACAATAACATAATATATATATGACCTAAAATATTAAAATGTGGTAAAATAAATTAGTAAGTCAGTGTGATAATGAACTATTTATTTGAGAATAAAATGCACATGAGAAGTTAGCTAAACTATGCAGCTTGACATTCCACTATGATTTTTATTATTATTAACATTATAGAAACATATCTAATCTTTGTGCTTTTTGCATGCTCATTCTACTTCATGTAAGCTCCGAGTTGCAATACACAGTGAATACCTTGTGCAAATTTTCAAATAAAAAAGATTTCCTATTGTCAGCCAACAAAGTCTTATACTTCGAAAAGCTCCTTACTACTTCAGCTGACACATGAGGAGCATATTTAAAATGAACAACATCATTTGAAGCTGAATGATAAAGTGAGAACTTTTCACCCAACAAAATAATTGAAATGGAACACTGTGTATGATGTCCTTCGTTTTTTTCTAACACCTTCTCCATTTTCTTTGACACTTTTTTTCCCCACTTTACCACAAACACTCTCTAATTTGATAGAGTCAACATGAAAAATTCAATACCATGGCCGGGATTTGAACCTAGGATCTCCTGGTTTCTGTCCAGCTGCTCTAACCCATTGAGCTACCATGGCAAAAAACCTTAGGCTATATACGGCTAGTGGGAAGAAATGATTAATTTCCATCAATTGACTAAAACCGTCCAATTTATTCACAATTTTTTTCACTTGTTCTATCTGCTTCACTAGTGGGACTTCTTATTCCTCCAAAGCAGTTATGACAGCAAGAATATATCCCAAATTTGATTTTATGTATTAACGTTTGCCTGAAATTTCACCATTAGACATTAATTTTTGGGCTAGTCCAATTGAAGTACCTTTACTGTTATCGAATGAATCAATAATACCTTACACAACGTTGAAGTTCTGGTAGTAATAGTTGCAGAAATCAATCCAGGACCCCCATCTTGTCAAAATGGGAGATGGTGGCAAGGGAATATCTGGAGCTAACAACTTAAATTCTCTAACATGTGAAGGGCCTTTCAAAAATATCTTTTTGACAACCCAATAAATTTGTCAACGTCACTGAGTTTACTACGAATCTCCTCTGCAACTTGGTGAAAGGCGTGAGCTAAACAAGTCACATGCACCATTTTACTGTACAATGCTTTTAGAGAATCGGCAGCTTTCACCATATAAGGTGCAGCATCCTTTACGAAGAGAAGTACATTTTCAGGTTAACACCTTTGGGCCATATGGCACCCACAGATCTGTCGAACATCTTAGAAATGATGGAAAAATTTACTATTCCTAAAAGTTTGCAGTTTAGCAACTTTTCACCTTGACCATTTTCTTCCAAAGTTCCCACAATGACATTTTCAATATATCTTCCCATAGAGTCTGTGGTTTCATCAATTGATACCCAACTTTTTTATTTACAAGCTGTTGTCAGATTTGTTGTATTGGTTTTTTCTTAGCTTTGGTTGACGTAGTTCTTTCTTAATGTGGAAGAATCAGGAAGAGATTTGCCTGTGTATTTTTCTAAGAATTCATGAAATTTTGGATGGTTTAGTTTACTTAAGGGAATATCAGCGCATAGGAAAGCTGTACAAAGTTCTTCGCAGAATGATGAATAAAATTGGCGAGATTCCCCTAGGAGCATTTGCTGTAATGGTTTTTCATTTTCAATTTTCAATCTGCTGTTTATCTGTTGCCACATGTTGCTGAATGATTCCTCTAGGAGCATTTGCTGTAATGGTTTTTCATTTTAAATTTTCAATCTGCTGTTTATCTGTTCCCACATGCTGCTGAATGTGAAATGACTTCTCTGCAGTTACTGTTACGTTGCACAGTTTACAATACAGTAATTTACCATCACTTGCAAATACTTTCTCACCATATTGAGACACAAACTTTTTAGTTTTACCTGAACATTTTGCTTCACTTTAGGCAATTTTCTTAACTGTAGTGCACATGCTTACAACTTCAATAAGACTGAATAACACAATGAGTGAATTAGACACTTGTCTGCACACCAGGGTCCAGAATGACTTAATCTGCTGCCTGCTCATAGAGTAACAATAGCTTACACAGACTCACTGATGCGTAAGGGTGAAGTCCATATTGTGAACTCCAAGGAAACAGGGAAGGATAGTAAATACTTGCCATTTTCCAGGACACAAAACGAGGTGCGCAATTCTGAGAAATGTAACACGGAAGAAATAAATTGCATAAGAAAGTTCTTTTCTTCTGGAAAGAGTGAAAATATGATAATAAAATGTGCTCTATCAGAGAGAAATGGCCATATATGCAAAAATATGATTTAACAAATTAGATTAATTCATTTCACTGTTCCATAAGACACATTTATATGTATTTAAGGAGCATGTAAGTCCTACCAAAAAATATATGCCCTATCATAAAAATCATAGCTCTACTAATTACTATCACTGTGAAAAACTCGGTTCAGCTATTAAGAAAATAAGGATGAGATAACATACAAAAAAGAAAATACTTATTGATATCACCATAAGAACAGTTGTTGACACAAAAATTTTCACAAGAAATTATTACTTTACAAGACACAAACTTATAAACATGTACATTATCAGTTAATAAACATTCAGAAGTCATTACATTTATAAGGGCAATCAGCAATAGGTGACTGTTCTAACATGCACAAACCATGTGTAGGTAAACTTTAGAAAGTTAGAATCAGAACTGAAAAATTCAATGCCATAGCAGGATTTGAACCATAGATCTTTTGCTCTACATGTGGCTGGTGTGCAACTGAGCTACCATGGCAGCATGGTGTCATAATATTAAATTCTCCAGCTCATTCACATCTTCCTGACAGACCATGAGGAAATCTCAATGGCAACTTACAATTTATAAGTACATAATTCATGAGCTTTTTATGGCTTTTTTATTTTAGTTTTCTATTTATAAGGGCAGTCAGCAATAGGTGATCATTTCAATACACACAAACTGTGTGTAGGTAAACTTTAGAAGGTTAGGATTAGAACTGGTATATTCAATGCCATAGCCTGAATCATGGATCTCCACAAAGTGAAGGCAAGAGATCTCAAATTGGGATTTCCTTTTAGTTTGTCAAGAAGATGTGAATCATCTGGAGAATTTAATGTCAAGCCAGCATGTTTCCATGTTAGTTCAGTGGTAGAGCAGCCATGCATGAAGCAGAAGACCCATGGTTCAAAACCTAGCTATGGTACCAAAATTTGCAATTCTGATTTTAATCCTCTAAACTGTGGTAGTCAGTTGTTTTTCACACTACCTTACCATCACCAGTTCTATTTCATTGTATATGTTAAGGGTTTCTACATTATGTAAAAGTTGTGTGCTTCTTATAAGTAACTAAAATACTATAGAGATGGCACAAAGTTTTTAAGTTTTCCCTACCATAATTATCTGTTAAGTTATTTTTCCATTTCAGTCAATAATTGTTTGAAGCCGAAGGGTATTTATGAGCTATACAGAATTTCCAGAGCTAAAAGTCCATTAATGGGGAGGTTGAGGAAGTCAAATGTTCCGCTGATGTTTTATATCCTTTTGTTAAAAAAATCAAGGATTTTTCATCTGTTATTAGGAACGGCTGGGTCTGTATGAAATTATAATTGTAAGGGGTAAAGGAGGATACTCCCATAAAAGTCTTATAGAGTAGTGTACAATAATTTCATAAAGACCTGGGTGAGCTAAATTAAATAAATTTCTCATTCAAATATAAAAAGATACCTGTGCAACATCAGGCAGCCAACTATTTATTCCTTGGTCCAGAATATAGACTGCAGAGAATGAAAATATCTTTGAGCCTTATTTTTCCACCTAAAAATCTAATCTTAATTAAAATGTAATTATTCATTTGTTTCTGAACATATATCATGTAAAAATGTGTAATTATCAGAACATTACTACTGTTTCTTTTAATCTATATTGGCTAAAATAATCTTCATCAATAAATTTTTCTAGTTTCTTCTTCTTTCATTAGAAGTAATTTTAAACAACTGAAGTAATGAAATAAAAACTGAAGTAATTTTAACAAGCTATATAAGAATGCTCTTTGTAGCAGTGAAAATGTGGATAGTGGGATGCATTCATTGCAGTTAATAGATGTGGTGCATATTGTATGTGGCAAACCTTCAAGTTGAATGCCACAACTTGATCTTGCTCAAAATCATGAATCATACAACAAAACAGATATCAGATTAATATTACTCTGAGTCTGGTTCAAATTTATAAACTTCATTTAAACTACATGTTTACCCTGTGGTTTTAATGAATTTTGTGCATTTAAACCTGACATAGTGTATGAAATGGTACCTGAACATGTTTCGAGGACTATTGACTTTCTCCATCTTCAACATATGTCCAACTGATTCTTGGTACTGTTGACAGTCTTAAAAATATAGTTCAACACGCACGGTCACCATCCTGTTTTCCATTTGTCCACATACTTTAAATTCTTGAGTTCATCAGTATCTGTTCACTATGTTTTAACATGTGTCCTCATAGATACTGCTTCATAAAATCTGAACTATCTCTGCTTATTCCTTTATATTATTTGTAAAATGTGAAAAGCTTAAAAGACTAGAAACAATCAAGAGCAGTGACTTTTTTTTTTTTTTACCAGCATTGCAACCTGTCTTGGAGCTAGCACCATTGCATCGCATCTGTTTGACATCCTACCCCAGTTTGACATAACTTCACGAGTGGTTTCAGATTGGCAGGCCATTGAAAGCATTGCAAGATTTGCAGGTCTGTATGAAGTTTTAAATCCCTTAAGATTTAGTTTTTAATAGCAATAGTTTAAACATTTTGACAAAACTTATAAAAATATAAAGGTTACACTGGTTTAAGATTATGATGATTATGGCTGTACACTCTTTTTAATATATATATATATTTTTTTTTTTTGTGTGTAAATATCTGTAAAGATACATCACATTCAGTTATTGGCATTAATATAATGGAATTGAAATTGCCCTTTCACACTAGCCATGTGTAGGACAAGGTTGAGAAGGTATGATCAGACTGGAAAATTCAGTGCCATAATCAGGATTTGAATCATGGATCTTTTGGTCTTTGTCCATTTGCTGTAACCAACTGAGCTGCCATTGCAACGTGCAAGGCACACAGTTCTAAAATTGACTCCTAATTTTTCTGATAAATCACAAGGAAAGTTCAAATTCATAGGAGATAATATACCCTAAAAACAATTTACAGTGCTGGAATAATTTTAACTCCCAGGCTTCATAGTTTTAAATAGCTATTAGATGAATCAATAGAATTAGTTGGTTCAACTATGAAAACCAGGACTTAAAGTACCTACTTACAGCATTGAAACTCATCATTAGAGTATGTTATGTTAAATGAATTTGAGATCTCCCTGTGATGTATGGGGGAAAATGTGGGTCAGTTGGAGAATTGTATGTTCCTCTAGCATGTTGACATGGTAGCTCATTTGATTAGAGCAACTAAACAGAGACCGGAAAATCTGTTTTTCAAATTCCAGCTACAGCATTGACTTTTTCAGTCTGATTTACCTTTCCATTAATATAATTATAAACACACAGAAAGAGATTACTTTTCTAAATTATCAATAACTGTCCTATTATAACAGAATTAACTGTTTATGCATTTATAATAATATTTCAGAAACAACCTGTTGCAATGATATGCATTTTGCATTGAACAATGCCTCCTTTAGGCAACAATATCAACCAGGCCAATAGCCAGCCCATATATTTTGGGGGGGAGACTGTCAGAATTTCAAGGAGGCAAATAAGTGAATTGTTCAGTTACAAAACACTATGTCCATAAATAGAGATTGTAAGATTATCTACTAAAATTAAAACTGTCCCGTAAATTTTACTATCATTACCTTAATTTTGTACAATATACTCAGAGCTTAAAAATAGATTTAGTGCACATCAAATTTTAATAAGCTGTATAAACCTTTTTAACACACTAACATTTTTATTTGTAATTCATCACCTTTTATATCCTATATGAAATTCTCCTTGGAGCAATTTATTGTATCTCTTACAAATTTTGAAACTGAGCTTAGTATACAATTGATATGCAGTATCACAGACTGCAAAAGACTTCAAAACTTTTCAATTCACATCCATTAAAAATAACCACCATGAATGTCCAACTCTTTAAATATAGATTATATAAACAGAGTTACTAAAATAACCTCTGTACAGCATACAAGAATTTTACACAAAGTATTAGCAAATGGTAGTGACAGTGGTTGTCGCATACTAGTAGTCATCCTCTGTGCTGTAGGAGAACACAGGCCTCTGGTTCCCAAAATTTCAGGTTCAAACCCTCTGATGTGCAATGGATTTTTTTGGGTGTAATGATCCTTAGCTTCCTTTGGAAGGGAAATAAAGCTGGTGGTCCCAAGTTGTAGATTTATGGCTTGTAAAAGAACCTCACGCCTTATATAGAAGCCTCTGAGGAAAATGAAGTGGTCATTCATGCCCAATATAGAATGAGCTCCTAAGAACCACAGCAGTTAAAGAGCGTCCATAAATAATAACTCAATTTTTCTAGTGGCAGTGGTGGTGAAAGAAACTGTTGTTATGCATTACTTAATTTTAATTGGTTTAAGATAAAAAATATATTTGCATACATATTGAATTTGTTAAACTTTCCATTAAGAGTTACGGAAAATGTTTAATTTCAGCTTATCTGTTTAATAATCTTGAACTAGTGTGGAGTCAATTTTAAATCCTTACACCCTGAAACTCTCCTGAAGATTTTAAGCTATTAAAAGTCCAAAAAAGTGTTTAAAATAAATATAATTAAAACAGATTTATTTTAAAGTGCTTAGCATGTTTTACTTATGTACACAAGCAATTAAAATGCTGTTTGGGACTTTACAAATGTTTGATAATAAAAACCAATGTTCAGTAAGAATATACAAAATAGAATTTCACTAATAAAAGCAAGAACCAAAATATTAAAGTTGTATACATATTTGGCCAAGTTTCCTCAATGCATTGCAAACAAAACTGACTGTAACCATTGAGCTGGATTTTCATTTTTTGTTTTTCATTGTATGATAAAGTTGACAAAATTACAATGACTGTAGAAGAAGGGAATTACAGTAGTAATTCTGACATTTAAAAAATAAATAAAAATAACATTTAATACAAATGTATCTGAATCCATCTATTTTGATAGGTGCTTACTTAGTTCAAGATAACAAAGTCTACTTTGCTTTCATGAGTCACTGAAGTTGTTGAAGTCCTGTTAATATGCGAGAGAAGGTAGCTTCTACTGTTACTATGCTGTTGGGAAGCCCTACATCAGCCTGGTTTAGAAGAAGCTGACCTCTGCTTAAGCACTCTTGCTGCAAAAATTTCAAGAGATAGTTTACCTTTTACAAAACTGTTCAATAACTACAATTCTTTAATATATTGTAACGGGAGCGCTAGAACACCCTGTGAAAGCAGCTGGCAGCGGAAGGTAGGGGAGGTTCGGTTAGCCACACCTCCTCCTCGTTCGTCTTGTAGTGGTGACAGGCTGTGGTCAGGGAAAAAACATGACTGTGTCGCCTGTTTTCTCTACACCTGTTTCTCGATCTTTCTGTTACTAGAACAATCCTGTAAACACCAGAAGTTGGCGATATTCCTATTTAAAGAGGGTTACAGACAGACAGAGTGGAGTTGGTCAATCAGTTGGTTAGTGTGTGTGAGTGAGGACAGTTCTTGGTGTAAGAAGGCAGTGTTAGTCAGTGACGTGTTAATGAACGGAAAGATTGTGCAATGGAAGACTGTACGTAACTGTGAAGGTGTACCGGAGCTTATGTAATCGCGAGTACAAGGAAATTGTAACGGACGAACTGGTGAATTGTAATTGTTGCAGCACGTAATTCGGTGTAATTGGCAAGTGTTTAACTGTAAGTCGGTGGAAATAAAGAACATTGTTGAGTGGTGTAATTGGACTTTTTATTTCACGAACCCACAAAGTCACACTGGTGTCAGGAAGCGGGAAGATAACATCACCGAACATTACAACCATGGACGCGGCACTGGAGAAAATTTTAGAGATGATGATGGAAATGAAGGCGGAACTGAAAGAAATGAGGACGGCAACTGAAAACCTCGCTGCAAAAACAGAAGCGGCAAAGAACAGCCTAACAGAGAAGCTGGAGACTAGAAATAACCTGGCCGCGGAACTGAAACTAATCAGGACGGCTAAGGACAACATCACCGGGAAGATGGAAGAAATGAAGGCCGAATTAACAGCGAAGACGGAAACGGCTAACAACAACTTGGCCACGACAATGACCTCAAAGATGGCCGAACTGACAACGGAGATGAGGGCGGCGAACGAGGCTCTCGTCGCAAAGGTTGAGGAACGTTTGGCCGGCGTGAGGGATGACGTCGCGAACCTGGGCAAACGGAAGGGTCAAGTAGACGACCGCCTTAATGATTTAGAGGAAAAGGCCGACAACATCGCAAAACCCCTCACCCGCCTGACGGAGGAAAACCGGCCTTATGTGTGGACGGAGGACGCCGAAGACGCTTTCCAGCACCCGAAGGGGACCCTGTGCAGTGCTTCAATTTTGGGTTTCCCACAACCGGGTGGCGCCTTCATTGTGGACACCGACGCCAGCGACCATTGCATTGGAGGTGTCCTATCGCAGATCCAGGACGGCCACGAGCGCACAAGAGTGGAAGAGGAGGAGCGTGCCGCAGCAGTCCGAGTAGTTGTGGCAGTGCCTGCTGAAGGCTGGGATAGCGCAGGCCTGAGGAGGGGGCAGCTGGCGGACGCAGACTTGGGGCCACTCTTGAGGGAAGTGGACGCAGGGACGAGACCGACCTGGGAGGAAATCGCACCGAGGAGCGCCACCTACAAGTCGCACTGGGCCCAATGGGACTCGTTGAAGACCAGAGAGGGCGTGCTGTTCCGGGTATGGGAGTCACCCGATGGGAAGGCGCAGAGAGAACAGTTGGTACTTCCCCGGAGCAAGGTCCCGGAAGTCTTGGAGGAAGTGCACGCCGGTACTTCAGGAGGACACCTGGGAGCGAACCGAATGATTCACAAACTACGGCAGCGCTACTTCTGGCTGAGACTCCGAGCAGATGCTGGTGGTACACCTGGACCGCCTCGCACGCTACGATGGGGCTGTTCGAGGCGAACAGCTTTGAGGAGGGAGCAGTGTAACGGGAGCGCTAGAACACCCTGTGAAAGCAGCTGGCAGCGGAAGGTAGGGGAGGTTCGGTTAGCCACACCTCCTCCTCGTTCGTCTTGTAGTGGTGACAGGCTGTGGTCAGGGAAAAAACATGACTGTGTCGCCTGTTTTCTCTACACCTGTTTCTCGATCTTTCTGTTACTAGAACAATCCTGTAAACACCAGAAGTTGGCGATATTCCTATTTAAAGAGGGTTACAGACAGACAGAGTGGAGTTGGTCAATCAGTTGGTTAGTGTGTGTGAGTGAGGACAGTTCTTGGTGTAAGAAGGCAGTGTTAGTCAGTGACGTGTTAATGAACGGAAAGATTGTGCAACGGAAGACTGTACGTAACTGTGAAGGTGTACCGGAGCTTATGTAATCGCGAGTACAAGGAAATTGTAACGGACGAACTGGTGAATTGTAATTGTTGCAGCACGTAATTCAGTGTAATTGGCAAGTGTTTAACTGTAAGTCGGTGGAAATAAAGAACATTGTTGAGTGGTGTAATTGGACTTTTTATTTCACGAACCCACAAAGTCACAATATTTTTGAGTTGAACTAGTACTCAATGCTCCATTTATTGCTAGTATTTACCTAGAACACGTTTCGTTAGGACCTTCCTAACATCATCAGCTGTTGTCGATTACTGAATGTTGGTTTGGTGAACTCCTTGGAGGCGATAGGGGCGTCTCTGTCGATATCTTGATGAACTTGAAGTTTGGGTTCTCTTCACAGGTAGTGTTGAAATTGAACAATTTTCTTTCATATTTCTTTATGATAATTTTTTCCCTTGTGATTAATGCAGCTGGACTGTGGACACTTTTTAATAAGTGGATTTCTTGTTCTATATCGTGATTATCATTCCAAAAATGGTACGCTACTGGCGATTTATATATTTCTTTGTTCCTGATGTTCCTAAAATGCTCTTTAAGCCTAATGTTTAAATTTCTTTTCGTTTTTCCAATGTAAAAGTTATATCACAGCCTTTGCAGGTTATCCATTACACACCTGATTTTGTTGTCTGTGGGCATCTCCTTTTTATTATGTGATTTCAAAAGGTGTTGTACACTGAATTTGTTCTGTGGGGCAAAAGTAATGTTGTGCTCTTTGAAGACTTTTTGGGAAAGGTGTGTAGCTCTGGGTTGATACATAAATTTTCTGTATGAAGTTTTATTGCTAATTGGGGAAAGAGTAGTTACTTGTTTGCATTTTTGTTGTTCTTTTGAATTTATCAATTTTCTTTTTAACCAATTCAGCACTGAATCCATTGTATTCTGCAATGTGAATTATAGTTTTGTACTCTTTGATATATTCCATCTTGTTTAAAGGTACATTAACCAGCCTGTAAGTTAAACTGTTGATAACAGCATACTTGTGTTGTCTTGGGTTACATCCATCTGATTTTATGAAATTTTCTGCGTGTGTTTCCTTCCTATGTATTCCAAATTCTAGTTTTGTATGTTTTCTAATTAGTTTCAAATGTAAGAAAGGTATTTCATTGTTTGTCTCCTTTTCTATGGAAAATTTTATTGCTGGATTTTGAAAATTAGTGGGAATGCCTTTGTGATATGGATTTCCAAAAAGCTCATGAAGAGGTGTGCCAGAAATAAGGACAATGGGTTGCCCATAGACAGTCCTGATTTTTGTTTTAAAAATTGTATGTTGAATGTAAAAAAGGACTGTTCAATGCAGATATTTGTTAAGTGAAGGTATTCCTCTATGATGTTTTGTTTAACTTACAGGCTGGTTAATGTACCTTTAAACAAGATGGAATATATCAAAGAGTACAAGAATATAATTCACATTGCAGAATACAATGGATTCAGTGCTGAATTGGTTAAAAAGAAAATTGATAAATTCAAAAGACAACAAAGATGCAAACAAGTAACTACTCTTTCCCCAATCAGCAATAAAACTTCATACAGAAAATTTATGTCTCATCCCAGAGCTACACACCTTTTCCAAAAAGTCTTCAAAGATAACAACATTACTTTTGCCCCACAGAACAAATTTAGTGTACAACACCCTTAGAAATCATATAGTAAAAAGGAGATACCCACAGGCAACAAAATCAGGTATGTACCGGATAAATTGCAAAGGCTGTGATAACTTTTACATTGGAAAAACGAAAAGAAATTTGAGCATTTTAGGAACATCAGGAACAAAGAAATAGATAAATCGGCGGTAGCGTACCATTTTTGGAATGATAATCAATATACTATGAGAAATCAACTTATTAAAAAGTGTCCACATTCCAGCTGCGTCCAGCTGCATTAACCACGTTTGAAAAAATTTTCATAAAGAAATATGAAAGAAAATTGTTTAATTTCGACACTACCTTTGAAGAGAATCCAAACGTCAAGTTCATCAAGATATCGACAGAGATGCCCCTATCGCCTCCAAGGAGTTCACAAAACCAACATGCAGTAGCTTACAACAGCTGATGACGTTAGGAAGGTTCTAACAAAATGCTTCTAGGTAAATACTAGCAATAAATGGAGCATTGAGTACTAGTTTGACTCAAAATTATATTAATTTTATGCTTCATTGCATCATAGTACTTACTCATTGGAATACACTTATTAAGATTTTGGCGCAACTTCTGGATTTCATCTTTGTGTATCTGCACATATCAGTGCCTCTATATTTTCCATAGGGAATTTCTCTACATATTCTGAACTCAAAATATGGTATTCTAGCTATAGCCATTTATATATTAACATTTTTAATATTCTGGACAATTTTTATGAATGGCAGCTGAAAGTTAATGAATAGAAAGTTTGCAAGATCAGCATGAAGCTATATTGGACAGATTAATTGCCAATATGCCACATTTAAGCTGCAAGACAATAATAAAAAAGTTTACTTCATTATATACTACACATCTGATGAAAAGCCTTCAACATCAAGTGGGGACTAAACCATTTGAAACAGAAGTTATAATTTTACATATTCTGTAATTCCAAGAGGACTCCAATTTTTTTCTTTTGGGGGAGGGGGGAGAGTGGCTCCACTTAACCCATCAGATAATACAGGCCTGATAGGAATCCAAAAGTAGGAATTTCTATGAACTGAAGGAATTAAACATTACAATTTAAAAATGGCTAGTTTTCCCAGTTATTTCGTTTGTTTGTGGATATAACATAGACACGATCACTTAATAATCTAGGTTTGGAAACAAAATATGTGCATTTAAAAATTTGGATGCTGGAATGAAGCGAATAGAACTACAAAGTAAATATTTTATAATCCTCGCTGTCAATATTTTTATAAGGTGTTTTTGCAAGCTGTGGTTGACTCCTTGATGATTTGAATTAATGAATTTTGTTGGATGGAATATTTGCAAAAATTGGAGCAGATTAGTGAGAAAATTATCAGCTTTACTTTATAAAAATCTCAGATATCAGAATTGAATTATAATTTGTACAATCGTTCCTCTTGGTATATATTTACATCCAACTTTATACATATAAAATTAAAATAGTGAATTGTTTTCAGTTAAAAAAGTTCTTAAGGGCTTCAGATTAACATGTCACATTTTGCAATATTTGCAGATGATGAGCGTGTTCTTGTGGAACCTGGCTGTGGGGCTGCTCTTTCTGCATTGTATTTTGATGTGCTCAAGGATATGAAGTTGGGAACTGGACCCATTTTGATGATAGTATGTGGTGGCCGCAGTATTTCTCTGTCACTCCTGCGTAAATGGATAAAAAAATTTGAATTACAATATGATATATAACACCTGTGAAGCAATATTATTTCAGTTTTATTAAATAAATGTTCCAGTTACTGTTTATTGGAAATATGTGTTCTTAATTAAATCAAGGAACTTTTTAGTGCTGTAAACTGCTTATTAAACAAATTCTCTTATGAATTTGATATAAATTAAGATAATTTAGAAACTTAAAATAGTATAGTGTGCTGGCAAATAAATAATATTTTTATGCAAACCACCTTTGTGCTTCCATTAAATAAGAAATCATTTAATTGAATACCCACATGGGAAAATGTTGCAGCACCAAAAGTTAAATTTGACAGGAAGAGGGAAAATTTCTGTTGCAGTTATTTTTCAAGAAAATTACACCATTCATGAACAAAACTCTGATATTTGCTACAAATAATACATTTTTGGTTAATAAATTTCAGGTATTTAGCATATTATTGGAATATAATGTATTTTGTTTTCTTTATAGTAGAAAAACATTGCAAAAGATGTATGTAAAATTACTGCATTATTATTGCACTAATAACCTGAAATTGTTACACTTTTGTACAGTATATCATTGATGTCGGACACAGCACAAATTCTCATAAAATAATCTACAGTCATTTGGTAAATACTCTGACATTTTCATGAGATCTTGCTTTTTCTCCTTTGTTACCAGAAGTGTTTCTGTATACAACTTTGGCGAACTTTGTGGCTCAGGAAGAATACAAATAGAATGCAGATTTGCAGGATTTTGACCTTGTTCTTCAGTAGGTTGTGAACTACACATTTTTCAGTAACATTTTGGGACTGCTGCATTCTCATGACATTCACATTAGACATTCTCATGTAACATTGTCTGATATGATTTGTATCCATCTTGACTGAGTCAAGGATACTTGTTTTGTAGTATTGTGAATGATTTGCTTTTCAACAGCAGAGAGATCAACAAAATCATCCTGTTGAAATTTTACTGTATTGGAACACCACAGTGAAGTGAAACAATTATTAAATTATAGATGAGTCATACTTTTTACACATCAGCTTCAATTATGTACCTATATTGAGGACATGTTTCGCGAACTATTGTTCACAGCTTCAGCTCTATTGCAACTAAAGCTTGATCCAGTGGTGTGTGTAGTTCCAGAGTTGCTGCTGCCATCTATTGATTTTGTGATGAATTTAAATGTGGGGTTGTCTTCTGGTCGGATTTCCAAGTTCATTAGTTGGTTTTTATGCTTTTCTATGTATATTTTCTCCCAGATAACGAGCTCACTATGTTTTTGTAGGTATTTTAGTAATTTGGTGCTATCTTCAATCTCATGATTTTCATACCAGAAATGAGCTGCTATTGTAGACTTATCAATATTTTTGTATCATAGGTGCCTGACATGTTCTTTCTTCCTAGTTCTTATGTTTCTTTTTGACTTCCCTATGTAAATTTTTTCAGTCTTTACACTTTTATCTTGTAAATGCCTGATTTTTCTTCTGGTTTTATCTTAACTGTATTGTTGCTGTTAAGTAGGTTTTTAATAGTAAGTAAGTCTTATTCACCGTAGGAATATACAATATTCATGGCTTCGTCAAATTTGTACCCATAAGAATAATACAATTCTTATGAGTAATAGAATTATGAATAAATACAATAGTAATTAAATAATACAATAGTAGTTAAATAATACAATAGTGATTAAAGTAATGCAGTAGTAATTAACAGAATAATAATAACAACAATACAAATAGTAATTAAGAATAATGCAACTTAGGTCACATAATTTCAACCCAATACCACACAAACATGTCACCATCAACAGTCTAAAAAACAGATTAGTTAATCTACCCCTCAGCCAGCAAGAATATCAAAAAGAATACCATCAAATCTTAAAAAACCGCAATTAAAATGGATATGGAAAAAGCCTTGTAGATAAAAAAATAAAATGATTCAAACTTCAAAAAAGATTAAAACAGATCACAGATCTTTCAGCAATGAAACAGGAAATTAGATTTGCTAAATTTACTTACCATCCCTGGCCCACAAAAAAAGTTCCAAAAAATATTAAAAAAATATAACATAGGCACCAAAAAACAATTACAGCATTAAAAACCTACTTAACAGCAACAATACAGATAATATAAAACCAGAAGAAAACTCGGGCATTTACAAGATAAAGTGTAAAGACTGTGAAAAGATTTACATAGGGAGGACAAACAGAAACAGGCACTAGGAAGAAAGAACATTTCAGGCACTTAAGATACAAAAATATTGATAAATCTGCCATAGCAGCTCATTTCTGGTATGAGATTGAAGATAGCACCAAATTACTAAAATACCTACAAAAACATGAGCTCGTCATCTGGGAGAAAATATACATAAAAAAGCTTAAAAACCAACTAATGGACTTCGAAATCCCGCCCAAAGACAATCGCACATTTAAATTTATCACCAAATCAGCAGATGGCAGCAGCAACTGCAGAACTACCCACACCACTGGATCAAGCTTTAGTCACAATAGAGCTGAAGATGCGAACAATAGTTCACGAAACATGTCCTCAATATAGGTATATAAGTGAAGCTGATTTGTAAAAACTATTACTCATCTATAATTTAATAAAAGTCATCCTGATTCATTAGCATAATTTCTCACACATCTCTTTTATTGGTCTTCTCTATTAAAGTGAAGTCACGGTTGCAAGGAAAAAAGCTGTATCCTGATACGAGGAACTTCTGGTTTGCCTCGGTGAAATAATGTTGGCAAACTAAATAATGCAGTAAAGTTATTAGTGTACTTTACACTGTGATGTCTAGAAGACTTTACCTAACCCCTTCCTCTTAGGTTCATGAAGTTCCATACAGGAGGCCAAGAACTGTTTGTCCATTGTAATCCATAGCATAAAAATTGTTTAACATCTTCAGTTTATCTTCAAGAAATTTTTATGCATCCTTTATATGGGTAGTAGCAACATCTATCCTGGAAAAAGTAAATAAATAGTAATATTAATATTTTGAATCATAAACATAAATAATAAGTTACGAGGAACATGCCTGGTTCATAAATTAAATTAATATATTTAACTGCTCGCAAATGAACTTGGAGCCGGTGAATAAGAATTAGTCAAACTACTATCATCTATATAGGAATATATGTCATTGGAAGTAGTTATAAGATATTTATATTTGACATTTTATTAAAGTTAGTTTTGGTTTGTTGAATGTAGGCCTAGTATAAAAGGGATCACTGTGTTAACAAAAACAAATACATAACACTGAAATTAGGCAAGTGAGTCAACCTTGTATATACTTTTCTCCACTTACAAGTTTTTTATGAAGACTAGTTTCTGGGGACTTCTCCCCTATCGTCAGCTCTGTGGTTGACTGATGATGCATCCGGTGTCTGCATCTGGCTTGGTGTTGTGCTGCCATCTAACGTCCTGGTAAGTTTGATGACATCATCTACCGCGGGAATTTCAAAATTCATCAAGAGGTCCTGTTTTTTCGTAATAAATATGTTTTCCCAAATCTGTAGTTCCAGAGGTTTCTTTGCCTGTTTGATCAGTTCTATTTCTTGTTTTATGCTGTGATTCTCAGACCAAAAGTGATGTGCTACGGCCGACTTGTCCATTTGTTTGAATTTAATATTTCTGAAGTGTTCTTTCATTCTTGTTTCTAGATTCCTTTTGGTCTTACCAATGTATATCTTGTCACAATCCTGGCAACTCATTTCTATATAAATACATAACATTTGTAACGTTTTTCCACTTGCCATGTCTGGAGTGTCTTTGACAGGTACATCTTTCTGCTGGATGTTATACATACTTATCCATTATTCTTCAGTCTCTTTTGAACTTCTCTCTTCCAATGCATAACATTAATCTTTCTAGATTCAACCGCCAATATTCAAATCTGTACTTTCAGTTTTAGTCAACAAAGTGTATGACAATAGAGAACAGTTTGTGTAATGTTTTTCAACCAGAATGTTGCTAGCAACATTTTTCCATGCAGGTATTCAATTAATAACTTTTGTAACTTAATAACATTAAACAGTAATTTAACTTACATCAGTTAAAACTGCAATAAGACTATTTCACATTGAGATTTCTCCAGTAGCATGCTATGCAATTACCACAATCTGGATTTGTTTAAATGCTGAAAATCTGAAAAGAGTTAAAGTACCTTCTTCCTCTGGAGAGTACTTGGGATACTTAAATCAACGAAATCCAGAATAGTTTATCATCTTGCCAACACTGACTTCTTCATAAGGGAAATTGCATCAATATACAACCTGCTGCACACCCCAGCCTACAAAGCGCCCATAAAAGAGAGAACTGAAAAAGCTGAAGATATAGATAAAAGATTCTTCTTGACTCCAGTGATGAATTCTGAAGATTGGAAGAAGCCTAATCCCTTGTGACATGTGTTTATGAGGACTGCTGCACACGGATTTCACTACATTCCTGCCTAAACTAAATTACAGCTATCCAATATTTAATCTGGAAAACTCAAAAATGTTACTTATCTTCTTCCAAGTTTATTAACTAATCCACCAGCGGTGCACGCTGACTATAGCACCTGGTTCATCATTCCTCGAGGAGCAACAAGCTACCTCCCTTCTCTACACCCACTTAATTTTCACCCGTCATCCTACAACATCCACATCCTGCCACTACATGGTAAAGCTCTTCCCAGAGCAGGTACAAGACTTGACCACCCTTCGGACTGTTTCAAACAGCCTGCCAGTCTGCAATAAATGAATGATTTCACTACAGAATATGCATTCAGAAAGTGTTTCATCTCGGATGAATCAATGTCTTTGCACTCTCTGTGTCCAATCATATGATCAGTACCATTTACTTGACTGTATAGCAAGAACAAAGTCACTTAAATTTTATGCTGATGATAATAACTTCCAATGATTCATGTATTGTCTAATGTACACATTGTGCTCAATAATAAATAAATAGTAACATCCTCATCAGAGGTGTCTCCTTGGCCCATTTTTCTGACGTGAGCATTTTCTGTAATGAAAATTAATTATGGCAATTTATAGATGATAAAATATTTAAATTCCAAAACAGAGTTTCAAAATGAATTATGAAATTACTCATCAGAAAAGAGATTAAACCACTGCTTAACCAACAGCTGCCAATGTCTGCATGTTTAAAAGGTTAAATTTTATGCAGTTAGGTAAAGATTTTTTAAAGAATAAAACAGTCATAGACTTATAAATATTAAAAGCAGAAGCATTATTAACAGTGAAGTATTCTTCATATTTGAGTTTGATTTATGAGTCACATAGTGACTCATAAATCAAAGTCATAGACTTACTAAAACTAAAATTGGCCATTTGGAAATTAAAAGGTAAAACTAACTACCAAATGAAACACTAGCTGAGAAATTTGAATACCTGGGTATTTTAAATATTCATATAAAATATTTAAATAGTTTAATTATAACTAGTGTAGCATTAGTTAGTGATTGACACTTCAAAGAACAGGGATGATAATGCTGCCACTTTTAACACCCTATGCCACATGCCACATGGACACAGAAAAGACACTTGTGTATTTGCATTAATGGGTATGACTAAAAGACACAAAGCTGACACTTATAAATTAGCAGCAGATTGGCAGGAGACTGGTACACAGTTCTAATAAGTGTTAAATTAGTTGCAAATAAAATCAAAAATTAATATTTAGCTACTTCAATTTTGAAGAATATAGACAAGAGCCATACCTGCATAATATAAACTATTATTCCAACAAGATTATGCTACTGATCTCTGAATCACTGTTGCTGACACCGCTACTGCAGCTTCCACCACTGTCATGGTTATTGGTATCAGAACTGCCGGATCCTTCCACTGAAATCATGAATTCTTCTACTGTTTCCTCTGAAATACCTTCATTTTCCCATTTAATTATTACTTCTTTTGTATGATGAACAGCATCTTCCCAATTTTTTTTAAACTTACAATTGCCATTGCTTCTTCTGTAAAATGAATTGCAGGTGCTACAGTGAAGCATTTACTATGTGCTACATATTCCTTTATATGTGCCCAGATTAAAATGTTTATAATAAAATGGCCGTGATATGAGGAAACCTAATGATATTATACAAATGTACACTTTTATTCATACTTCCATACTCTTGGGAACATAGGAATTAATCTTAAAGAATTGATCTTAATTAAGTCTAGAATATCTAGAGTTAAAGAAATTATGTTTTAATAAGTACTACTTTTGTTCATTTTTTTTGTTTTCGAAGTTCTTAAAATTCAAATAAAGGGATTAAAGGTCTTTTGCAAAAACTTCAGAATATGACATTTTTTTATCGTACCAGTGCCTAAAATATATCTTATTTTAAATAAAATTAAAACAAAAAACAACCTGTGGCATAACAGCCCTATTGGGTCAAAGCCTGCCATCCCTGCCGGCCTCAGGCCCACATATGCAAGGTAGAGGTGGGCGATCATCCAACGGATACAGGGTAGACATGTGGTCAGCATCTTGGCACTCCCAGCCCGAAAGTTGGCTTACGCAACCAGGGCTACTACCTCGCATAGTTCCTCACTTACCTCAAGATGCTCAATAGGCATCGGTCCTATACCCAGGACTTAAAATCTGTACCATGCAGGGGTGGGATCAATCTTGGGCAGATTCTGTGGCAGGGAAGAAAAGTATGATGCCTTAGCCCACTATGCCACAATGCAGGTTTTAAAATAGTCATTAAGAGCTATTTTTGAGAAAAAAAGAAACAAAGATTGTATGGAAGGCTGAATTCCTTGAAGATCCTTGCCTTGTATTTTCAGAAGATGTCTGACTTAGGTATGACATTTAATCTTATATTTTTTGCTTTAGGGAGAGAGGAACACACACACGTGCATGCACGCACGCACACACACACACCCACCCACCCACACCCACACACACCCACCCCCACACACCCAACCCCACACACACACACACACACACACACACACAAAAATTCCCTTGTTTGTAATTTGAGGAATGGGGTTCCTGACCCTCTGGTTGAAGAAGCTGCCACCAGCACAAGTCTGGAGCAAACGTACAGTCTTACACTGATGAGCGTAGTGGAAAGCGAGAGGGAAGAGAGCCTACACAGGGGAAAAACAAGTGGTCCAGCTTTAAATAAAGGAGCAGTAATCAGAACATTCTTTCCAACAGCTAAGACAAGATTGAAGATGAAACTGAAGCTGAGTTACAATTTAACAGCAGTGAGTACAGGATATGGAAGTTCAGTATATATCTGCAAAGGTTTAAAAACAGGGATGATTCAATATGTCTGAATCACTTACCATGGAAACGTAACCTGTTGAAATAAAGAGAAATCAGAACTAGGCAAATACATAATGAAAAAATGGATACTGATGATTACATAATGCTAAAATAATGGACCAGTACAGCACAATTCAGATAACATAAACTCAATTTGCGCAAACTCTAGGAATACAAAGATGTAAATATATGTGTATAGTTTACAGAGGAGTAATATCACATGTATTGCTGCTGTAGGTATGTAATGGAACAGGCAGAGAATAAAAATGATTAAAGAGAATCACATAAACAGATATGTTTTCTGAAAATATGTTTGGGGTAAACAACAGTTTAAAACATTCATTGCCAGTGAAAACTTATTTTGCTTAATTTATTTAATCTGTGGGCCAAGTGCAACATTTCCTTTGGCCATTTTAACCAGTTTCCATCCCCATATATTGGAAAGTAAGAACAATAATGACTTCATTATCAAGATTTGAGAATTAGATACTTACCTCAATTTAAACTTAAACTGTCTTCATAAATTATGTGTTTGGAGGAATTTAGAGCAACAGCTCCCAAAAAGTACCTCAGAAAAAGAAAATGTAAGTGATGTAGTTTGAAATACATACTACAAATAGTTTTATCAGTTGTCTTCATAAATCGTGTACAGGATGAAGACAAGATGCAGCACATTTGCAAGAACTTTTCCTGAATTATAAACTAAGCAGTTAATTGGCACACATTATACTCTTTCTTTTTTCTCGCCATCCAGCATCATTTTTAGTAACCAAATAAAAGGACAAGCATAAAAAGAGCTCAGTATTCTTAAAATATTGAATAAATATTGTAAAATGTGCTTTGAAACAAATATGCCATTGTTGCATTTGATTGGGGAGTGTTTGTGAGAAAGTGAATTTGCACTGTGCATATTATAGTACAAAATGAGATTATGCTGCAACCTCATTTATAATCTTCACAAAAGTTAAAGGCATATGGAGGCGGGCCGTCCAGCAGACTCCAGCAAATCCTAAGCTTGCTCCTCCTACCAGCGTTGCTGAATGTGGTATAAGTTTCTCAAGCATTACAGTTGGATAAATAATGTACAGAAATTCTGGCAGTACACGTACTACGCTTGGCAACAGCACTGTGCTTGAGCATTGGCCAGTGTTCACATGCCTTTAACTTTTGTGAGCGGAATAGCTTACCAATCTGGCAGTGTGACCACATCATCCTCTACAGTCCCAGATGAAGCATTATGGCAATCATAAAATGGATGTGTGAGTGCTTGGTAACAATTATGAATGCCATTTGACATTCTCCCTCATCATACAGCTTTCCAAGTTGTGACTGCCCACAGACATTAAAAAAGTGACATACAGTACAGATTTGCAGCACATTTTACTCACATTGCAGCCCCCACATGATGAAATGCATATCGGCAATTACTGAGATTCCCATTGCCTACACACAATGCATTGCATGTGTTTGTGACTCAGAATAGCAGTTTTACCAATGCTGTCATTTCTATTCAATGCTTATAAACGTTGGAGGTTTATTTGTTAATTAAATGATGAGTGTGAATTATGATTATGCAGTTTTCTACAATGTCTTGAAAAATGAAATGTGTAGTGTTTAACGCCCGCTTTTACTACATACGGCACCGCAGGCGATGACACTGATGATACATGAGATGAAGATGGAGTGTGGAATGAGATGGCGGGGGAAACCAGAGATCCCGGAGAAAACCCGCCCCAGCGCCGTGTTGTCCACCACAAATCTCACTTTGCGGTCGCCTGGGATCGAACCCGGGCCACCTTGGTGAGAGCCAAGCGGTCTAACCACTGAGCCACGGCGTGGCCTGCCAATGTCTTGAAACAATTACACCTTACTACAAAGGATATTTATGTATTATACATATGTGATAAACCCTTGGGAAGTTAAAAGGCAATCTTAAACATAATTTTGTGGATTAAGGTGATTAGTAAAGGATTACGGCCCACATGATTCTCCAATTTAACTAGATTCAATTTTTATTTATAGGGAAACGTGCAAAATAAATTATGTACAACAAATCCCCATATATTGGAAGAACTAAAAGAAAACATCAGGTGAGAAATTCATTTGATTTCAGACAAAAAATTCTTGAGTGTGAATATTAATTTCTTGAGATGAAACTAGAAATGTGTGTATAAAGAACATTTTCAATATCTCTTCTTATAAGGTACATGATTATTGTCATTGTACTTATAACTATAACTAAGAGAACAGAAAGCAGTCACTGAAACATTATATACCACCTTTGGTGGTAGATCCAGTAAAGGTAACCAACACATATGCCGCTGAATGGAGGCTGCAGTGTCAGGAAGAAACATTGTACATACTAGACAATGGATATCAGATATCCCAATTTTGATAGAAGAAACTGAATTTAAAAGCTCTTTTCCATGCACTACCTAAATGCTTGGTGGGAACAATATTTGTCCCACATTTTAAAGAAATGGTTTTATTTTCATGCTCCTGTAGATATTTAAATTAACACATAAAGGGACCACCTGTTACAAGATAAGTAACATTACTGGTTCGCTCACTGTTGCAATATCCTACAATGCATGATCTACAAAGATCATTCTGATGTAATTACTAGTAGCATGATGCGTAACTTGCAACAGTGTTGATTTTTTCTAAAAGGAAGTTTGTATTTTCAGATTTTTTTTCAGATTTTTTTTCAGATTTTTTTTCAGATATGTATTTTCATATTTTAAATGTGGATCTACATTTCTTATTTAGAAAAGAAAGTGAAATTTATCATATGTTATGAGGAGGTAGAAATGATAAATGAAAATATATGAAATTGTTAGTCTTATAAATCCATGGTTTCAACCCCTACATCAATGACTCGTGGAGGGCTCGAAAGTCTGGCATACCATACGTCGTAGACGTCGTTCGCGAACGAACACGCACGTTGTATGCCAAGATCACCCCCCACCCAAACCAGCTGGTAAACACACTCGGTCAATACGACCACCGTCTCCCCAGGAGACGGAGGAGCTATCGCCTACCCAAGGACGCCCTTGGGTGGTAGGTTCTGCCTCTCCTCCCCCCTAACAATCACCGCCAGGTCAAATTGCGCCCTCGCCGCGGCTGGCAGGTTAACACCTGCAGTCGTGCCCTGGGCACGCGCACGACCTGGAAATATCAACATCATTAACCAAATTCCCATCTGGCCTCTCGCTACTAGTTCCACCATGGCTTGTCGGCTCGCTAGCGACCGCAAAAGCAGGGTGGAACGGGCACTGTTCCCCAAGGGGAATATCCCGGCACCAGAAGCATCAGCAGAGGCCAACTGCGCCGTCTAACACAACGACACGCAAGCTTGCGCAATAACTTAGATCTATTTTACCGCACGGGTAAATCCGCACAGCGGATAGGTACCGTGGCGCGTAACCCTCCGCCCGGGAGAACCCGGGCGACCTGTACCTGCTCTTGGCTCTTGGCTACATCAATGGAGTGAATTACCTTATCAAATTCCATTAAGTCCATATATAAGTTAAAAATACAGTGTAGTCGCTTTATGTCAAGGCCACAGACCATACATATGCATGCTCCAGGCGCTGCATTAAAAGCAAACCATGGCCTTGCATAAAACAGTTACATTGTTTATTTTTTATTACAGCTTTTAATCACTTACTATTTCAGTATATATCCTATTTTTTCATTCTGAAATTAAGGTATCTATATTAAAGAGTAACTGAGAACAAAAGTTGTCAGCAGCCTTTCTGATAATTTCATTCTGTAATCAGAAAATTCAAATACGATACCAAATAAACATAAAACTTCCTATGAGTAAGGACTCTGATACAATGAAGTACAAATTGAATATAATTTTGAGTCGAACTAGTACTCAGTGCTCCATATTGTGACTTTGTGGGTTTGTAAAATTAAAAGTCAAGTTTGCAGAAACACAAAATGCTCTTTATTTCCATAGAAAGAACTGTTTGTACACTCCTTTGCGGCAAGCTGACATAACATAAACCACCACAATCTCTCATCACTTCTGCACATGTAAATAAACAAAAGAGTTCACTTTCAAATCACAGCTGCACGTGCACGATTATCAGTTCCGATCACGACTGTCACGATAAACTAGCCTCGGCTTCTTTTATATCTCCACTCACTGTTCCAGTAATTAGTGGAATTTTCTGTAACAATCAAGAAAGCGAACCTTCCAGTCATCTACCTTTATCTGTTTCGGCAAGCTTTTTATCTACGCGTTGCCTTATATTTTTGACTGTGGAAGGTGACACGCCAATCCGCATTCACGAAAGGCTAAAAAATGTGTATGGTGATGCAACGGTGGATGTCAACACTGTTAGACGATGGGTTCATCACTGTAACGAAGTTGAAGGGCAAATACCATTGGCAGATGAAAAGCGAAGCGGCAGGCCGGTGACTGCAATGACTCCATGTAACATTCAGCGAGTCAATGACATCATTCCTGGTGATCACCGGGTAACAACAGGTGAATTGTGTCACATTACCTCCCTCAGTAAAGGCAGTGTGATGACGATTATTCAACACTGGGTTACTCAAAAGTTTGTTCACGTTGGGTACGAAGAATGTTAACCGCCCAAAACAAAGAAACAAGGAAAACAATAGCCTCCAAAAACTTGCAGCGCTTCAATGTGAAGGGAGAGGAGTTTCTGGAAAAAATTGTTACTGGAGACGAAACGTGGGTTCATTTTTTTGAACCTGAATCACAGAGGCAGTCAATGGAATGGCATCACACAACGTCACCAAAGAAAAAAAAATTCAAAACTCAGTGGTCGGCAGGGAAAGTTACGGCGACAGTTTTGGGATGCAGAGGGTGTGCTTATGATTGATTTTTTGAAGCAGGGATGCACAATAAATTCTGTCCATTACGTCAGAGCTCTCAAAAAGCTGACAAAAAGGTGAACTTAGCAAAAAAGAAGAAGCTAATAAAGGAAACCACAACCCTCTCAGCTACAACTAATATGATTTTCAAAAAATTCACTTACCATCCATGGGCCTTTAATAAATTCAAAAAATTCTTCAAAAAACAAAACATTCAACTAGCACCAGTCAACCCTTTCTCCTTAAAAACCTAATTTGCTCAAACATCAAAGATGCCATTCCATCTAACAAAAAATCAGGTATATATCAAATTGAATGCAGTGACTGTAGTCAAATTTAGAAACAAGAGCAAAGGAACACTTTAGAAACATAAAATATAAACAATTAGAAAAATCAGCAGTTGCCACACATTTTTGGAAAAAAAAACCACAACATAAATCCAGAACCAAAACTACTAAAGCATACATCAGGAGAACAAGAACTATCCACATGGGAACAAATTTTCATTTCAAAAAATAGGAAGAAAGTATTCAATTTCGACATCCCCGAGAAAGATTTGTTTAGCAAGTTCCTTGAACCGTCACTAGAGGAGACCTATGACAAAGTATCGTCAACTACACCAATGGGAGCCAGTCGATGGCCGGCTGAGGATGGAGGCAAAGTCTCTGAAACATGTTTGGGAAAAATTTAAAAGTAAGTGTTGTTTAGTGTCATTAATCGACTCCCTTTAAATTTAATTTATTATAACAACACCGTTTTCAACACTTCCAAGAAAGGAAATGCCATTACCTGTTAACTTTTAATAAATATGCATGCAAAATCAGTTTTTCCCAAGATAAGCAATTATATGCATTTTAAAACTGCACTAGTGGCTTCTTAAAGTTGAGAATGATAAAGAATACTGCTTATGCATACATTTAGATGATTCAAAACCTCTATATATTTTGCATACAAATCCAGGCTCAGGTTATGACCATTGAAAATAAAGCAAACTTAATATAAAGAATTGAAAAAGTTGCCATATGATTACTTTCTTGGGAATGAACAACAAATAAAATTGTTTCTTTTAAATTCTATTTCTTTTTTGAAATTCATGGAGATAGTTTTATAAAATGTGTTTATAAAATCAAAAGCGTAGAGAGTATCTCAGAAAAAGTAATTTCCCATGTAAAATTTCTATGCTTAAGTGATTTGTTTTCCAACCTGCATGGGTATGCAGCTGCAAAACTATCTGAGGTTGTGGCTGATTGTAGAATATCATCAGCGATTGATCCTGGGGCCTTGGAAAGGCAGTGATGTCCATTAACAACTAACCCATTGGTCATTATCTGGTATCTTGCACAGTAATAACATTACAAGTATACTGTAAAACAACTTAACCTTCATGCTGTAAATTTATTTGCCCTTCAAAACAATGTAAAATAAAAATACAGTGGAATATGCTCACTGAATGTTAGTCATTAAACCTGTTAAGGTTGATGATTAAAATGGTAGAACTGGTTTAATTATATAATTGCAATTTATCTCCTCTGCTGATCATAACTGACATTTGGCATATTAACATCTAATCGATAAACATCCAAAGGTCCTGTACAAATTCTCTTTTGGAAAGACAAACATTATTGTAAATTTATAAAAGTTATTTGTCACACATTAAACATTTTATCTCATTTTATATAAAAAACTGCTTACCTGTAATTGCTGGACCTCATGTCCATGAACACAAAGAAGTTATCTTTCATTAACTTTATCATGGTATACAAAAGTTTTCTTAGGGAGAGAGCCATTATGTTGTTCACATCTCCTCATTGCTTCTACAAGCATTATTATAAAAACTGTTTAAATTATAAGCATGCACAGGCACATGCACACTCACTTGCATGCACATCATGCTTTCGCTATACCAGCTATACTATCTGTAATCTGTTAAGATTGAAAGTTAGGTTAGCTTTATGATCTACTGCTGATATTTAATCATTCCAATAATATGGTCTTGGAAATCTTGAACATGGACATACATGCACATGCACTTAAATTTTTTGTACAGTAGAAGCTGAAATAGTGTGGACCAAAATACAGTGGACTCAGATTTAACGCAGCTATTGTAGTTATTTTTTTTTTAATTTGAAAAGTTGAGATAAATATATTATGCATACAGAGGTTCTGCAGTATAATTTTCACCTTCTATATTATGCATACAGAGGTTCTGCAGTATAATTTTCACCTTCACCCCTGTTCATTGACACTGACCACTGCATTCCAGGAAAGCAATGAGTGATACCACCATTCCTGGCTTTTGTCTTTTTCATCAGCTCATGTAATTCTGCTGAATGAAATCAAGCATTGCACATGGACAGGGAAGGAGGAATGTAGTGATGCTGTCTGCATCTGAAGCACAGTCCTTGCTAATTCATAGTTGCTTTTACTGTGCAGCATACTATTGAAATTAGAGTTTTGCAATAAGGAGTAAGTATAGTTAATTTGATAATTTCATAAATTAATTATGCCATCAGTGTACTTTTTAAATTAGAATCAAAAACATTGCACAGTCAGAGTCGGGCAGTTCAGGGCAGTAAGTCATTCTTAAACAGAATAGTGAGCTAACTGGTTTTTAAATGAAAACATACTAAAGCAAACAGAAAATGCTTATAGAAAGGCACAACATTCATTCTAAAACACTCCTGTGAAGAAGACAGTCAATGTCATATTGAACAACTTAAATAATTTCATCTTCAATATCTGCAATTATGATTGCATTAATATGAACAGATTTGCACATCTAATTCAACCATTAAATTTTGTGGACATTTTTCTGCAAGGACTGTACCGTATTTGTAATGATCTTTACTTTTAATGAGTTTGTTATCTGAGTAGCAATGGAAACTGACACAACAACTAGCTTAACACTGCAAACAAGAATAGCAATGAAAACTGAGATAAAATTGAAGATAATAGTGGTAAAAATTAAGTGGAGGCAGAAGAAAACATTCTGAATGTTGATATGATGATATTGATACTTATTTGTACAGCTTCTATTACAATTTCATTAGAATAACTTTAACATCGAACATACACTTATTATACCTCCTGTACAAATATATGAAATTGCTGACCCAAGATTTACTCGCTGACTCAGGTCCCCTGGCCATAAGCCTTTGGTATTCCTGAGCAGCTTGGTGTCATTTGTTCTTGACCCTCATTTCTTTTGTCCTAATACACTTTTCTCTTAAACTATATAACAATTCTCCTATACATCTATTTTTCTTTTCACCCATCCCCGTTAACATGCATAACGCCACTACCTCTTTGCTCATACTGTTCCATTTCTTATCCCACATTTTTCTCCTGTAATTTGTTAACTCCTTACATTCTATTAGATAGTGAACAGTGCTCTCTTCATCTCCATAAAATTCATATATCCCTACCTCGGTACTTCTCAACCCTTTTAGATATAATATTCCTACGCTCATCCATGCTATGCCTTCTCTTCCAGTTTTGTCACAATGATCTTTATATTTTCCCCTACCCCATTCTGTCTTTAATTGCTTACAGAGTTTCAAAGATTTCTTTTCTTCTATACTTTCCCATATCTCCTGCCTATCTATGTCTTGTACTCTGGTTCTCACTTCCTTCCAAAAACTGCTATGATTTGACTCCTCTGCTCACCATAGATCTCCCATGCCTAACTGTGATACCATTCTTTCCAATTCCGACCATCAACTATTTGTGTTCTTAATGCTTTTCTGTTGTTTCATGCGGCCACGCCATGGCTCAGTGGTTAGACCGCTTGGCTCTCACCAAAGCGGCCCGGGTTCGATCCCAGGCGACCGCAAAGTGAGGTTTGTGGTGGACAACACGGCATTGGGGCGGGTTTTCTCTGGGACCTCCGGTTTCCCCCGCCATCTCATTCCACCAGTGCTCCATCTTCATCTCATGCATCATCAGTGTCACCACCTGCAGTGCCATATGTAGTAAAAGCGGGCGTTAAACACTACACATTTCATTTGTTGTTTCATTCACAGATTCAATAATTCCCCTTTCTGCCCTTTAATACACTTATACCAGAATTTCAGTATTCTTTCTATTATTATTCCCCTCCTTTTTGTATTACCCAACTCGAGTAATGCCACCTCTCTTGGTGCCGATTTTGGAAATCCTAGTAGTCCTTTGCAAAACAGTCCATACATCTGGTCTAATTGTGTACCTATCACTGATGTGCCCCATACCTCCACTGCCTACATTTTTCTGGATTCAACGACCGCTTCATACATTCTTTCCAACCATCTGACATATCCAGTTTATGTTTACATACTCTTACCCCTGTCATTGCCGCCCTGCCATTAGCTATCACTTTTGTGGCTTGTGTGGCCCACCCTCCATTGCTGGACATCCTTACACCTAAATAGTCATATTCCTTTACCTTTTCTACTTTTTGATCTCCTATGAACCACTCCTCTCCTTTCCTCAACATCGATCCTCTTTTGAATACCATTATTTTTTATTTGTTTCTGTTTATTCTTAATTCCCAGTCAGCGCAAAACCTAATGAAAGGAAATGGCCACTGTACCTTTAATGACACAGTTCATAATCATAATACTAAACAGAAAATGGATATTCATGTGAATAGAAGTAACACAAGAGCTCATCAAAACAGTGTAATAAACCTAGGAATCGCTTTTTTTAATAAACTGCCTATAGCCAATAAAACCACTTGCAATTTTTCAGTATTTAAAAAGTCAGTTTTGGCATACTTGCTAAAGCACTGAATTTATGGCAAGTTTATAATATTGTTACATTTCTGAATTAATTGTGTATATTATAAAATTCTTGAGATATCTTTATAAAGCATTATTTTGTACAAACACTGACTTGTCCTTGTCGGATGTGACTTGTTAATTTACAAGTCTAGTTAATTGCACTGTAAATTCACAACTTGACGTGTCTTATATCATAGTACTCATGTACAATGTATGATTTACAAGATGAATAAATTATCCCGCCCGCCCGCCCGCCCACCCACCCACCCACCCACCCACCCACCCACCTACCTACCTACCTACCTATGAATTGCCTCAATTGATTTTTGCAGACCTATTACAGAAATTGCTCCTACTTGAAATCATCTGCATACAGTAACAGGAATCTTTTTAGTACAAAAGTGCATCGAGAAGATATTGACACATTGCTTCACTCACACTGTTTATTCACAGGACATTTTTCAAGAGCTCTTGCTCCTATCATCAGCTGATACTGGACTAGTGCAAGTTGTAGTGGTTTCCTCTTTCTCCGTTTTGTCAATAGATGGTGTGATGTACTTGTCAAAGATGTCCGGTGGTGGAGTTTCAAAATTCATGACTCTATGACGATTTTTGTTGATGAAGATTTTTTCCCATACGGTAAGGTCTATGGGGTGATTAACATATTTTATTAGAGATGTTTCCAAGTTGATGTCATGTCTAGTATTCAAAAAATGAAAAGACACTGCTGATTTTTCTGTTTCACCATTTTTAATGTTTCTTAGATGTTCTTTAGTTCTGATGTTAATATTTCTTTTTGTTTTTCCTATATAAATTTTAGGGCAAGTTTCACATTTGATCTCATAGATTCCTGGTTTTTCTTTGGTAGTGATTGAATTTTTGGGAGGGCCTTTTAACAAATTTCTGATATTAAACCTATTTTGAGGTGCAAGAGTTATGTTGTGTTTTCAGAAGATTTTTTGGAATTTGTTATAGGCTGATGGGTGGAAGATGAATTTTTTAAAAAGTTTTTTCTCTTTTTCTCCTGTAGGTTCTAGGGTGGTGGTTTCTTTTATTTTCTTAGCTTTGTTGAGTCTGTTAACTGTTTTGTCTACTAAATTTGGGTTGAAACCGTTGGATATAGCTACTTTTTTTATGTGTAGGTATGTGTGGTATCGCTATGTTGACGACATTTTTGAAATAGTACCTAAAAAACTCATACAAGATGGTCTTAAGACTTTTGAATATACAAAATCCAGCTATAAAATTTACATTGGAAACAGAAGAGCATGGTGTGCTCCCCTTTTTGGACATCAAGATCAAAAAAATGAACAACAAACTCACCTTTGGTATTTACAGGAAACCGACACACACAGATAATTACATCAAGAACAACAGTTTCAACGCAAAACAACACCAACATGCCATTTTCAACAGTTTAATCTTTCGGATGATCAACTTTCCACTAAACAGAGAAGATTATCAAGAAGAATACCTACACATAAAAAAAGTAGCTATATCCAATGGTTTCAACCCAAATTTAGTAGACAAAACAGTTAACAGACTCAATAAAGCTAAGAAAATAAAAGAAACCACCACCCTAGAACCTACAGGAGAAAAAGAGAAAAAACTTTTTAAAAAATTCACCTTCCACCCATCAGCCTATAACAAATTCCAAAAAATCTTCTCAAAACACAACATAACTCTTGGACCTCAAAATAGGTTTAATATAGAAATTTGTTAAAAGGCCCTCCCAAAAATTCAATCACTACCAAAGAAAAACCAGGAATCTATGAGATCAAATGTGAAACTTGCCCTAAAATTTATATAGGAAAAACAAAAAGAAATATTAACATCAGAACTAAAGAACATCTAAGAAACATTAAAAATGGTGAAACAGAAAAATCAGCAGTGGCTTTTCATTTTTTGAATACTAGACATGACATCAACTTGGAAACATCTCTAATAAAATATGTTAATCACCCCATAGACCTTTCCGTATTGGAAAAAATCTTCATCAACAAAAATCGTCATAGAGTCATGAATTTTGAAACTCCACCACCGGACATCTTTGACAAGTACATCACGCCATCTATTGACAAAACGGAGAAAGAGGAAACCACTACAACTTGCACTAGTCCAGTATCAGCTGATGATAGGAGCAAGAGCTCTTGAAACATGTCCTATGAATAAACAATGTGAGTGAAGCAATGTGTCAATATCTTCTCGATTCACTTTTGTACTAATTTGTGCTTCATTGTCCCTGCGCTTCTTCCAAGTTTATACTTTGAGGAATCTTTTTGTTCATTAATATTGGGCAATGGGCATTGCTTTCCTTAACCTTCCCTATTATGTCATCTATAAATAAATTGAATAGAATAGGACTCAATTTGCACCCTGTATCAAGCCTAACTTCTCTTCGGCCTCTTCTGATAGTACATTCAGCCCACATCTTATTCTGAATTTCACCACATTATACATTTTATCAATTTCATTTATAAACTTCTCGCTCATCCCTTTTCTTCTCAATTTCCATTTTAAGGCTCCCCTGTTTATCGTATCGAAAGCTTTCTCAAAATCCACAGAAAACCTATACAATCTCCCCCTTTTTCTGCTCAAGTATTTATCAATTAATGTCTTGATTATAAATATATTGTTTATAGTTTGTCTTTTTATCCTAAATCCAGCTTGAAATTCTGATATTTTATTTTCTCTTTCTGCCCAGTCCATTAGTCTGTCTGCTAGTATGCCTGTATACATTTTCCCAATTATAGATAGTAAGCTTATCCCCCTGTAGTTCTCTGGCCTATTTAACCTCCCCTTATCTTTAAATATTGGTATAATCACACTAGTTTTCCAGCTGTCAGGTAATTTCCTACTACAAAATTGAATCGAGAATATATTGACACATTGCTTCACTCACACTGCTTTATTCACAGGACATGTTTCAAGAGCTCTTGCTCCTATCCTCAGCTGATACTCGACTAGTGCAAGTTGTAGTGGTTTCTTCTTTCTCCGTATTGTCAATAGATGGCGTGATGTACTTGTCAAAGATGTCCGGTGGTGGAGTTTCAAAATTCATGACTCTATGACGATTTTTGTTAATGAAGATTTTTTCCCATACGGAAAGGTCTATGGGGTGATTAACGTATTTTATTAGAGATGTTTCCAAATTGATGTCATGTCTAGTATTCAAAAAATGAAAAGCCACTGCTGATTTTTCTGTTTCACCATTTTTAATGTTTCTCATATGTTCTTTAGTTCTGATGTTAATATTTCTTTTTGTTTTTCCTATATAAATTTTAGGGCAAGTTTCACATTTGATCTCATAGATTCCTGGTTTTTCTTTGGTAGTGATTGAATTTTTGGGAGGGCCTTTTAACAAATTTCTGATATTAAACCTGTTTTGAGGTGCAAGAGTTATGTTGTGTTTTGAGAAGATTTTTTGGAATTTGTTATAGGCTGATGGGTGGAAGGTGAATTTTTTAAAAAGTTTTTTCTCTTTTTCTCCTGTAGGTTCTAGGGTGGTGGTTTCTTTTATTTTCTTAGCTTTGTTGAGTCTGTTAACAGTTTTGTCTATTAAATTTGGGTTGAAACCGTTGGATATAGCTACTTTTTTTATGTGTAGGTATTCTTCTTGATAATCTTCTCTGTTTAGTGGAAAGTTGATCATCCGAAAGATTAAACTGTTGAAAATGGCATGTTGGTGTTGTTTTGGGTTGAAACTGTTGTTCTTAATGTAATTATCTGTGTGTGTCGGTTTCCTGTAGATACCAAAAGTGAGTTTGTTGTTCATTTTTTGGATCTTGATGTCCAAAAAGGGGAGCACACCATCCTCTTCTGTTTCCAATGTAAATTTTATAGCTGGATGTGTGTTTGGAGGAATTTAGTAACAGTGACGTCAAAATTAATATAAAAATTATTTGTGGTTGGTTTATTGACACTCGTCACTTACTTTTTCATATATTTATGAGAGACTAGTTTCAAAGGCCCTGGCCTCCATTTTCAATCTCTTCCCAACTGGCATCTGTTGTTATCTGCTCTCTCTGGTGGTGGAACTATGAACTTTTTTGTCAAATTATCTACTGGCGGGATTTCAAAGTTCATTACGCGATCCTTATTTTTCCAGATGAATATGTTCTCCCATGTTGTCAATCTATTTTGGTTTATCACTCCTTTTAATAATTTTGGATTTGGATCAATGTCATGGTTTTCATTCCAAAAATGAAATGCTACTGCTGACTTGTCTTCTTGTTTCAATCTGATGTTTCTAAAGTGTTCTTTGACTCTGGTTTTTAAATTTCTTTTTGTTTGACCTATGTAGCATTTTTCACAATTCTTACAATTTATTTGGTATATTCCAGATTTGTTACCTGAAGGGATTTCATCTTTTGTTTTTGAATTTAGTAATTTTAAAATTGAGTATCTATTAGTAGGTGCCAAGATGATATTTTGTTCCTTGAATATCTTTTTAAATTTATTAAATGTTTTTGGATGATATGTGAATGAACTGAATATGCTGTTGCTTTCTTTTTCTTTAATAAATGTGGTTGCTTCCTTAATGGTTTTCTTTAGTTTAGATTTTCTAATTTTCTTCAACACCAAACTTTTGTTGTATCCGTTTTCTTCTGTTATGTGTATTATTGCTTTTTGTTCCTTGAAATATTCTTCTTTTTCCATTTATTGACACTCGTCACTTACTTTTTCATATATTTATGAGAGACTAGTTTCAAAGGCCCTGGCCTCCATTTTCAATCTCTTCCCAACTGGCATCTGTTGTTATCTGCTCTCTCTGGTGGTTTAACAAATTCTTTTCCGTTTAAAAGGTTGTCCATTTTTTTGCGATAGTCTTCTTCGTCCAATATTACTATTTTGTTACCCTTGTCTGCTTTTGTGTAGACTACCGGTTTTTCATTTTGATTAATTTTTTATATGAATATCTTTTTGAATTTGCATTTTGAATATGATCTAGAGTTTCTAAGCACTGTGTTCTGATCGTAGATTTTTTGTTATCGGGCAAATTATATAAACTAGAAAACAATCCATTAAAGAAAGCATGCAAATCTGTGGAATTAGCAATTAAAAACAGTAAAATCATGACTAAAAGAGATAAATTGAACAATAAAATAGACAGTCCAAAAACACCATACATATATGGTTTACCCAAAATACATAAACCTGAAATTACCCTCAGACCAATAATTAATAACATTGATGCACCCACTTACCAACTATCAAAATGGCTGGTTCAAATCTTCAGATCCTTCACAAAATTTGAAAATTTAAGTATCAAAAACTCGTTTGAATTGTTAAATCTCCTGAAGGACACAAAGATCAACTCTACAGATGCTTTAGTTTCCTTTGACGTCATTTCTTTATATCCAAGTATACCGACCAATGAGCTTATTCCACTTCTCAAAAAATGGCTGGAATCAATACAAATAACACCTGAAGAAATAGAAGAACTTTCACAACTTACAGAAATTTGTATCAATCAAAATTTTTTCAGCTTTAATGGACAGATCTATAAACAAAAAACGGGCCTAGCTATGGGCAACCCATTGTCTCCCTTCTTGGCAGATTTATTCATGAGTGCTTTTGAAACACATATCACAAAAGCTTTTCCAAATTATTTCAAAGTGTGGTATCGCTATGTTGACGACATTTTTGCAATACTACCTAAAAAACTCATACAAGATGGTCTTAAACTTTTGAATATACAAAATCCAGCTATAAAATTTACATTGGAAACAGAAGAGGATGGTGTGCTCCCCTTTTTGGACATCAAGATCAAAAAAATGAACAACAAACTCACTTTTGGTATCTACAGGAAACCGACACACACAGATAATTACATTAAGAACAACAGTTTCAACCCAAAACAACACCAACATGCCATTTTCAACAGTTTAATCTTTCGGATGATCAACTTTCCACTAAACAGAGAAGATTATCAAGAAGAATACCTACACATAAAAAAAGTAGCTATATCCAACGGTTTCAACCCAAATTTAATAGACAAAACTGTTAACAGACTCAACAAAGCTAAGAAAATAAAAGAAACCACCACCCTAGAACCTACAGGAGAAAAAGAGAAAAAACTTTTTAAAAAATTCACCTTCCACCCATCAGCCTATAACAAATTCCAAAAAATCTTCTCAAAACACAACATAACTCTTGCACCTCAAAACAGGTTTAATATCAGAAATTTGTTAAAAGGCCCTCCCAAAAATTCAATCACTACCAAAGAAAAACCAGGAATCTATGAGATCAAATGTGAAACTTGCCCTAAAATTTATATAGGAAAAACAAAAAGAAATATTAACATCAGAACTAAAGAACATATGAGAAACATTAAAAATGGTGAAACAGAAAAATCAGCAGTGGCTTTTCATTTTTTGAATACTAGACATGACATCAATTTGGAAACATCTCTAATAAAATACGTTAATCGCCCCATAGACCTTTCCGTATGGGAAAAAATCTTCATTAACAAAAATCGTCATAAAGTCATGAATTTTGAAACTCCACCACCGGACATCTTTGACAAGTACATCACGCCATCTATTGACAATACGGAGAAAGAAGAAACCACTACAACTTGCACTAGTCGAGTATCAGCTGAGGATAGGAGCAAGAGCTCTTGAAACATGTCCTGTGAATAAAACAGTGTGAGTGAAGCAATGTGTCAATATATTCTCGATTCAATTTTGTACTAGTTTGTGCTTCACTGTCCCTACGCTTCTTTCAAGTTTATACTTTGAATTTCCTACTGTTTCTCATCTTATTAAATAAATTAGTTATAGTCCACTTGGTGTTTTCCCATATCTCTTCCAAACCTCCCCTGGGATCCCATCCATGCCCACTGCTTTACCACCCTTCAAGCTTCTTTATTTGTTGAGAAACTTCTGTTTGAGAAATTTCTCTGTCTAGATTTTCATCGTCTAACCTCATGTTGCCCAACTGTATATTATCTCTATTTATCCACTCCCTTTCTGCAACTAGGTCCCTGAAGTATTTTAGCCATTCCTGTGATGTTAACTCATTTTTCACCCCCTTCTGTTTATTCGCTTCTCTCACCACACCCCATATATTTTGTTATTATCTTTTTGTTGTATGGCATCTTTCATTTTCTTTTGAATACTATCCTGCCACTCATTCTTTTTTTCTTCTAATAATTTCTTGTACGCTTCTCTACTTATTACCATAATCATCCTATATCTACCCTCCCCCGTTTTTCTCCAACAAGCCAAGTTTTTAAACACTTCCCTTTTCGCCCTACTGCAGTCCTCATCAAACCATCCATTACTTATTCGTTTCATTTTCTCTTGTACTTTCATTTTTATCCCTGCCTTTGTAACTATTAGATTCATTAACTCTAAGCCTCTTTCTATATTGTTCTCATTTAATGCAACCTCTATACCTACTCTTATTATTTTTGATGTTTCTGAGTTAAATTCAGTTAGGAATCCCTTCTTCATTTCCTCGCTCCATCTGAATGCATTCACTACTTTAAGCTCACCTTCCTCCTTTCTCTAGCTTTCTTCTTCTAGCAATCGTATTTCTATCCCTAATGGAAAGTGGTCACTACTCAGTATTTTGTTTGCTATTTTGAAATTATTAATACTTTCAACAAGCTCCTTGCTACACTTTGACCGTTATTATTTTCAAATGTATATTCTTCATCCTCATCTCCTTTTACTTCTGAATGTTAGTGAAGTAATAACTTATTTAATCAATGCGATTCTGTGGATGGACAGGCAAAATGAATCAAACAGCATTCATCTTCTTGCCACAATATGTGGAGAAAAAACGTAGTGCATCACTGCATCAAATTAAACTTACTGTCTTTTTTAAAACAAAGAGAATTTAGATTGGTGTAAAATATGTACCATGGAATATACATCAAGATTAGTTACAGGCTGGAATACATCTTCCAGCATAACTGGTGAGTTATTTTAAAAGAATTATAATATATTTACCCCATATAAGAGTGTTTAATACTATTCTGTAATTTATTATTACATGCATATTTCCGTCCTCAACTGGGTGGAAATGATTTTTGTCCCTTCTAGTGTTGCATGCTTACTGCGGTAATGTTATAACTAGGGGGTAAAGGATGTCCCCCCCAACAATCACATAATTTCTGGCTTTTACTGAATTTGAATTTTAAAGTGCAAAAAAGTTTTTCCTTTGGCAATATATTTTATTGTCAATTATCAGTTTAATGCCAATGTATAATTATGGTCAGTTTATTAGATTATACGGGGTGTCCACAATGAGACTCCCACATTTAAAGCAAGTGTAACGCAAAGGAAAGTTTGTGTACTATAATTACTACACACCAAAATGATAATGTAACTCAAAGTTTTCATTGCAACAAACTAACACATCGTAACAACTCTAGTCCAGTGCACTTGCACATGGACGCATTGGGTGGCATGAAGGTTATCCAACCTATAATCAATTTCACGCCATGTGTTGTGTAGCATGTCTTCTTTCACAGTATTTATAACATATCTAATGCATTGCTTCAACTCCAGTACATTCTGTACTCTTGTGGCATACACTCTGTCTTTGACGTATCCCCACAAGAAGAAATCTAGTGGAGTAATGTCGGAGGAACCCGAAGGCCAAGGAATTGGACCACCATGGCCAATCCAACGACCTAGGAACGTGTCATCTAAAACTGTCGAACTAAACCTTAATCATATTTAATCATATTAGCCATGCAGCCATCTCTCAGCACGTTTGCTAGTAATTTCATGCTTCATCTCAAGGAACAAATAAAGGCGTGGTGGAAGGATAAGAATGAGTATCTGGCAGGAAAAGATTCTTGACGACTTGATGATGCTTGGAGTTAAGCGTTCTTACATGACTTTTTAAACTGCGAATGACGAGTCATATAAAACTATTTCAATCAGGGTGTCCCTTTCATATCTTCCACGTTTTAATTTATCATTGATGTGAAAGTAGGTGAAATTATGAAACGAGAGGTACCATAAGAAAGAAAAACACAAAGAACTTTTGTTTAATTAGTCAGAAAAGTCTAAGTCACATTTGCAAATATATTTGTAGGTATACTGTTCATTTTCTAAGACATATGACTACTAAACACTTGGTGCAGAAAGTTGCTGGAAACTTTTGAGAAAATATATGCTTTACGATTTCATTTTTATATCATGTATTTGCTCAAGTTTAAAAAAGTATTCCTTATAAAATTGTGATAGAAAACTTAAATTATTGTAGATGTAGAACAGATTAGGTATCGGAGCGAACAGCCAGCATCTCGACTCTCAATTGTATATTTTGCATGTAGTTCCCTGGGAGGAATGGAGCAGATGAAAAAAGACTTAAGAGATGGGGGTTGCAGGAACAGAAAACGTAAGCGGCAGAGACGCGAAAAGATTCCTATTGGTTTCACTGCCCAGCTGAAAGGTCTTAGCAGTGACATGCCCAAGAAGCCGGAGGATGTCTCAGTTGCTCCCTTCCAGCAGGAATTGGGCAAAGTGGATGCCCAATGGCCACCCTATGCCGGAGTGTAGTTCACAATCACAAAACTCTGCGTTATCTGCTCACCGTCGAACGACACATAGCCCTGGAGTCGTCCTGCCACATGAAAAGAGATTGAGGACATGGGAAAGTGGAGAGCCATGGTAGAGGATATCTCCCTTGCATTCTCCTTGCTGACTAGAGAAAAACCCATAGTCAGCATGTGAGACTCGCCCGTTATCGCGAAACCACTAGTTTGATTTAAATGTCCCTAAGTTGTGCGAACACTGGGTACGCAAACCCTTGACTTAACCTTGACCAGTGCCTTGACTTTTCTCGATCAATACAGATTTTAGTGGAAATTTAATCCAAACTGTCACAGCCGACGAAAAACAGGTTGGCCACGTTATGCCGGAATTGACACAACAATCCATTGAATGCCAGTACTCATCACCCATGAAAGTGAAATTCAAACAAAACAATTTGAGATGGAAAACTCATGTGTACTGTGTTTTGAGATAGAAGGGGTGTAGCTTCGCTCCCCCACCCCCGTTGCCCCGCTTAGTGGCACAGTAAGTTCTGAGATCGTAACTGAACTGCGCCGTATAATTCAAAACAAAGGTGTGGTATTCAGTTGTGCCTCATGGTAATGCCCATCCACATGTGGCTAATCGTTGTATTATTTTGGCTGGAAACAACTTGTTGACCCTCCTTACAGTTCTAATGACTATCAATTTTCTCCTGTACTTATAAGAATCTTGGTGAATGAATGTATAGTATTTAATGCCCGCTTTTACTACATGTGGCAACACTGGCGATACATGAAATGAAGATGGAGCACCAGAGGAATGAGATGTGGGAGAAACTGGAGATCCCAGAGAAAATCCGTTCCAGCTCTGTGTTGTCAACCAGATATCTTACTTTGCACTCACCTGGGGTCGAATGCAGGTCTCCTTCGTGGGGATCAAGCGATCTAACTGCTCGGCCACGGCGGAGCCCAAGCATCTTGGTGAGCAGCGTCCAACAATGACCTCATTAAGGCTGCATTGTAGTGGTTATCAAATCAGGTGACAGATCTCTATGAGGATGTAATTCTAAGCTCGTTGAACGATAAAAAGCAGTGGGAATTATATTGAAAGCTAGAGTAAAGTTCGTTTTGATGAAAAATTAAAATTTATACAAAAGTACAGTTTTGTGCTTTTAATTTTAAAATGGCACCTGCTTAAAATATATGCCTCGTACATGCACCCGCACATAGTATCTCCCCTGTATAATTTCCATATTATTATAAATTACGAGTTATCCAAAACCTTTTAGTAGAAATTCAGAAAAAAAATTATTTGAAATATACCTGTTAAAACTTTTCAAAAAACATCTCCCTGAATTTTAGTTAATTGATGGAAATTAATCATTTCTCCACACTAGCCGTATATAGGCTAAGGTTTTTTATAGACAGAGTCAACATGAAAAATTCAATGCCATGGCTGGGATTTGAACCACGGATCTCCTGGTTTCCGTCCAGTCGCTCTTAACCTTTGAGCAACCATGGCCAACGTGCCGTCCTGACCTTAAATTCTCCGTTTGACTCACATTTTTCCCCGGTAGACCGTGGTTCAAATCCCGGCCATGGCATTGAATTTTTCATGTTGACTCTATCAAAAGCCTTAGCCTATATACGGCTAGTAAGGAGAAATGATCAATTTCCATCAATTAACTAAAATAATGAGAGTTAAATGATGAAGCCTGGGACTTCAGTACTTACGATAGTAAGTCACAGTGTATCTCGGATGCGAGAGCCCCTAGTGGTCTACCGGGGAAATTTATGAGTCAAATGGAGAATTTAAGGTCAGGACGGTACGTTGGCCTTGATAGCTCAAAGGTTAAGAGTGACTGGACGGAAACCAAGAGATCCGTGGCTCAAATCCCAGCCATGGCATTGAATTTTTCATTTTGACTCTATCTCCCTGAATACTTACACATTTTTCCATCCTGGAACAACTTAAGAAATGTCTCAATCCAGTTGTCTATATTACCTATAAGAATGTCAAGTATGCTTGTGATGGGAGTTTTATGGGATGAAAGAATTTACCCACAAATTTTTACCCTTGTCATTAGGAGTAGGAAGAAGTCACATGATGCCAGTCAGGTGAATAGGGTGGATCTTTTAAGTCTTGCACTTTTTCCTTTTCCAAGAATTCCATTGTTCTGTGTGCTGAGGAATTGTTGTGAAGCGGAAGAGGATATTAAGTTAATTGGGAGTCGATTAATAACACAAAACAACACTCACTTTTGTTTTGTGTTATTAATCGACTCCCAATTAACTTAATTTATACAACAACACTGTTTTCAACACTTCCATGAAAGGAAGAGGATATCTTTGTAACGATACCGTAAGTGCCTTTGAACCATCCTCCGTCGAATTTCTCAAACATAAAACGACACTAATACACTAAATGACACATTGTCATTTTGGGATGTCAGGGACTGTGGCATCAAATGGGCACATATCTTTGCTAGGCCTAAATAATAGTGAACGATCATCTGCGCTGCAGTCAATCCAGTATTTAGGGTCCCTTCAATGTCAGAAAAGTGTGTGAGTGAGTGAGTGAGTGTGTGGTGTTTTAGGGCCCGTCGACAACAAGGTCATTTGGGCCCTCAATGTCAGAAAATGCGAGATAAGGGTCATCTTCGACCATTTTCCTCATAGCATCCATATTTTCTTGGGTCACTGCATTTGCTGGGTTAACGGAATGAGATACATCTTCAAGAGACAACTGGCCCTAAGAAATCAATTTCCAACGGGGGCCCTAGAATAGGCAGATTCCACAAAAGCACGCATGAGAGAAGAACACATTTTTCTGTATTTAACTTCTTTCTGTAGCACAAATACATAATAGTACGAAAATTGTGCCTGACTCGACAATGCCAGTTCGCAGCATGGTGTGAAATCCTATGGAGGGAAAAGCACAGTGTTCACAATCCAATATCAAAAAATAGTGTTCTTTAAAATTAGGATTATCCAAGTGTCGTCAAACTTTCGGTCTAAGAGCTGCTAAAAATGTTCTGCTCAATCCTTGTATTGAATGGTCAGAACACAATGACAATGGGGCTGCTTCTGAAGGGCGAGTGTAGTTCCGAGTTCCAATAATATAGGGAAAGTTTAACTCCCAGCTTATAACAATTGTTTAAAAACTTTATTTTGAACATGGAGACAGCCACTTTAGAGCTGTGGTAATCATGGGGGATTTTCCTGCGCAAATAAACCTGAACTAACCTTTAACCTGATATATTTTTTGTAGGTATACCACAAAGACGTTTGCAAAGAATGCAAACGAAATACGTAAAGAAGAGTCCAATATCCTGCAAGATACTCTGGAATCCTGCCTCAGCAGAAACAGCGCATTGTTATCATGGAGTGTTCACCTGGCTCAGAACCATTGGTAGTACTGCTGTTAAGCAAGGTAATGGGCGAGAATCTAATGATGGCCAAAGTGTCAAATCTGCAGAGCAACATGGATGAGATATTGGCAGAATGGACTGAAATATTGTTAGGTCTTGAAGAACAAAACATTACCTCTTGCAATGAAACAGGTGAATTAGCACATGCACATTTGTATCAAAATTGTATGGTATACTGGCTCTTACTTTTTTCGAGTTGGAAGAAATTTCATTAGAGTGGGTGGGGTTCCCATGAGCATCCTTAATCTCGGTTATGTACTGCTGCTGTGAAGGTAGAAGCAAACAAAAGGATTAATCAGGACCAAGCCATGACAGGTGGGAGTGGGAGTAATCTTTAAGGTAATCATAGTGCACTAAGTGCTTAGTTTGCTTTTGTTGCCGGCCTGTGCAAGTTTTGTACTAAGTATGAGGTCATCTTTTGTCAAAAAGTTGGCCTGGCAGTTCAAGAGGGAGAAGCGGCTTCAAATATGAACTTGCCGCACAGTCTATGAACTTGTTGTAATGACTTACAATATCTATGCAATTTATGCAATTCAATTCAATTTATGCAATTAAGGCAACAACAATAAAATTAAAATTTTCTCTGGGGGGCTGCAGTCCCGCAGCCCTCCTTTATCAGCCACCACTCATTAACACTCATTAATTCTTTTTGTTCATGTAAATAAAAACATGCTTTTTCCATAAAGAAGTTAAATATGGATCATTACTGCAATGATTGACATTATCTAACACTCAATTGCAGAAATCAGCTTCACTCAAATTATCACATGATTCTAATTCCTCAATGAAGTTTTTATGTAGGACTTATAATTTTAAAAGTATAGTACCTGTTATTTCAAGCCGAGATTTGTAAAATTCCTAATTCCTGTGCAAGATTTCTCTCAGACTTCTTTGGACTTTGTTCAAAGTTTTCACCAATATTATTGTCACGCGAGCATCGGAATACCCTATAGAGTGGGCGACAGGAGACGGGTCGGCGTTCGCCCCGCCCCCTCGTTTGTCTTATAGCGTTAAGAAGGGATGGTTAGGAGAGGGATGTCGGGCCCCTGAGCCGTCTCTTTACCCTTCTCCTAGGTTCTGGAAACTCGGGACATTCAATCTAATCGAGAACCTTCTAGATCGGCTAGCGGACCCTATATAAGCAACACGTCGTGCAAGGGGCAGTCAGTCAGTGCTTGACGTGCTAGTGAAGTAGCGACGTGTTAATGGAAGAGAAGACTGTGCGACGGAAGAATTTACGTAATTGTGTACGTGCATCGGAGTATTGTCCGTAATTACTAGTGCAAGTGAAATTGTAACGGACGAACTGGTGAATCGTAATTGTGTGCATTACGTAATTCTGTGTAATTGGCAAGTATCAAACTGTAAGTCGGTGGAAATAAAGAACATTGTTGAGTTTGTGTAATTGGACTTTTCATTTCACGAACCCACAAAGTCACAATTGGTGTCAGGAGTGCGACATAACACAATGGAGGCAGCATTAGAAAAGATTTTAGCGGAACTGAAAGAAATGAAGACGGCAAATGAAAACCTCGCTGCAAAAATAGAAGCGGCAAATGACAACCTGGCCGCGGAACTGAAACAAATGAAGACGGCCAACGACAACATCACCGGGAAGATGGAAGAAATAAAGAGCGAATTGACCACAGAAATCAGGGCAGCGAACGACAGTCTGGCCACGGAAATGAAGGAGGCGAACGAGGTCCTCGCCGCCAAGTTTGAGGAACGGTTGGCCGGCGTGAGAGATGACGTCACGAATCTGGGCAAGCGGATGAGTCAAGTAGACGACCGCCTTAATGATTTAGAGGAAAAGGCCGACAACATCGCAAAACCCCTCACCCGCCTGACGGAGGAACACCGGCCTTATGTGTGGACAGAGGACGCCGAAAAAGCTTTCCAGCACCTAAAGGAGACCCTGTGCAGTGCTCCAATTTTGGGTTTCCCACAACCGGGTGGCGCCTTCATTATGGACACCGACGCTAGCGACCATTGCATTGGAGGTGTCCTATCGCAGATCCAGGACGGCCATGAGCGGGTGATAGCCTACTACAGCAAGACGCTATCCAAGGCAGAGAAGAACTACTGCGTCACCCGACGAGAATTATTGGCGGTAGTAAAGTCCGTGGAGCACTTCCATAAGCACCTGTACGGTCAGCCATTCCACCTGAGAACTGACCATTCCGCCCTAACCTGGCTATTGAGCTTTAAGAACCTGGAAGGCCAGACAGCACGTTGGGTCCAGAGGCTGCAGGAGTACGACTTCACCTCGGAACATCGTAGAGGGAAGAGCCACGGTAACGCAGACGCCATGTCCCGAAGACCCTGTCCAGTAGAGTGCGGCCAGTGCACAAGAGTGGAAGAGAAGGAGCGTGCCGCAGCAGTCCGAGTAGTTGTGGCAGTGCCTGCTGAAGGCTGGGATAGCGCAGGCCTGAGGAGGGAGCAGCTGGCGGACGCAGACTTGGGGCCACTCTTGAGGGAAGTGGAGGCAGGGACGAGACCAACCTGGGAGGACATCGCACCGAGGAGCGCCACCTACAGGTCGTACTGGGCCCAATGGGACTCGTTGAAGACCAGAGAGGGCGCGCTGTTCCGGGTATGGGAATCACCCGATGGGAAGACGCAGAGAGAACAGTTGGTACTTCCCCGGAGTAAGGTACCGGAAGTCTTGGAAGAAGTGCACGCTGGTACTTCAGGAGGACACCTGGGAGCGAACCGAACGATTGACAAACTTCGGCAAGGCTACTTCTGGCTGAGACTCCGAGCAGATGCTGGTGGTACACCTGGACCGCCTGGCACGCTACGATGGTGCTGTTCGGGACGACCAGCTTTGAGGAGGGAGCAGTGTCACGCGAGCATCGGAACACCCTATAGAGTGGGCGACAGGAGACGGGTCGGTGTTCGCCCCGCCCCCTCGTTTGTCTTATAGCGTTAAGAAGGGATGGTTAGGAGAGGGATGTCGGGCCCCTGAGCCGTCTCTTTACCCTTCTCCTAGGTTCTGGAAACTCGGGACATTCAATCTAATCGAGAACCTTCTAGATCGGCAAGCGGACCCTATATAAGCAACACGTCGTGCAAGGGGCAGTCAGTCAGTGCTTGACGTGCTAGTGAAGTAGCGACGTGTTAGTGGAAGAGAAGACTGTGCGACGGAAGAATTTACGTAATTGTGTATGTGCATCAGAGTATTGTCCGTAATTACTAGTGCAAGTGAAATTGTAACGGACGAACTGGTGAATCGTAATTGTGTGCATTACGTAATTCTGTGTAATTGGCAAGCATCAAACTGTAAGTCGGTGGAAATAAAGAACATTGTTGAGTTTGTGTAATTGGACTTTTCATTTCACGAACCCACAAAGTCACATTATCAATCTGTTCCTCAGTAAGAATACAGTAATTTACTTTCAGTTTCTTACCAAGAATCTTGTAGATCCTGCTTTCTAAAATTTATTGATAAGTTTGCAAAAATTTTCTCTGTGAGGTGCACAAGTGGGGAAATCTGTCTGTAAATCACTGTCCGACTTCTCTAAAAGAATTTGTCACCTAGAAAACAGGCACAAAGATTCTGTGTACTAAAGTATATGATGCTTAGCATTACATCAGCATTATAATATTGAAACATGTGGTCTCAGAACATTTCAACTTCTGCACAGCACATTGGTGTGCACAATGGTCACATATATCATACACCACATGAAATAATTTTGTTAAAGTTTTGTCAAAGAATTAAACACAACACTAACCTAACCTTCAAACAGCGTTATAATACACATAAAAACAGAAGACGGATTTACCAAGTTCTGGATGCTTGCAACGCTCAGGTTAGCCAACTGAGAAAAATTTATCACACTAACTGTTCAAAAGTTACGAGTATAAACAATGAATTACTTTCTTGGAAGTGTTGAAAACAGTGTTGTTATGATAAATTAACTTTAAAGAGAGTCGATTAAAGACACTAGACAACACTTACTTTTAAACTTTTCCGGAACTAGTTTCAGAGGCTTTAGTAAGTGTTGTCTAGTGTCTTTAATCGACTCTCTTTAAAGTTAATAAACAATGAAATTGTAACGAACCTGGCCATTGATATGGGACAACTAAAAAAATTAATTATGTGGGCGAATCACCCAACATGAATCACATAATAAAGAGTTCTTTTGTATATAAATTATATATAAAGTATAATTATAATTTTATATATAAATTGGTTAAATTCAGGTTAAAAAATGATTATATACTCGTTTACAAATTGTTATATTAGTAAAAAAAAATATTCTTTATGTTGTTATATTATGTTTTGTTCATCGTAAGTAATTTAAAGTGATAATTATAATATTACTTTAATGCAAATTTGGGGCGGGGCACACCCCCACATGAAAACAAAACTATATACTTAAAATAATGTGCTATAGTAATGATAAGTTGTTAAATGTTGATTTATTGTTACATTTCATTCAATGTTTATTTATTGTTATATTTTATGTATGTTATATTTATGTTATTGTTCATTGTTTTCTTTATTTCATTAATCAAAACACAAGAAATGCACTCCATAATGTTGGCATTGGCGCCAACGTTCACGTTGACGTTGATGTTGACGTTGCCGTTCACGTTTCTGTTGCTGTTGCCGTTGCCGTGGCTGTGGCCGTCTCAAGTCTCTGCTGTCTTTTAAAGTGTAGCTTAATGTTGTTTAATTGTTTATTAATTTCAGTTTGTCTTATGGGTTTTATATTTTGTATTGCACCTTTTTTTGCTAGTTGGTCAGCATGTTCATTACCTAAAAGTCCAACGTGGGCTGGAATCCATTGCAGGGTGACATGGTTTCTTGATTCGACAGCCTTAATTAAACTTCTTATTTCTTTGATGTTTCTTGTTGTTTTGTTTTTATAGTTTACAATCCCATCTATGGCTGATTTTGAATCTGTTAAGCTATGTTTTGCTTTATGTACGGTCTGTACAGGACATTCTGCAGTGCTGCTTTTATGGCTGTTAGTTCTCCATCATAATGGTTTGAAGTTTCGTCTAGTGTTAGATACTGTGCAAAATGTTTGCAGTATACTCCTGCACCAGCATCTTGTTTGTTTATAAAGGATCCATCTGTATATATTCGGAGCCATTCTTTTTCTGGATATCTTTCATTTTCTGTGGCTATTGCTATTGCTCTCATTTCACCTGGTAAATTGTTTTGCTTATGTATTGTATATAACAGGTCATTCTTATAAAGTATGTCTATATATTCTGTTGGGCTTGTTTCCTCTATTGTTGTTATTATGTTCTTGTGTTTTGAGTTATTGATGTATGTTCTGAAGCTTGTTTGGGTTTTTAGATTGCTTATATTATCTGCTGTGTGATACCACTTGTGTCTATTTTTGTTAACTAGCAGTTTTTGTGCTAGGGTAATTGCCTTTAGTTCATGTTCCAGTTCTATGGCCATATTTTTTGTGAAGCTCTGTAGTATGGCAATTGGTATTGTTTTCACAGCTCCTGTTATTATTCTTAGTGAATTGTTTTGTGAGGTTTCTATTTTCCTTTTGAGTTTCTTGCTTACTGTTGCCAGCAGTTCTCCTCCAAATAGTAAGTTGGGTTTTATGTATGTTTTATATGTGTTATTAAGGAGGTCCATATTTCCACCCCATTTTTTTCCTGCTAAGCGTTTTAAAATGTTGTTCTTTTTGTTGATCTTATTTGTTATATTGTTTACATGTTCTTTCATTGATAGTTTTTGGTCTAGTTCTATTCCTAGATATGTTATTGTGGATGCTTCTTGTAAATTTCTGTTATTGATTTGCAGACATATATTTTCTGTTTTGTGTTGCATTGTGAACAGTTGATATTGGGTTTTTTCTGTGTATCTCTATATTGTTATGGTTAGTCCATTGTTCCAGTATTATAATTGCATTCTCCATTGTTTTCATGTAACTTTTTATAATTTTCCCAGAACTTATATTCTTTTCCAAGATCCATATTACTAGGTCGTCGGCATACATTCCCACTTGTATGTTATCTAGTTTCTTCAGTGCATCTGCTAGGTCGTTTATAAATATATTAAATAGAATAGCACTTGTAACAGACCCTTGGGATAATCCAACTCGGGTTTGTTTTCATTTGAATGTGGCTGTTTTGTATTGCACTGCAAACCATCTTTGAGATAAGAAGGCTTGAAACCAGTTTAGCATGTGACCTGATATGCCATATGATTTCATCTTGTGTAGTAGCATTTCTCGCCATACTGTGTCAAATGCACCTTTGAAATCAACAAATAGTGCTAGAGAACTCTTATTTTTATTAAAATTTTGTTTAATGTCTTGTGTAAGTCTTATGACCTGATGTATTGCTGAGTTATCATTCCTAAACCCGGCTTGTTCTGGGACTATTATGTTTTGTGTTTCCAGGTAAAATGTCAGTCTTGTAGCTATCATTCTTTCTAGAAGTTTGCTATGTTTGAAGTTAATGATATAGGTCTGTAGCTATCTATTGATTGTGCCAGTTTTCCTTTCTTCTTGATGGGTATTATTTTTGCTTTTTTCCACAATGTTGGTATATTATTTCTGGTGGTCCAAATGTTATTGAAAATTTTTAGTAGGGTGTGAAGTGCTTTATGTCCTAAATTTTTTAGTAGCTCCGGATCTATATTATCAGGACCTGGGCTCTTTTTATTTTTTAGTGTCCTTATTGCTTGTTTTATTTCTGGAAATGTAAAAGGCTCAATAAAGATATTTTGGAGGTTGGATGTATTGTCAAGGTTATTGTTCCTTAGGTACTTATTCTGCTTTTTGTTTTTATTTTTTAATGTAGTACTAGTTTTGTAGTATGTTGCTAGTTTTTCTGCTATAGAATAGAATAGAATAGAATCTTTATTGTCACATAACGTTTACATTGTCAGCCTAGCTGGTAAACTGGTGAGTCGTCAAGTTATACATAAAATAAATTTAAAAGAAAGAAAAAGAAAACTAATTCTAATGTATATGTACATAAATTATCAATTACAAGTAATAATAATAAATAATAATATTAAATAATAATAAATAACAAATAATATATAAATAAATAAATAATTATCAATTACAAGTAGTTATGATATTGTGTCATCCATGAATTCCTGTATGGAGTAATATGTCTTATGTAATAACAGATCTTTTACACTTTTATTAAATAGTTTCAGAGTTTTTATTTCTTTGAGTCGTTGAGGTAATTTATTGTATATTTTTATACCCATATAATGGGGTGTTTTTTCATATAATGTTAATCTATGCATGGGGTATTTTATGCTGGACTCTTTCCGAGTGCCGTAATGATGACGATTTTGTTTTTGGATAAATTTCTCATAATTTTTATATACATAGGTGGATAACTCTAAAATATATACTGAGGGCATTGTTAGAATTTTTAATTTTTTGAATAGTGGTTTGCATGAATCTTTAAAGTTAGCATGTAACATTATACGTATTACCTTTTTTTGAATTTTAAAAACAGTTTCCCATCCCGATGCATTTCCCCACAATATTATACCATAGGCCAAGATCGAATGAAAATAGCTGTAATATACAATTTTTTTTGTTTCTATATTCATCATATTTGTCAGGCATAACATGTTATAGCAGGCCGAATTCAATTTTTTGGTTATATGTTCAATATGGATATTCCATTTTAAGCATTCATCTATGTGCATTCCTAATATCTTACTATAACCCTTTATTGTAGAACTATTATTATTGTCTACATTATCTTGTTTCAGATTAGCATTAGCAGCAGTTTTAAATTGTATAATACTAGTTTTTGTTTTATTTAAGCTCATACCATTATCAGTGAACCATTTGTCTAAGTTATTTAATGCATTGCTTATATCAGTTTGCAAACTATTATGACTTATATTTTGTAAAATAACTGATGTGTCATCTGCATACAATATTGGATACCCATTTATACTTTGAGGTAAATCGTTAGTGTAAAGTATATAAAGCAGAGGACCCAGCACAGAGCCTTGCGGTACACCACTGGTATTTTCTCTCCATTTTGATTTATAAATTCCAGTGCTACATTTACTAATTACACTTTGTTTGCGATTGGACAGGTATGAATGAAACCACTTTAAGTTTTGATCTTTTATATTATAATATTCAAGTTTTTTTAAAAGAATTTGATGACTTACGCAGTCAAAAGCCTTCGAAATGTCACACATTATTGCAGCAGTATTTTTTTGTAAATCTAAATTTAGTGCTATTTCATTTACTAATGTGGTTACAGCTGTAATTGTTGATAAATTTTTTCTAAAACCATGTTGGCAATCATTTAATATTTTATTTTTTTCCAAAAAAGCTTTTAGTCTAACATATACTAATTTTTCTACTATTGTTGAAAAACTTGTCAAGACTGATATTGGGCGATAGTTTTCTTGTTCATATGTACCACCTTTGTGCAAAGGAGTTATTAATGCATATTTCATTCTTTCTGGAAAAATGCCATAATGAAAAGATTGGTTAAATATTTTTGTAAGTGGCTCACTTATTTTATTCCCAATTATTTTTACAAGCCTAGGTGGCAGATCATCCCATCCACTAGAATTTTTTGATTTCAAAGTTGCAATAATGTTTTTTACGTCATTTGTTGTTACATATCCAAGATCAAAAACCTGTGTGTTGGGTGTACTCTTTTCCACATTCTTAAGAGCATGAGGCATGCATGGGGGTGTTTTTCGAATTACATTTGGAATATTCGTAAAATATTTGTTCAATGATTCAGCCATATCTACTGAAATAGCTTTCCTTAGTGGTTTATTTTGTTGCTTGTTTCTTAGCCCTAATTCACATTTAATTAACTGCCATGTGGCTTTACTTTTGTTTTGAGCTTGTTTTATATAATTTTCAATGGCCATTTGTTTGGCTCTCTTTATGACTTTTTTATAAATGTTACTATAACTCGAATAATAATGTTTTAACTGTAAGTTATTCGATTCTTTGGTGAGTCTATACAATAATCTTTTCCTTGCACTCGAAACCTTGATACCCGGGGTACACCAGTTTAGCGAGAAGTTTTTATATTTTTGTTTGGATACTTTTTTAGGAAAACAATGATTATAAACAATAAAGAATTGATTTAAGAATGCATTGTAATTATCATCAACAGTTTGTGATATGTCGAAGTGCCAATTTATATCTGCGATCTGATTTTTAAAATTAGTTATGTTTTCATCACTAAATACTCGCATTGTTTTATATTTTTCATTTTTTTCATTTTTTATGCATTCATTCGGAAAAGTAACAAATAACGCTTTATGATCAGAGAAACCAGTTTCGACTGTTCTGCAATTTCCACTTTCATATAAACTATTAGTTATTATATTGTCAATACAAGTATTAGTTGTGGTGGTTACTCTGGTTGGTTCTTTGCATTGAGGGTTAAACCCATACATTTCAATAACATTTAAGAATTTGTTTGCCATTCCCTTCTTTAATAAACAATGTGAGTTTAGGATGTCTATATTGCTATCAGTTGCAATTATGATGTGTTTACCCTTTTCTTTGTGTAGTTTTATTAATAGATTTTCAAATTTTTTAAAAAAGATTTCAAAGGTGTTGTAATAAGGCACTCTATATATAGAGACAGCAATGATCTTCAGCTCAATTAGTTCAATTGCGGATACTTCAAATACATGGTCTTCTTGACATACTTTTAGATCTTCTCTTATTTTTATCGTTATATTTTTACACAAACAACTTTTAACAAGAATGCATGAACCTCCCCGCTGTCCTGTTTTCCTAATGTAATAGTCAGCTATATTATAACCTTGTAGTTTGTTTAGTAATTTAATTTCTGAATTACCTAACCAATGTTCATTTAAACATATAACTGAGATGTTTGTGAAATATAATTCTTCCAGAAATATTTCTAATGATTCAAATTTTGTTTTTATTCCTTGTATATTAAGATGCATTAACCAATGGGTCTGAGAACATTGCTTACTCTTTACATTATTTGGTGCATCATGTTTTGAATTACTGACCTGACAAGATGTTTTTACACCATCTGACTTCCTCACCAGTTTACCGGTTGTTTACATATTATATTTACAACATCTTTTATAGCTTCACTCAATTTGTTTGACCCCTTTCTATTCAAGTGTAAACCATCTCTTCCTATGCACCACTCATTCAGCTTCTTGTCCAAATTCACAAACACAGATTTTAGATTATTAAATTTTAGATGAGTCGCATTTTTTACACATCTGCTTCACTTTCGTACCTATTTTGAGGACATGTTTCGCAAATCTTCGTTTGCATCTACGGCTCTTGTGCGACTGACGCTAGATCCAGCGGTGTGGGTAATTCTGGGGTTGTTGCTGCCATCTATTGATTTAGTGATGAACTGAAATGTGGGATTATCTTCTAGCGGGATTTCAAAGTTCATTAGTTGGTTTTTATGTTTTTCTATGTATATCCTCTCCCATATGACGAGTTCACTATGTTTTTGTACGTATTTTAGTAATTCTGTGCTATCTTCAATTTCATGATTTTCAGACCAGAAATGAGCTGCTATTGCGGACTTATCAATATTTTTGTATCTTAAGTGCCTGAAGTGTTCTTTCTTTCTAGTGCCTATGTTCCTTTTTGTCCTTCCTATGTAAATTTTTTCACAGTCTTTACACTTAATTTTGTAAATGCCTGACTTTTCCTCTGGTTTTATCTTATCAGTATTATTACTGTGAAGTAGGTTTTTAATGTTGTAATTGTTTTTTGGTGCCAATGTTATATTGTATTTCTTGAATATTTTTTGGAACTTTTTTGTGGCCCAGGGGTGGTAAGTAAATTTAGCAAATCTAGTTTCTTGTTTTATTGGTGTGAGAGCTGTGATCTGTTTTAATTTCTTTTGAAGTTTGAATAATTTTAGTTTTTTATCTACAAGGTTTTTTCCATATCCATTTTTAATTGCAGTTTTTAAGATTTGATGGTATTCGTTTTGATATTCTTGCTGGCTGAGAGGTAGATTTACTAATCTGTGTGTCAGACTGTTGATGGTTGCATGTTTGTGTGGAATTGGGTTGAAACTATTTGCTTTGATGTAATTATCTGTGTGTGTTGCTTTTCTATGAATGCCAAATTCTAGTTTTTCATTGCCTTTTTTGATTTTAAGGTCTAAAAAAGGTAGAGTACAGTCCTCTTCAGTTTCTACTGTGAATTGTATGCTGGGTTCTTGCAGGTTGAGTAGTTTCAAAGCATCATCTATTAGTTTGTAGGGCACTATTGCAAAGATGTCGTCTACGTATCTGTACCATGTTTTAAACATATGAGGGAAGGCTTTAGTAATATGTGTTTCGAAAAAGCTCATGTATAGATTGGCCAAAAATGGTGATAGCGGGCTTCCCATAGCTAGTCCTGAAATTTGTTTGTAATATTTTCCATCGAAGACAAAATAATTTTGATGTATACATAATTCAGTCATTGCCACATATTCTTCTATTGCATTGGCATCCAGGTTTATAGAATTTAGCCATTTTTTCAGTTGAATCAAAAGTTTGTCTAATGGAATGCTAGGGAAGAGGGAGCGGACATCAAAAGATACTAAAGTGTCATGAGGTTTTAGTTTAAGATTTTGAATTTTTTCTACCAGGTCTAAAGAGTTTTTTATACTCAGAGTATGGAATTGTGGAAAGGACTGAAATGTTTTGGTTAGCCATTTTGCCAGAAGGTAAGTAGGACTGTTTATATTATTTACAATGGGTCTCATGGGTATGTTGGGTTTGTGTATTTTAGGCAAACCATATATTCTTGCAAGGGTAGGGTTGTCTGGTTTGATAGTTTTTTGTTCTGTAGTTGTTAAAATTTTACTATTAATGATGGTTTTTTGTACATCTTTTATGCATCGGTTGAGTGGATTAGAATCTATTTCCTGGAATTCTTTTTGTTGTAGTAACTCTAACATTTTTTCTTTGTATGTAGCTGTATCTAAGATTACTATTTTGTTCCCTTTATCAGCCCTTGAGAAGATTACATCCTTTTTCCTTAAAGATTTAATTATCTGAATTTGTTTCAAATGTTTTATTGGCTTTTTATTTATTAAGTTTTCCAATATAGGAGCTGATTTTTTTCTAATTATATTTTTGTCCATGGTTTCCAAGCCTTCTACTGCTAATTCTATGTCTGCAATGAATTCATCCGGGTTGCTGGAGTATGTTATACATGTTTTTAGGCCTTGGTTAAGTACATCTTTTTCTTCGTTGTTAAAATTTTGCTTTGAGAGATTAATTACACTATCTAGGGATGTGTTCTTTGCTGAAATTTTGTTATGTTTTGGTTGCCAATGATTATGATTACGTTTTAGTTTCTTATTTTGACGATAAACTTTCTCTTTGACTTTATAATTGATATGTTCAAATGATTTGGCTTCTAAGTGGTCCCATGCTGTGTTTCCTAGTAATTTTACAATTTTCAGATGCAGGTTATACAAAGAGAGGTCTAACTAATATAGCTTGGCACATCAAACCTTCTTACTACGCTGTTTACGGCAATAGTAGCGTTTGGAAAACATTTTTTAGTGGAGAGAATAAGATTGTTGACTTCACCGAGAATTTCATCTGGACTATGTGATGTTTTTAAGTTATTTGTTCCCACGTGAAGCACTACCACTTTGACTTTTTCAGGATTGCTAGCTATTTTGACATCACTTACCATTCGACACATTTGTTCAGCATTTATTAGGGTGTCTTCATATATTTCTTTACTATCAACAATTAGTGGCTGACTTTGTTGGTCTTCTCTTTTTATTTGTTTGATGTAGTTGTGTACTTTAGTACCATTTGTTCTATAATCTAATTTGTTTATAAATTCTTCAAAGCTCTCTTTTTTTGAAGAATTTATAAACAAATTAGATTATAGAACAAATAGTACTAAAGTACACAACTACATCAGACAAATAACTACATCAAATTCCATAATGTCATTCGGATTAAATTTGCACAGGATTTGACCCTTAACCTATGTGCCCATGTAGTTGCGCCATATCCTATTATACCTATTTCAAAACTCATATGATATATCCTTGTTTCTGTGAAAGGAATTCTATAGCTCTTTTGTACAATGGACGCTAATTTCATAACATTTACTGCCTTTTCTTTTATATACTTTATATGGCTGTTTGTTTAGAAGTAATTTTCTATCTAATTCTACTATGTCTAGTAACTTAAACGTTTTGCATCTTTTTATACATATGAGGAGCATTGTTTCAAAACGTGATAAGTTCACTCTCGATGGAAAAGTAGTTTGAAGCAAATCTGAACTCTTTAGCATGCCCTGCATCATGCTCAAGTCTCTGTTTGCTTCAAATCACGTTTTAAACCTGTTAAAATCGAGAGCGAAATTGCGTGTTTGGTGCAAACTGCGATATGTGCAGTGGCTAGACTGGATCAAACCGCAAAGTGTTCACTTTCTTATGCACATTTTCAGGCTTGTGCAGAGGAATTCCCGCCTCTTCTATGGTTGCAGTACAGAAACACATGGTTCATTGTAGCTGATTGTTTGAAAAGATTGCATTGTCAATAGCTGTGTTGGTATTATTGTGAGCATTGTAAGCGGTTTTCATGTGGTTGGTTCTGTGAATATGGAAGAAAGCGTGGCTGTAGGTGAGTGTTCTACTGGTTCCAGAAAGAGGCAAAAGGGCACAACAAAAAGGAAAAGAGAGCAAGCAGAAAGGTTTTATAATAAAAATAATTATTGGTATTATTTTAACGAAAACATGGCAACTGGAACACATTCAGAGGTACTTTGCGGATATTATCGTATAGTTATCACATCATTCGTTGATGTGTTTCAGGTATTCTGATAAAGATCCTAGCATGCTGGAGTTCAAGTCTCCATGTACACATAGAGAAGGTAGATTTAAATGCTGCACCATTCCTGCACATCACCTTACCAGAACAAGAAAGTTGGTGTATAACCACAGCACCAAATCACAAGATAAGATATTGGCATCAATTATGTCTGTATCATCTCCCAAAAGGCGCAGGCCAAGAAACTCAGATAAGTTTAACTCAGTGGTTATTAAGTATCAAGTGAAAGTAAACAATGAAATTATTCCGCTGTGTTCTAAGTTCCTTCGAGTTCTTTTTGGTATTGGCACAACAAGAGTAAACAGTATAGCAGCTTCTCTAATAGCAGGTAAACCAATAATGGAGAGAAGGGGTGGTGACCGAAAAGCCAAACAGTATGCTCAAAATAAGGAATCTGTAATTAGCCTCTTATCAAAACTACATGATAGAGAAAGTCATTATTCAAGAAAAAAGAGCAAGCGACTGTATCTTTAATCAGAGTTACACATACACAAGTTATTTAAAATGTACAATGATGGTGTGACTGAAACTCTAAAAGTAAAGTTGTGGTTTTTCCATAGAATTTTTTCTAATAAATTTAACTTGGATTTTGGTGAACCAGCTGTAGATGTTTGCAGTTACTGCAGCAAGGCAAAACATGAATTGCAAGTCACTGAAAATTTGCACAGAAAGAATGAGTTACAAGCAGAACTCACTGCGCATAAGCTGAAAGCGAAGGCATTCTACAAAATTATGAGAGAAGAAGAATCATCTACCATGTCTTTATGCTTCGATTTGCAACAGGTGCAGCCTTTGCCTAAGCTTACAACAGGCGAAGCTTATTACGCTCGCCAATTATCATTCTATGCTTTATGTATCACTGATATAAAGAATAAATCACCCTTATTTTACTGTTGGACGGAAAACCAAGCAGGTCGTGAAGCTATTGAAGTGGCTTCTGCATTAACAAATTATCTAAGCAAACAGCAATTTGAAGACGGAGTATCCAAATTAAGGCTCTTCTCTGATGGCTGTGCCGGCCAAAACAGAAATGTCCAGGTGGTCCATGCAATGTATTGGTGGCTTTTGAAAAAGTCTCCAGACAATCTGAAGAAAATATGTATATTTCCCGTGAGAGGTCATTCCTTCTTACCTCCGGAGCACATGTTTGGAGTTCTGGAAAAGGAGCTTAGAAAACAGTGAGATATTAACTCCAGAGAAGTATGTTGAAACATATTCTACGGTTGGTAATGTTTGCCAACTGGGCAAGGATTGACAAGTGCATGACTTCAAGACGCTTTGCAATTACTTAAGAAAGCCACATGGTATAAGGGAAATGAAGGTCATATTGAAAAAGAAACTGAAGGGGAATAAATGTTATGTTTCTCTGAAAATGGAAATGTCATATAGACTAAATAATGAATACAAGAAATTCCTGTCCTTGCTTAAACGAAGAATAGCAATGGAACAATTAGCAGATCCTCCCATTCTGCCTTTGGAACATCCCATCAAATTAGAAAAAAAGGAATGATTTAAAGAAGCTTTTAAAACGTTTTGGTGAAGATTGGTATGGTAACAATGAGCTGCAGTTTTATGCAAGGCTAATTCAGCACAAAGATGATGCACAACATATGGAGGAGAAAAGTGAGAGTGAAGTGTGATTGTTTGGAAGAAGAACATGGTTTAAATTTTTGAAAGTTGTACCATTGTTTATCATTACAGTAGTTTGTGTTTGTTAGAAGTTTAAATGGACTCGGTACAGAATTCAGATTTTCTCAAACATAGCAGTGTTACAGGACCTTTAACAGTACATGACCACTAGTAAAGACTTTCCACATGTTCATGTCTAATTTTCATAACGATAACATTGTTGGTTTCAAATTTGTATTTTTTGAAAGATTTACATGGCTCTAAACAAAAATTTCAGATCAACAAATTGTGTAACTATTAATTATTAACTATTAATTATGTAATTGTTGATTACATTGGCACGTAACAGCTAAAAATACCTTAAAATTTGCAATAAAACGATTTACTGAAGTTAGCATTGTTTATATGGAAGAATGGTTCAAAAGGTTTTGTGTCCATTTATTTGGTGCAAAACACGATAAGTCCAAATTTTTTCATACTTTAACCCGCAATTATAGCTTTTAGATTAAGCCTCTGATTTTTGACACTCAGCATCATGTTATTCATTATTTTTTTTAAAGCACGAGTGCCTAACTAAATTTCAAAAGTGTTGTTTAGTTTAGTAGTTTTACATTTTCGGCTTTCCTGTAAAATTGCTATTTGTGGACTTATCACATTTTGAAACAATGCTCCTTATATATATATATATATATATATATATATATATATTTATTTATTTATTTATTTACATTATACATTTATATTTATTTTCTTTTTTTTTCTTTTATTTATTTACATATAGATGTTATAGATTACACTAGTCAACAAAAATTAATGTTTTTCTTTCACAAGAATTAAAATTACATTTTCTAGAAGTACTTTTCATGCTGAATTCAAATATAATTTTAGTTTTTCCCCATTGGGTAGGAGCTTGGTGTGATGTTTATTTGAATTTTTATGATATTCTAAAAATATTTGTAATTAGTTATCTAACTCAAAATTGTAACTACTCATTCTGACTTACCTAGAAAGTGGTAGATAGTGATTTTCGGGCATATTTTGCACCTGGAACGTCCCTTACTCTTGGTCCAATAGTAGTCAGCCAGCATATTGGAACTCCATTTGCCTTGGTAGTAGAAATTTGCTAATGAAAACGCTCACCGTGCTCATCACTGAGAGCTCCAAGATTTTCATGTAAGAAGTCTAGTTAAGAGTCCAAGTAGTGAATTTTTAAAGACATGTTGCATCCCATAGCTTTATAAGAATGCAGAACATTAGTCACTATGTCACAATAGTTTTCTGCTTCATGGTTTCCAAGAAAATTGAAATATTAACTTTTGAAAGACTGCCAGGCTGCTTTCTCCAGTGGATTTAATAGTCCTTCGAAATGCTCATCAACCATTAATGACCAGATTTGTGGTCCTTTAAAAATTCCTTCTTCACTGATATTGGGGAATTCTGATTTCAGGTACAAGAATTCATGTTTATCCATAGCTTTGACAAAATTTTTCATTACTCCTAACTTAATATGCAATGGAGGTAATAATATTTTTTTCAGGATTCACTAAAGGGACATATGACACATTTTTCTGGCCAAAGAGAATATATTTATGTTTAGGCCATGATTTTTTAACATAGTGAGACTCCCTATCCAACAACAACAACAACAACAACAACAACAACAACAACAACAACAACAACAACAACAACAACAACAACAACAACAACAAGAAGATTTGGTGATTCCAAGTTGCAAACCAAGCAATGACCTTTTAATCACCACAGATATTCCATTGACATTTTGCATATTGTATTTTCTTTAAAACTATTTTCATATTTTGATATGACTGTTTCATATCAGTGGCATGCGCTTCAGGTATTGATGGAAGTTCATTGCCAATATGTAGCAGCACAGACTTCAAACTAACTTTAGACGAATCTATGAATAGTCACCACTCTTCTGGCCTGTGTTGAAGCCCAAGAGTTTCCATAACTGAACAAATATCACTGCAAAACGCAATACCATTTTCTTCAGACACGCAGTCCTTGAAATCACTATGGTAGCCACAATAACTGCATATTCTTACTTATTTCTGGAGTAGATTCCACCCTTTGAGTCTGGAAGTTAAACCTTCAGCTTGCTGTTTAGACAGATTTAAATCCCAAATCAGGTCATTAAGGTCTTTCTGATTGGGAGAGTATGGTTCTGATGAACATGTGTTGGCTTCATATATAGATTTATTTTTATTTTTGTCTGAAGTGCTTTAGTTTCAGTTATGTCAGAATCAGTTGTCAACTAAGGTTGTATCTGCGTATACTGGTACAGGGAACTGTTCAGGTCTTATGGCAGACTGCAAATTCAGATACTTAACTGTCTGCTTTGTTTTAGATGTGATTCTCTTTATATTTGTCAAACAGAAATAATGATCACTTAAATGATCTTTCGGTTCCCTCCAAATCATAGGAATTGCAAGTGGCATACGATCTATACCATTTTTACACCCAGTCAGCAATCTAACACATGAAACATTTTATCCAAAACATGTGCAAACACGAATAAACCTGCAGAGCCTTGCATTATTGTTCTTCAGCATAATATTAGAAATCATTTCCTTATATACAGCTTGGATTAAATCGCAATATATGAGGTAAAGGTTCCTATAACAGGTCAAAGAAAATGCTAAAATCCAATTTTAAAAAGTAGCTGTCACAAGAAAACTGTGCCTGATGGAAAAATTCTGACTATAATCTGAATTCAGTATGAAAAAATACAGTAGATTCACTAATCAGATTTCTTGTGAAGAAAACTTTGTCGACTAGTGTTATTTATTTACATTATATAGGATAACAGGAACTAACCAGCACAGATTTCTCCTATCCCCTCATCCCACCACTCCCCGCTGAAGTTTAAGAGTCATTGTGGAGAAAAACATAATTTCGTGCCACACTTGAAATGCAACTGATGCATAGAATAGTAACTGAGAACTTGTAATGACTTCCTTCAGCTTCTATGATTTTTTGTTGATAGGCAAGACATTTCACCGGTCTTTAACAGCACTAAGCATGACTGCATTAGAAGTACTTAAACAAAAATTTAAAATCATACTTCTTCCCCTTTTTAAGGCCCAGATTTTGTGTGGATTGTGGAATAATACAGATATAAGATACTTTTTGAAGCTCCTAGGAAAAATTACTATACATATTTGAAAGGGGAGATGGAAAAGAATGGAATAAAATGGACAGACAAAATGAGTAATGAAACTGTTTCTAAAAGAGTGAAAGAAGAACAATATTGGAACTTATCAGGAAGAGAAGAAACGTACTCAATATGTAAAAGAGTTCAGAGCAAAACATTGTAAACAGCATTAAAATAAATTATTCATATCCAAAAACAAATGGGAAAAGCAAAAGAGAGCAAGAGATAGCTGAGGCTGGATTTGCATTGGAGGTCCTTTGATGTAACCAATATGCTTCCCATTAATATTCTAAACAAATACATTTACAAAACATATCTTGTTCATATACTATATATTTATTTAAGTAATGTACAATAACACAATAATAATATTTTTACACAATATTACTAATTAATACTAATTAATTGCACTTATGGTGTACAAACAGAAAATGTACATCTAATGAAAATACCTAAATTAAGAATTAAAGCAAATCATTGAAATAACATTTCAAAATTATCATATCCATTAGGAAGTTTTGTAGTTCTAAATTATATTTAAGTTTTAGCACATTGTGGATCTTTCATTAAATTTCATTTTAACATTATAGCAAAGTTTTGAATACTGCTATTAAAAAAAATGTAATTTTTTACAGCAAATTTAAGACAGTCAATTTGCAGCAATAACTTATACATTTTTGGAATGGAACAGACTATTGCTGAGATGTATTTCTTAAAATTGCCACAGTTTAAGTATGTTTAAATGTAGGAACTTCTTTCATTATATCCAACAAACATTTTCTATTAAATTTTAGGGAAGAAGTTCCAGAGTTTTGTTTAGAGATGTATTGCACAGCAAAATTAAATATAGCAAACTGAAGTAATCTAATTTCTTTAGTGAGCAAAATGTTAAGTATTTCCAAAATATAAAATGTTATAATGTGAGTTTATTAGATATTTTCTCTAATTAAATTAAAATGCACCGCTTTAAAATCTATGTACATATACTACAAACACTTTTGTAAAAAATTTACATACATTCAAACATACCTTCTTTTTCATTTGATATATATATAGGTATAAGATGACCATGTTGTTGCTAGATACAAATTTATCAACATGGTTTATGAACTTCATAAACCCTTTTAATATCAATGTATTTTAACAGTGTTTATCTACAGTTTAGTATTTTAAATGTGATGTATCTTTTCAAATAACTCAACATCTATAAAAATTCTCTATTCTGCTCTGAATTGTTTATATAATCTTTTTTTCTATGTCAGTACTAACAGCAGGATTAATATAGATGTACAATATGTTTCCCTGAAGTTATTCAAGACCACATGACTGTTTTAAACATGTTAACTGATTACATACTAATGTCATGAACTGCTGGCAAAGAACAGAAAATGCCTTAAAGGAATTGCTATTCCATAGCATATGATATAAGTATTAAATGAAGCACAGAGAACAGATTTTCACCTAAAATACCATAAACATCAAACATTATTTTCAAACTAAAGAGAGCAATTGTTTTCAAATTTCAATACAGTTTTTCTCTTCCTTATAGGCCTTAAATTAATTTATGCATATAAACTGCAGCAGTTTCAAGTTGATTGAATTATCCCCTCCTCTGCCCCATAAAACAAGGACAAAAATTAAACACTACTGACTGAAAGTATAAACTTGAAAGAAGCGTAGGGACAGTGAAGCACAAATTAGTACAAAAGTGAATCGAGAAAATATTGACACATTGCTTCATGCCATTTTCAACAGATTAATCTTTAGGATGATCAACTTTCCACTAAACAGAGAAGATTATCAAGAAGAATACCTACACATAAAAAAAGTAGCTATATCCAACGGTTTCAACTCAAATTTAGTAGACAAAACAGTTAACAGACTCAACAAAGCTAAGAAAATAAAAGAAACCACCACCCTAGAACCTACAGGAGAAAATGAGAATTTTTTTTTTTTTAAAAATTCACCTTCCATCCATCAGCTTATAACAAATTTCAAAAAATCTTCTCAAAACACAACATAACTCTTGCACCTCAAAATAGGTTTAATATCAGAAATTTATTAAAAGGCCCTCCCAAAAATTCAATCACTACCAAAGAAAAACCAGGAATCTATGAGATCAAATGTGAAACTTGCCCTAACATTTATTTAGGAAAAACAAAAAGAAATATTAACATCAGAACTAAAGAACATATAAGAAACATTAAAAATGGTGAAACAGAAAAATCAGCAGTGGCTTTTCATTTTTTAAATACTAGACATGACATCAACTTGGAAACATCTCTAATAAAATGTTAATCACCCCATAGACCTTTCGGTATGGGAAAAAATCTTCATTAACAAAAATCGTCATAGAGTCATGAACTTTGAAACTCCACCACCGGACATCTTTGACAAGTACATGACGCCATCTATTGACAATACGGAGAAAGAGGGAACCACTACAACTTACACTAATCGAGTATCAGCTGATGATAGGAGCAAGAGCTCTTCAAACATGTCCTGTGAATAAACAGTGTGAGTGAAGCAATGTGTCAATATTTTCTCGATTCACTTTTGTACTACTGACTGGCCTGTTTTATGTGCATCTGCCACTAATGACAGAAAAAAAAGACAAATTTCAACAATATACTTGTAAAATGTTCAAGCAATGTATGGTTTATGATTTTGTAGAATTTTGTCAAATTGTTCTATTTCCTTGCAGAAACAATTCTTAAAATTAAAATCTGAGAGGAAAAATATAAATATACTTGGCAGTGAAGATTCTTGTAGTTTTAAAAAAATAGTTTTAAGTTATTCTGCCAAGCATACACATGTCAAAGTCAAGTTTAATTCTGTTCATCTAAAATATGCATTAAATGTTTTACATATTATTTTATTATGGACAAATGGAAACTATTTTAATCTAAAAGAGCCGTTCATTAAGACTCACTACCCTCACAATGGAATGGAAATTTCCAAATCTGATTTTATACCTGTATTTAATGCAACTTCTAACCTGAACATAAATCTTCTCAGGTACTTTTTAGTATTACAAAGAAATGAAACATATGTAGTGGCTTTAAGCATTCCAGTAAGGACGGAAAATCCATCACTATATGTGACAAATGTTGGTCAATGACTTAAATAAAGGCAACAACTTTGATAACTTTTATCAAATTACCTATATCTGGTTGAGTCAGATGCAAAGATATACTTTATAACCATTTATGTGTTTTCCTATTTGAAGTATTTCTCATAAAACTATTATAGGAATAAAAGTCTTTAAAATGAAACATTCACTAAGAGAACTTCAATGCAATTATCGATAGGTCTCAACCAAAACAATAAAATTCTATTATATTATCACAGCTGAATATTTAGTTTTGGTATTTACTTACTAACGAAAATAAATAATGTAAAATGGATGAGGATAGGAAACATAAAAAATATGATAAAAAAAGAACACACAGTATTGCCAAGTTTACTGCTTGGTGTTCCTTGTGTGGGAGACCTGGTGCATCATCGATGAAAGAGTCCAAAGAGTCTTCGTGTTGATGTTCGCTTAGTGCTGTTGGCTTCTGTCGTAACTGCCTGCCGAGTACGTTCTTGGCCTCCTAGCTTTGTTTTCATCTGATCATCTAGTAGGCTTTGCATGTCCATCTAATAAAAACAAAAAGCAAAGACTATGTTTCTATTGTTTCTCTTCTGTTATAAAAATTATTCTTACAAAGAGCATTATTCTATAAACTTTAAATTCACATTTACACATTTCACAGTAGCATACAGTAGCTAAAGAATGCAGATTTTAAAAGAGTATGTCACCATATGATTGGCCTTGAAATCCAATCCTCTTTGCATGACCATGGGAAAAGAACCAATTTTGACTTCCCAGGTGAGAAAATTGAAAACTCAAATCAATAACAGGAAATATCCTGGAAATATGCAATATACTCCTGATTATTTGTGTGTGGATTATCCAGTTTGCAGATTATTCATGCATCCCCTCCCCTCCAGGTCATATATCACACATACCCTATTTTTCTCTAGTAAATAACAATAAGCAACCTGCCATGTGAAAATAAGTGCTATTTCCATTGTTTAAATGACTACTGCATGACAACAGAGTACTGTTTCCACTGTTATTGGCTAGCCTGTTCCATGTAAACTGAAAACAGGTTCAATTTTTCTGATGTTAATTAGCATGGAAATGGCAGAAAAACAAAAAGTTGTGTGTTAATATTAAAACAAAAGTTAGAATTGAAAGATTTGAGAATGGTGAAGCTGTTGCCAGACTAAGTGCTGACTGTGGGATTGGAATGCAGGCTATTCAGAACATTAAAAAGAGTAAGCATAAAGGTAATAATAAATTTAAATTAAACAAATTTTAAGTTATTGAAAATACAGAATTTTGTCAAAAACTGTGATTCTAATTCTGGACCATCTGCATGAAAAAGCATGAAAAGGTTTACATTCAGTGACATAGATGCAACTCTTTTCCAATGATTAGCAAAAACGAGCAGAAAGTATCATTATTTCAGGTGCAATGTGCGTCAAAAAGGCTAACATTTTTCATGAAGTTCTGGGTTAGACAGCTTCATTTGGTTGGCTAACCATAATTGAATGTCATGGGACTCATGAACATACTGTGCAAGGAGAGCAGCTTAGTGCAAACATTATGGCAGCGGATTCCTTCTTGGAAGAGTTCCAGAATTTGCGTAAGAAGGGAATCTCACACCACACTAAATTAACAATGCAGGAAAAAGTGGTCTGTATTGGAAATGGTTACCAACCAGAACCCTTGCTTTTAGGAATGAAATTTGTGCTCCTGGATATAAATGGTCTAAGAATGCATTGCAATTTTGTGCAGTTGCTTTAGAAACTACAAAGTGAAACGACTAGTGATTGGAAAAGCAAAAAACCCCAAAGATTCAAGGAAATCAAAGCTAAGGAAGGATCTTCCTGTGCATTAGTACAATTAAAATGGAGCATAGATGGATAGTGAAATTTTCAAAAACTGGTTTCACAAAACTTTTGTATGTAACTTCTGCAATTTCTAGAAGAGAAAGGATTGTTACAAAAGGATGTTTTATTGGTTGAAAATACCCTTTCACATCCCAATGAGAGCATTTTCATATCTGATGATAGACTCATTGTAACTAAGTTTTTACCCCCTAATGTGAATGCCATTATACAGCCGATAGACCAAGACATAATTTCATCACTAAAACAGTGCTACCAACTTAGTTTAATGAGAATATTAGTTGATGAAGATGATTTGATAGCCTTCTGGAAGATTCTGACAATTCTAGATCCCATGCATGGGATTCTAATGCTTGGCAGGATGTCAAGTCACATACATATACTGCATCCATCTTAAGAAGCACACTTTTTGTATTACTTCGCGCCCACGTGCAGAAGAATGACAGATGACAAGTGACACTTTTGCCCATGTGTTATGTCATATTACATTCAAACAAGTTGTATGCACAAGAATAGCTTACTAGTAGGTTTTGTTTTGTAGGTTTTGTTCGCAGAATTGCTCACAGGAAAGTGTGCTTCTTAGGATGGCAAGAGTATAGCTCAGTCATGGAGGAAAATTCTTCCAGGTAGAGAAGGTGATTTTCGAAGTTTCACTGATAAAGAAATAACTACTGCACAATTAATGAAACTAACAGTGAGTTTAAATGGCTTTGAAGATGTTGATGAAGAAAACTTGAATGAATGGCTGAAGATCAATGCAAATGAACCTGATTTTTAGTACATGAATGATGCCAAAATTGTGACCGCTGCTACACAACAAAATAAAGAAGAGGTCAGTGAATGTGAAAGTGGAGATGAAGACAGTAATCATTTTATTATTATACTGCACTGCAATGTGTTAATACTCTTCTAGATTCAATGGGACAGAGGATAGTTTCAGTACAATGACATTATGAAGCAAAAATAAAATTTGAAGTGCTCTCCAAAAATTGTCAACTCCTCTGAGGAGCAAATCATCACAGATTCCTTTATGAAACAATCAGGCCTACAGCAGCTATGCACAGAACTTTGATAAACTTTTTTACAACAAATACATGTCTGAAAAAAATAATTTCCTATTTACATATGTAATTTGTACCTTAAAAGCATTAAATTTCTGGTTTCTCGATTATTTATGCATCTTCTCCCCCATATTACCCCAAATATCTGAGAGTACTCTGTTACATGGTTGTAACATATGGTTTAACAAAATATAACAAAATATAGTAAAATTTAGTTCACCTCTTATGGATTACATTGTATGAAAGTCATTCAGAATGAATAGAGCTTCAAAGGCTCTCCAAGAAAATTCAAGATACACATTTCATTTGTCATGCAATTATCCTAACAAAAGTTTTTCACATAAGAACAGTTTGAGATGAGTGGCGGGGGAGAGATTTTCTTGACAAACTTCAAGTTACATCCTTGAAATATACTGAACTTATATACCAAGTTTGGTATTTAAACAAATTTTTGTCTTCTAGTTACACTATTCTTAGCCACATAAAAAAGTATCAACTTTGATAACTAACCAACTTTGTGTTTTTGAATTATACTGCTTACAATTTCATTTACATAATGCAAAGTTCTTTCTCTAGATTTTTTTCAATTCAAACAATCCCAAAATGTGTAGTTTCAATTAAATTTCAGTATCAAACTTTTGGGTAAAATGCAATACTTCCTCTACTTTAAATAAGTAACAGTAAGTAATATAATAAGTAACAATGACAAGAACCTCCTCCTCTATCCATTGCTTTGTATAGTAATTCTAAGGACATGTTACAATGATGAATTGTTCATTCCATTTTAGGTTACCCACTTTACTGCCAGGATAAACCTTTATTGTTGCAAAATTGCAATCACAGAAAGTTTCAATATCTGGAATATCTCTTATCATTTTCAAAACTACACATTGTAATGTGTGCAAAAAATTGAGTCACATAACTGACTCATAATTCAGTCTTAGCTACTAAACATGCACTGATAGCCGAGTGGTTATAGACAGGTATGTAGAAGCAAGATCTACAAAGATTCGAATCCCAAACATCAATTTGATTTTCTTTTATTGTAGAAATATGAAATATGGGAGAAACTTTCTTTGGTGTGATGTAAATGTGCACCTTTGGAATCATTGTGCTGCGTTCTTTGCAAGCAGTAACTTGTCATTCGTTGCACAATGCCTGCATCGAGAAGACGTTTCTATAGCCGCAAGCAACCAATTCAAACAGCAACTCATCCAATTCTTAATGATCTACAATCATACCGATACCACACCATAAAACTTTGGGAAGCAGGTCAAGCAGGAACTCTCCTAGGATGGAAACTTTACTTAGACTTCAAAAACACATCCATGGCTGGATCCATTATTGCAACTATATATATTTGCAAAAGAAGAATACTTGAAGAAAATGAAGTTCAAGTAGTTCAAGATATTAAAGACAACATAATAGTAATGCACCAAATGTCAGCTGTAGCACAAAAAGCAAATCTAACATTCAACCTAAATCCATGCAGATGGTATAGCAAAAGAAAAGCAAAAATTCAAGCACAAGAAAATCTATATTTACTTTTAAAAGTGCAAAGTGAACAAAATGTTCTAAACACGCAAATTGCTGGCTGCATTCGCTGTTGGAAAGCAGTATAAGCTTTTTTAAAAACTCAGCAGGCATTGTGCAAGGAATGACAAGTTACTGCTTGCAAAGAACGCAGCGATTGCAAAAGGGTGGCTGGCAGCGGAAGCGCATGCGCTGATTAGAACACCACATCAGCGCATATGCAGAATGCTTCCTGTACCATGCAGAGGAGACTAAGTTGATGACCTTGACGATGAAACTTGTGTCGTCCTATTTTGCATTCGTCGATTTGAACGACGTGACCAGGACCGCCAATTTCCCCCCTTGGAGTATACTTGGTGTCATTTGACATCGTGCACACTTTGCAGCAGGAGCCGAACCAGTCCGATACAGTCCGCGAATTCATACATTATTTCCTACGGAGCACTCCATTATCGTCATGTCGTAAGATTGTTTATGTGCAAAGCACTGCAGTCTGCTAGATAGTGTAATTTCGGAACAAGTAAGACTGTTGGCAGCATTGCATTCAATTGAGAAACAAGCATAGTTTTGCTCCACTGAATTCTTCAGTATGGCTACATTATGAAGTAAATAAACAATAACGTTAAAAGAATGCCCTCCAACACGAAATTACACCAAAAAGTAAAGACATTATATTAAAATTTATGGTTGTATATAAAAACATCAAAACATGTGAAGAAAATAGAAAGGAATCGCCACGTCGCATATTAGAAAGAAGAGCCGAAATATGAATTACACACATAGCAATATAACTTCCAATTGCTAAGTTGTACTTGATTTTATCACATTTATATTCACACATAAAAGCTGAAACACACTACTCTGTTTTTTAACTGGAATATTTTATTCCTATATGTAAAATCAAATAAAAATGGAAATTAACTTAGTATCGGGTATGTAAATCCTCTGGTTCTATTACTACTCTCATTCAGTGGGGCATGGATGAGACCAAATGCCTAGCGAAATTTTCACAAAAGTATACTTCGCATTATATGCCAGCACCATTCATAACAGATGAATGAACCCTGTGTTTACATAAACAATATTAAGGCAATTTTCTCCAACATTACATTTATTTTGAAAACGACAAGAGTATGTTATTTACATTTTTATAAATGAATGTGTTTAAAATATTATTTATCATCTTCAAGGGACCCATAATGCATTGCTATTAAAGTAACAATAATAAAAAGAAAAATGTGCAACTAGGATGTGAACTCTATGTTGGTCGTCATTCGATACACATGCGTTTTACCACTCGGCTACCATGTATACAGCCAAGCAACAAGGCATCTCTGTATCTATCGCATAGCTTTGAAATGAAGCCAGAGTGGTATTAAAGCATATATTGGAAAAATTAATTGTTCTTTCACACTCCTCGTAGGGGAGGGGATTCGTCCCCTTCAGTTGCCATGGTGTGAGTGCTGCAGACCCTAGCACTCGTGGTACCTCTGACGTTTCTAGAGGAACCTCGGGCCAAGCATTCTAGCCCCTCCTTGATAGGGAGTTGTTTGGATTGGTTTGGACTCGAGGGGGCAGTGGTTCCCAATACCGGTGGGTGATCGGGTATGTCTCCGGACGGGGTTGAGAGAAGCCATTAATATTCCCACGTACTAGCCAGCATAGCTAGTAGAAGGTGTGCTAGATCACCAGGCGGCCCCACCAAGGTTATATCAGTAGCCTTCCCATTTTGGAGTTGGCGCGCATAAGTGGCTATCCACTTCCATCCCGTCTTGAGTCCATAGGACCAGATGGGTGGTGCTTGTTAGTCTCTAGGTCTTACCTTATGGAAAGCCCCATGGAGGCGCTGGGCGCCCTTTTGGGACAGCTCGGTTACTCCCTGGTCGAAGGAGGCCCGGGTCCTTGGTCCTATGGGTCCAGGACTAATGGGAGTAGAATCTCTGACATTAACATGTTCTTTCACACTAGCCACGTGTAGGCTGAAGCATGGAAAAGTAGAGTCAGATGAAAACTTCAGTGATGCAGTCAGAATTTGAATCCCAGCTGATACCGAAATTAAGGTTTGCCAAAATTAACGAATCATGAGGGATGTCAAAGGAATGTTGGTTCTTTGTTACGACAAGGGCAAGGCCAATTGAGTTGGGTGAAAGTGTTGTACAAAAGCAATGTAAGAAGCAGTGTCCTTAGCCCACTTGACGTTTATGAATAGGGAATTCTTTGGATCATTTACAATGGCGACAAAACAGCCACAAAGGGATTTTGGTTGAAAAGGAGTTTTGAGAGTGAAAGTGATGCACCACACGCAGCTGTGGTCATTCAAGACTCTTCGGCTAGGAAGCCATCAGGACAGTCTTCGGCGTGGAGCCGATCAGAAGGGTCTTCGGCGTCAGGCCGATGAGAGCAGTCTGAGGCATGAGCGTGATTTAGGCAGTCCTCTGGTTTTGTTTGATAATTGTCGGTTCGTATATATATGAGGAACGAATAAATTTATCGAGTAATAAACAATTTGCATTCAGTAACTGTAAACCGAGATTGGTAACCCTCGGTCGGCAACTTTCATTTCGATGTTTTAAAAGAAGAAGCAGTGAATAAATAATTTGGAGACGGGCATTCCAGTGTTATTAAAATCTCCTTCTCACACATCCACGCATACCCTGAGAGAAACCTCATTGCTCGCCGACTTATTTGCTCGCCATTAAATTATTGTTTCAAATTGGCGTGGAACTGTGCACCCATAAACAATTTTTGCTTCACAGCTAAGGCATTGAAGTTCTCAGTCTGACTTTACTTTTCCAAAGCATATATTGTGAATGCAGCATCATTGAATGCTTTCGCTCTTTTTTAATCAAACTTTGTTTCTGGTAGCTGCTTTTTTTTGTGTGTCTAAGGCTGTATTAACACTGATGATTGTTGACTTTCATCCAGCACTGTAGAAACTTCAGTTATAAGGTTTATTAAGGTAGATATGGTCAATTAATTTCTCCTAAATCCATTTTTGGAATCTTAATTTATTAAGTTGTTCAAGATAAAATATTAATTGCGACTTTAGTATTTTTTCAACCTTGCTTAATATGTGATTACTTCATACTATCAGGAAAAATGCCAGTAGCTAATAACTGATTTATTATTTGTGTAAATGGCTTCTATATTTGATATATGTCTTTTATAATTGAAGGAGGGAGCTCATTCCATTCTTCATGCATTTTTGGTTGTAATTTAGTTATTTCTTTAAGTAGCTTGTCAGGGTCCGCTCACATATTCTACTAATGTGAAGCTTTGGCTAGGAAAAGGTTTAATTACTGGGCTTAATAAAGCCAGAAAATGATCTTCCTAAAATTAATGTAGTTAATAAACTACTGTCTCATTAGAGGAACAGGGATATTTAATTAAAACTGTAAAGTGAGGAAATAAATACAATAAACCTTTAGGCTTAGTCTTAAGGGCATAGATCTAGCTCCTCCTTTGTAGTAAGTCAAGTTAACTTTGTCATGGTAATGCTGGAGAAAGAAAAACGGGGTGTTAAAAATAACATTTTTAGCTAGATTACCATCTGCTTGGAATACCTCAAATTTGTTCTGCTACATCTACAACTTATTGGTTTAATATTCAGCATATCACTTCAGTGTTTATGCTATAAGTTCTTGTGACAGGAAAATCTGATCTTATTTCTTTGTTTAAATCTAACTCACCTTTCAAACCTTTCCATGTTAGCATTTTCTTATTTTTTTAATTTTTAGTGTAATCATTTATAGCCATTTTTTGGCTTTTCTTAATATTGATTTATACATTTTATGTTTTTCATAGTAGTTTAAATGAGTGTTTTTTGTTGTTTTATATTCTGAATATAATAAGTCTCCTGTTTGCGCTAGATGCTCTTATTTCATATGTACACCATTTTAATGAGCATTTTAAAATTATTTTTTACAGATAATTTTTGGGCAGTACTCATTACACCAATTTAGTATTTCTTTAGGAAAATTATTCTTATTTGTATTTACTGAGAGCAAAAAATCAAACAGCCATTTAATATTGTCTAGTTTCTATTTAAGTACTAAAATGTTATTATATACATGTTTTGTTACACAATTCTTCATTTTATCACTGGAATTTCAATCTCTAGTAAATTTATTATGACTACTTTGTGGTCAGAAATACCTCACTCCAATATTTGAGAATGCTGATGACCTTGCAGTTGAGTGCCATAAAAAAAATCTATTTATCTCCAATATTTGATAGTTCTGAAGGCTATATATTTTATTTGAATAATGTGATCTATGCGATGAATGAAAATGTTGTCATCCTTGCTGGATATTTGTGTTTTAAATTAAAACCATGATTTTGTACCAGTTGTATATATTTACTTATTGTGGCTGTACTCCCTTTTGCATCATTTGTGTTAATTATTGGCTAGTGTTTCAGAAGGTCGATATTATAGTCAATAGCAATTTTTACTCACTCTCTATTTTTTTGGGCGGGTAACTTTACCAACAATGTTTGAAATTTATTTAGAAACAGTTTCAGTGTAGAGTGATAAGGGACTCTATAAATTTATGTAACTATTACCTTTAAGTTTACAGTTCCAATAACTGATAATTTAAGTATGTTATCTTCATTTAAGTGCTTAAGATCACCCCAGGTATTTGTTTGCTGACTTAATTCATAAAGTACTAATATAACAGGAGAGTCAAAAACCTCCAAAGTGACTGTATGTATTTTGCCTGTCTGCCTGGGCACTCATCGATGACTACCACTATCAGAGAAAAACATGGATAAAAAAAAACAACATACAACATTTTTAAAACTGCTTTCTAAGGCTTTACTTACCAGCTTTATGAAAGGAGATCTGAAACTGGCCACTGTTACTGTCCGTACATTTTTGGCACCTCTCTAAGAAACTCCCCATCACTTTCCATACCTCATGTTGTACAATGCTGGCAATTTCTTGGCAGATTTTTTGTTTTAATTTTTCCAAGGTGTGTGGGTTTGTCTTATACACTTTGTTTTAAGTTATCCCACAGATATTTTTCATGGATGAGGCTTGATCACTCCTTCTGGATATGTGTGTACACAAGCATTATTGGAGTTCTCAGAAGCCTAATATTGTATGATGCGCCATTAGTGGAGAAAGAAATATAGAGCCAATTTTCTTTGACTAAACAGTTTACTTCCGTACATTGGTAAATATAATTTTGCCCTCTGTTTTCAGAAAATTAACAGAGAGGGAGCATAATTTTACCTTTTTTCAATAAGACTCTGCTACTGCTCATATAACCAATATTTTGATGAGAACAATGAATGTGTGATTCACGACAGAATTAGTATTAGAGATTTGTGGTCCCCTCAATCTCCCTACCTAATGTCCCAGTCATTTCTATCTCTGGGGTAACTTAAAACAGAGTGTACAAGACAAACCCACAAACCCTGGAAGAATTAAAACAATGTATCTGCCAGGAAATAGCATTTCACAACGTGAACTGCGGCATGTGATGGGTCATTTCCTAAAGAGGTGCCAAAAATATATGGACAATGACGGTGGCCAGTTTCAACTTCTCCTTTCAAAAAGCTGGTACGTAAAGCACTTAAAAGCAGCTTTAAAAATGTTGTACGAGTTCATTGGCACCTTTCTATGATAGTGGCAGTCGGTGAGAAGCACCAAGAATGCAGGCAGGCAAAACACCACACAGCCTGTTCAAAGGTTTTTGCCTCTCAATGTACATGAATCTCCTCGTCCTTTCCCAAATACACAATCTATAACAGTAAATACATGTAATTTATTTAATAACTGTATGTCATTATTATGTAACCAATGTTCATTTATGCATATTCTAGATATATTTTCATTTTTAGCAGTCAAAAACATTATTTAGTTGATTGATTTTGACAGCTATTTCTTGAATATTTAACTGAAATAATGATTTTGCTTCATGTGATATAGGTTCTGTTTCCTGTATTTAATTTTTATAATACTTTGGTTTACTGCTTTTGTATGTGTTAACATCCACTGGTTGCGATATTAGTTTCTCTACCTTAGCTTAATTATGTTAATTACATTTTGTAAGACCTTACTAATTGTGTATGTGCTCTTTTGGTTTAGATGGAGGCCATCCATTCCCAGACAGGCATATTCCAAACATTTATCTTCATCTATATACAGTGCTCCTAAAGTGTTATATGACCATCTTGCATTTTCATTTACTAACCTGTTAATTAGTATTTATATTATGCTTTCACTTACATTATTTAACGCGATTATTGCCTTGGGAAATTTCTCCTTAGTGTTCTTTGTAAGTTCATACATATTTCCTAATATTTAATCAGGGTTATTAACTTTACTTAGACTGTGTATATGCTTAGGCTTTCAGGGTCAGCATCCATTTGAAGCAAAGTTTCTTCCTTATGAAATGAAGTTTCTTCTGGGTTTGTAGGCCATGGTCGAAAAATAGGAATTGCTCCTGATGTTTTGCTCAAATCTGTGTTGAGCATCATCAGAGGACCCAACAAAGACTGAAAGGCAGTCATTCTGTTCCATTATATTCGAGACATACTGTCTCCTTATCACTAATTGGCGGGTGAACATCCAATCTCAATACTCATAGATGTGCCATACTTTCCTTCGTTGTTCATTGGTGTGGGTTGCTGTGTTCTAGTGTTGGTATAGATTTTAGTATGCAGATGTTCTAAGCTAATTTGAGAAAGCATAAAATCACTTATCACTAATCCTTTTGTTCTCCCACTGGTATATTACTTGTAGATTTGAGGGTTAATAATTTCATCTTTACTATGGTTTCTCCATCTTCATTTTCTCATGGCATTTTTAGGCAACACTTCATTGTAAAAGTTATTTTTATTCACTACCAGTGGATCACTTTTATATAAGCTGAGGTTAGAAATATCATAGATAGTGTTTTGTTGTTCTACAACTTCTCGAAGTACATCGTACTGATATGATTTTGTTTCTTTTGGATTATATGCTCCTCCCATTTTCTTTGTCATGTTTCTCTTAATTATGACTGTTCCATGTGATGATTTGATTTTCTCTCATGGTCTGCTACTATGGTTGTTTGAGATCTTCTGTTTACTTCATTAACAGGATATCATTATGCAGAAGTTTTGCTTGTTTTTCCAGTTTCTGCTTTTCTTTTACCAGTTTTTTTTTTTAACCAAGAGTTCTTCTGAATTTCTTTTTAAATGTTTTATTTGTATGTCTTGTTTCTCTAAACTAACTGTAGTTATTATTTGAAGCAAAAGGTTAGAAACAGTGATGTATTTAACATTTGAAAGTAATGAGTTGGCAATTCAAACACAACATCACTTAAATAGTTATCCTGGCAAATGTCCCTTCTTCCGTCATATGCAACAATTTTAATTCTAAGTCAACATCATTATCCTTTAAATATTTTACTCTTTTCATAGGCTCATGTTAGATCTTTATTCAATATCTCAATAACTTTCTTCAGTGATGCTATACCACTGGATTCACAAGAGTTTCTGTATGCAGCTTTGTTTCTTTTTGCTGTTTTCTTTTCCATTATTTACTTTCATATTCATATTCATGCAGGTTTCTGCAACACCATGTAGATTTTGACTATTTTTTATTACATCTTACTTTTTTTCCCTGCTTTTTTCATTGGATCCTTAATACATTACTTATTTTTTGGCCTTACTTCACATTAGAATACTACATGTTGCCACCAGCTTGCAACAGTATTTCCTACATACAAATGTGTACACATATTCACATGCAGATATACATACATGGACATGTTTCTAATAATACTTGTTTGACTTCAAGGACCTCAGAACATGTATTTTCACTGAAATCTCAGTATAGAATTTTTACATGAAATGCAATACCTTATCTACCTACTATGTAGGTGATAAAGAAAGTAAAAAGGAAGTATTATTGTAAGCACAGTGCCTTATTTTTTAGTGGTAGCTGGCCAGCTACTGTGGCAGCAGTATGCCTTCTGCTGCAGCACTAACCGTCTGCCCGCCCGCCCGCCCGCCCTCCGACCAGTAACTAGTGAAAAATAAGGTGCTGTATAGTTAAAAAGTGTTCTCAACAAAAACAACTATAGAGGTACCATCAAATTACTGAATTTCAAACAATAAGAAAGAAACTAAAGCTCCTAAAACACAAAATGAGCAAAATTATGTCCTCATAATGGTCAGTCAGAGACAACTTTTCAGCCAAAAGTTATCAATGCATGGTTTAAACCTTCCTGAAAGGTCTGCTATAATCCTGTATTATCTACAAAACCTGTATTATTCACATTCTGATAGGAAACTCATGTAATTAGAAGTTTAAAATATGAGTTAATTGAAATTTAGATTTCTATCAATAGTCTTGTTATAGAAAACTTATCTATGAACACCAATTTTTAAGAACAGTTTCATATCTTTTCAATAGGATACAATCAGACAAATCATCTCAATCACAAAGTTAACTGGCTCATTCAACACATTTCACTTTGGGGGAACTTTATAAGCAAGATGATATGTATAAAACTTATTAATTTAGTGCATTAATTTTATAAATAAAAAGTAATAGGGAATGATGATAATACCCAAATTATAGCAAATACAAAGTGATCAGTGATCCAGTTTAACAGTGGGTCTAATACACTTTTTTAGAGTACTCATAAGACAAAAAAGTAAAGAGCATAAGATTAGGCTGGAAATTTTGATAAGTATCATTGTAACTATAATAAGTATCACTGTGATTAACTAATTTTACACATATTATAATTTCTCCGCTAACTGATGTATATAAGTAAATAATATATGTCAATAAGAATCAGAAAAGTGTCTGCATCATCATTAATTTGCTGCAATGTGACTTGAGATTGAGATTGTTTATTCACCAATTGTAATAGTTTTACAAGGTTTTGTCATGTGAAGTATATACATAAAGTCAGTTACAATAGAGAGGTACTACTATCTATATTTACAATTTTGATTCTACAGTTTTAACCATTATTTGTTTTTGCAATTTTTATATTCTTCTATTGTATAGAAAGCACTCTTAATCAGATAAGATTTTGTTTTATTTTTATTTGTTCTTTCCCTATTTCTTTAATCCATTGAGGTAAATGATTGTATAAATCTTTTGCCTTACTTTCAATACATTTATTTTGTAATGAGCCTCTTAGTCTATTCCTAAAGTAATTTTCTTTTGTTCTTGTGTTATGTTCATGGATACTTGTATTTTTGTCTTCTTTATGGGAAGTTACAACATATTTTAGACATTTATATATATATATATATATATATATATATATATATATATATATATATATATGTGTGTGAGACAAGGCAGCGTTAGTATACCTAATTTCTTAAATGCTGTTCTGCAGGTGTTTCTTTTTTTGATATTTTTAAGAACTCTTATCGTTCTTTTCTGTAGTCTAAATAGTTATTGTCTATTTATTACTGTTATAATTAGGCTCATATTTACAAGACTTTACCTCCCATTTTATATATGGGTATGAAATAAAAATATAAGCAACTCTGAGAGGGGGTCTGTAAAATTTAAAGAAATATATCATTCATTCATTCATTTACCTCCAAGTTCTTATAAACATTCAGATTAAAAACTAAATAAAATAAATTAACTGAGACTTGTAATCCAGTATGTTAGCATTGCTTTCTTTCTCCCTTTCTTTTTTGCCAACCTTTAATTACTAATAACTGAATTCATTTCAACTTATAGACTCTAGTTTTCTTCCTCTTTTTGCTCTGTCTCTTTAATAAATGAATGAAAAAAACTTGTTTTTCTGATTTATGCAACAAAAGCCTTTTTAAAAAATAACTGTTAGTAATCTGTAATTTATTTCTCATCTTTCCTTTTACATCAAATGGAAATACAAAATCAAGATTACAATTATAAAATCCATACTGAAAAATGCCATATATTCCTAAATCCTGGAAATCCTATCATGTTGCCCACTATTGACTAATAATTCGGTCCCCATACACCTAACCCTAGGTTTTTGTGTATTGGAGGCCCTCTACTCCTTTTTACAGATTTTGCCATTTCACCTATCCCACTCTATATTTTTCTCTTAATTGTTTTTAGCCATCTCTCTTTAACTTTCCCTAAATAATTCCCTATATTTCTCCTGTTCTTTTCCCCTTTTACTGACACAATTTTTATAATTACTACTTCAGCCCCCAAATTATCCCATTTACGTAGCCAGGCCTGCTCTCTCCATATCTTTGTTTGACTACAATATAATATACAATGGAAATCTGCATTCTCTTCTCCACACAATGGACATTTATCTAGCTCCCTCTCTTGACCTAAACCTTTCAAGTTTCTCTCTCCTGTTCTCGCCCAAGCAAAACCTTCTCGCCCTAACTTACTACATATATCTATATATCCTTCCCTCCCCCAAGTTGTTTTTATTTCTCTATATAATCTCAGTGAGCTTTTGTCGCTTGTATTGGTGAAAATGTCTTGTCTGTCAATATCTTCTAAAACTGCTAGTATATATATGCAAAATGCCTGAGCATATACATAGTACTGCAATTGATTATCAGCTTATATGAGAAATAAATACATTATTTATATACATCTTATAAACAACACTAACCTGCCACTGTTCAAGCTGTTGGCTAAGTTCAACCTTTTGCTGAATAGCCTCCATGAGTTGACTTGTGGCCTGCATCACATCTATCCTTGTTCGAGCCAGTTCTACCTCCACAACATTTTTCCTTGCCACAGCAGCATCTCTTACCTCCCAAGCCTTTCGCACCACCTCATCTCTAGCAAGATGGGTGTTTTCAAGGTCAGCACGAGCTCTGTCTCTTTCCTCCCTTACACCAGCAAGTTCAGCATCTTGTATGCTCAGCTATGAAAATCACACTCTTTTTTAGTACACAGAGTAGTTAACTAGTAAAAGTTTGAAGCAAGCAGAAATTATGAATTAATGCTATATCCTATATATACAGCCAAAATTGTGGTATTCAATTCAATTGGTTCTGTAAATGTCATCGATACAGGATGCATCAAAATAATAAAATTATATTATTTACAATAATTTATCGGAAAATGCACAAAAAAGGTATTAATATTAAATGTTAGTTTGTAAATACACATAAATTATATAAATTACATAAATTATAATGTACATAAAACTACAAAAATGTTGATATTTGTTAAATTTTAACTATTCATTAACTACGTAAAAGAAGTTTTGCTGTAAATAAAGCCTTCACCACAAATTAAATTAAACACTGTCATAAAATCGAGATGTCTCCTTTAATTTTATGATCCATGAAAATTGCTGGTAAACATAAGTTTATCAACATTATATTTCTGAAAAGTTTTGTTATTTGCAAGATGTTGATAATATGAATATTTTAACAATTATTTAATGTATAAACAGTTATTTCCATAGATAAGAGTCCACATGAAAAATTCAATGCCATGCCTGGCATTTGAACCATGGATCTCCTGGTTTCTGTCCAGTCGCTCTAACCCATTGAGCTACCATGGCCAACATGCTGTCATGACATTAAATTCTCCATCTGACCCCTTTTAAATAAAATTTAATTGACTTATTGAGTTAATTTATTTGACTCGTGCCAAAAGGAGAATTTAATGTCGCGACGGCATGTTGGCCATGTTAGCTCAATGGATTAGAGAGACTGGATGGAAACCAGGATGTCCATGGTTCAAATCCCGGCCATGGCATTGAATTTTTCATGTTGACTCTATCTATCAAAGATCTTAGCCTACATACGGCTAGTGTGAAGAAATGATTAATTTCCATAAATTAACTTCAGTTATGTCCATATTTTATAATTCTGTAAGTTTCATTACTTCTTCTGGTTGCTATAGAAAACAGAATAATTCAAAATATATTAATCCTATATACCTGACTGCAGTGGTGGTCGGTGAATTGTATAAGAAGGGAAGCACTTCTAAAAAAATTCTACTATTATCACTGCAACTATTTTTTTCTGCAACAAATGCTACTATTACACCCACTACTCTTTCTGCTGGCTGCTGCAACAACAACAACAACAACAACAACAACAACAATAATAACAATAATAATAATTCATAATAAACCAGGCTACTTAAATTTTCTTCTCTCTCTTGAAAAACAATTCAGTCTGTCTCTCCTTTTTGTTAAATTCATCTATCACTAATCTGTAGAATTCCTCTTTATTTTCCAAAGATTTCAGTTTTAGCAGCTTTTCTCAATAGCCAGCACAGACAAATTTGTGAGTCTTTGCTGACCTTGGGTGTTTCTGTAGCAAGTATGATTTTGACGAAGCGTCCAGTCGCGTTGGACGCTGCATTATAGAAATCAGTGCGCACAACTTGAAGAGTTCACAAACAGCAGATGATGACAAACCACTAGATTTCACATAAATAATTAGTTTTTGAACTCCCATTGACAGATACTCATTTGAGGTATAAACTACACTGAGTTCACTTCAAAGGCAAGCAAAGTCAAAATACTGACCATAACTTTCTTTCAGTGAACAGAATGCTTCTTCACAAAATTTGTTTATAATATTATTTTGGTCAATTAATTGTACAAATTTAACTTTTTCTAAAGCTTCAAACCTAATTTGAATTTTATTTTGTATATTATCAAATATTTCACAATAGACTTGGCCAGTAGCCGTGGAGTAAAAATGTGGGTGTTCACAAGACCTACACTTAAAATGCACACTAGCACTATTTGCTACTGCTACCACCATTACTTCTAGTTAGTGCTAGCTCAAATTCCCTATAAATTTTATACAGTCTATTAGCCTAGAAAGAATGTATCTATTCCTATCAACTTGCTCATTATGTCACTTTACTGACAGTCTGTAAGTGCTGCCCAGCTGAGCACTAATATTCACACAACCAAACATGGTGAACTGAATACATGCATTCTTATGTGAGTGTGAATTCCCATGCTTCTTTATCTTTTCACTAAGATATACCAAGTTGGCACATCCTACTTTTATCAAGTTACTCACTTCAGATCTAAACATTAGGCACAGAAAGCAAAAAGCGCATTTCTAATACTGCAACCGCATAGCCATTTACAGGTTGTGTATACATTGTTGTTAAAATTACACCTGTAGTCCCGCTTCTGATTTTTGTAACACGCTCAACTCGGCTGCAGACGTCCTAGTTGCTTTATTACAACTTTTTCTTTGTAAGTCAGATTATCTGTTTTATTTCTTAAAATGGAATCCACCGAGTTCATAGCTACCTCTTGAGAGAAGTTCAACAGTCACAAAGATTCCAAAACCTCGTGGTCGGTCGCTACACATAATAAAGAATAATTGTTTTGTGCTAAAGCACTAGTTGTACTTGATGTATTAGGAAACTCACAATTGTCTCACCTGCCGATCACCTACAAATTCCAAGTTTATCACGGTGTTTAAGACAAAACATCTGTTTAGAAACTGGACCGTAATAACATGCCATATTCAAAGCAATAGTAGCTGATAGCGCCAGGAGTTGTAAACATTATTTGTATTTGGAGATAGTTACAGTTAAACACTATAGATAGTAGCACTTCCCAGAGATAACCAAGAACTCTGGCATTGCTAATGTGAACCAACGTGCACATCGTAATTGTGCTATGATCTGGGCATATCCAACCAGTGCTTGTCTATAGCATTTGTCATCTACGCATGCGCAGAGCTTTAAACGTTACATGATCTGCTAGCACAAGGAATGTGTGCTAGCTGCAACATTGCCAAATACTCATGCTATCACCATCTACTTACCACACATTCAAAAGGAATGAGCGCGGTAAGTACAAATAACAAATAAAAAGAGGAAAAGGGCTTTTACAAGACAAATATTGTGGAAACGTAGAGTCAGACTGAAAAATTCAATGCCATAGCCGGGATTTGAACCACGGATCATCTGGTTTCCGTCCAGCCGCACTACCATTGTGCTACTATGGCCAACGTGCCGATATGACATTAAATTCTCCAACTGACTCGTATTTTCCCGGTAAACCACTTAGGAGTTCTCATAAACACATGAGACAGCTACCTTAATGGCGACTTACTACTTGTAAGTACTTTAAGGCCCGGGCTTTATAGTTAACCACTATTAGGTCAATTAATGGAAGTTAATTATTCTTTCACACTGGCCGTGTGTAGGCTAAATTGTGGAAACGTAGAGTCAGACTGAAAAATTCAATGCCATAGCCGGGATTTGAACCACGGATCATCTGGTTCAAATCCCGGCTATGGCATTCAATTTTTCAGTCTGACTCTACGTTTCCACAATTTAGCCTACACACGGCCAGTGTGAAAGAATAATTAACTTCCAAGACAAATATTGGAGGTTCACGTGCTCTTGTGTTCCTAAACAGCAGCCGCCCCTGGATTTGGCCTTGATCTTTTTTATCTTTTGATCAAACTTCGATCTCTGCTTGCATCTGTAAAACCCAGAAACCTTTCTTGTATCTCTTCATTGTCAGATACCAGTATTATAACAGTGAAGAGTTGAGAGTGAGCAGTTATGTCAGTGGTTTCATCAATAATAACTGCTACAAATGCAGATTGAAGCATTTCTTTTTTATTTCATTCAATTACACCGTGGTTACTCCATAAATGTCATTTTGAATATGGTTTGACAGACCCAAGAACACAGTAGCTTTCTGTAAATGACATGCCAGGGTGTCAACATACTTGCTTAAAACAGTTAGGATTTCAATATAATTTTCACGGTTGGCAGAATCTTTGTCTTTGGCATGCCCTCTGAAGGTAAGTTCTTGTCTTGCCAAGTATACTACGACATCAATTAGACGACTAACTTTTATATTATTTTTGACAATTTCATTATGTTTTATTACTTCATGTTTCCACTGCTCATTTAATTTAAAATCTCTGCTACAGTTACTGAAAGTGGTGAGTAAAACTCCAGCCCTGATATGTGCTTGTGACTGATGGTGAAACTGAGTTGGTTTTAGCAGATTATTCATATCATCGAAACCTGAAGTATTCCACACAACCTTCTCGTTTGAGAATAAAATGCAAAGCCAACAAAGTTTTAATGTTTTCTTGCACCCAGCTAACCATTTAATTATTTTGCAGTATGTAGAATTGAAATGGCGTACACATCATTTTGTCTTGGTTTTCACATCAGGTAATTCAGTCATTGGTCTATCCCCCGAAATTAAGGCCACCTTTTCTTCAAATTTCCTCAAACTCAGTCCCCGCTTCAGAATTGTTTCTAACACGCTGTCCCATGTTCCTCCCTTTTGCTTCTCGGTACCGTCAGTTTCCATCCTTGTCACTCACTGACTGACCCACACTACTGTATGCTCAGTGTGGAGAATGACTACTTGGCATAACTCCAGAAACTATACTTTACAAGTATGTGACTGGAATGAACAGACATTTCATTTCCCTTGTCACATGAAAGGCTCCACGAGAGATTCCGACTTCAGGTTCAGAACAGATCAACTGCATGCATATTAGAACTATCTCCATGCCATGATGTCTGATAAATTTGTCCAGAACATCATATTACAATATACGCAACATGGAAAATATGTTATCACATTCATAAAACTGATGAAAGTGAATTTCAAACTAAATATTGTGACTTTGTGGGTTCATGAAATTAAAAGTCCAGGTTACAAACACCAAAAATTGCTCTTTATTTCCATAGAAACACACTTCGGTCAACACCTACAGTAGCAAAATTACGTCACATACACATACAACTTACAAGGTCATCAACTACAAAAGAGTTCACTTTTACAGCTGTTCACACACATGCATCCAATTACCGACTGACTGTCTCCCAGCAGCGGGCGGCGCTTTTATAGCTTACTCCTATTCCAGAATGTTCTCAAACAATCAAGACGGTGCTAGAAGAAAGACGAACTCTCCAGAAATCCGTCTCCTCCCTCCCCCCGCCATTTCGGCGAGCTTTTATCTCCGCAGTGCACTGCCCGTCTCTTTGAACTCGTCCCTCGCACTGCCTCACCTCACAATGCATTTGCGACAATATATTATTCCGAAATAAAAGAAAAAAAATTTATCGAAATCCAAGGGAATGAGTCATTCCCATCATTCCATTGACCAACTGCCACTGTGCTTATCGGACAGTTATATTTTTATCCTGTGTTAATATCCACACCTATGTAAATTTACATTTTTGCTATCCCGAGCATTATTTACTATCCTCAGAATGTCAGTTAATGATCCAGAATAAAGTTGTAAATTATTTGATCGTAAACATTTAGGTATTTTCTAATATTTAGGTAAAGCTGTGCAATTTACAAACTATTTCTAATTTCATCAATCTAATATTCTATCTGTAGATGGTGATACTTGGAAAATAATTGCTATAGGTGTACAAAGTGAAACAGGGATCACAAACTAAACAAATATCACATGAGAAAAGCTCCTTGTTACTGTTTCCAGTATCCAGTTTTCTACTGCTAGCTGCTATAGTAGTGAACTACAAGATCTTTTTCTCAAGTACTTGTGAGAACACACAGCACCAAATGAGAATGGCTGATAAATGTAATGGGGCTAATAATTCAGAAATTTAAAGTGAGTTTACAGAACTCCTAAGCAATATACAAATACCTACAACCTTGCAAATTAAAATTCAGCATTGTCTCATTTCTATTATTAATACTTGAGCAGATTTCTCAGTAACATTTATGAAAACAGTTCTTAAGATATACAAAGCCTTGCTGCCACCCCCACTCCCCCCCAGGGGCGCACATGCGCACACGTACACGCACATGTACAATTATGTGGAGTCGGTTTCCTCTTAGATTTTCCGCTTCAGTGATCACGAAGGCAGTAACAGGAAATTGAGTTATTTAAGAATGCTATTTAACTGCCGTTGTTCTCAGCGTTCTATCCTTACTGGGTGAATGCTGCTTACTTTTGCTCAGAGGCCTCTTCATTAGGCTTGAATTTATTTTACGTGACCAAAATCTGCTACATGGATACTGGTTTTGCTTCTCATTTGAAGGTTGTGATGATTATGATTTTTATGTCCAAAAAAATCCATCGCCCTTCCTCGGGTTTGAAGCAGTGACAGTTGGTGAGTACACTTCCCCAGGTCTGTTGTGCCTTGTCTTATTGATTTTCACTTAAGGAAATTGTTTAATGAGGTTCAATTACAACATAATTAAATAAACACCACAAAACGAAGTCACGTTATAGTATTTCTCGGTACACAATATTTTTGTATATAGGATAATGATATCTTCTGAACTCTTCACAGGACTGAATGCTACATCCAGTTGTCGGTAAGTAAACTCTGGCTAAGGAAGGGAGAAGGTAAGTTTCTGAAATGTTCACCCTTGTACCTGTCTATAGTCATAGCAGATGCTAGCATAATGGGAATTATAACCTCGTCAGAGGAAGTCATGTCCTCCTCAGTAGAATAAATTTTATTTTTGACATGAATATAGGTACTATTTCCCTTTCCAGTTCCCGTAATAGCTTGCAATGTTACATAAGTTTACATTAAGGCACACAAGAGCATGGAAAATCGTTTTTCCGGTGCCAAGTTTATGTTTGTGATGAGCATAACAGTAGCACCAACTTTCAATATGAGCGTGTGATGGCATGCTTGGAGAAGTTTGGTGTGCAACATATGTTTTCAGGAGTGCAATTTTACTCTATAATTTAGTTCCCAGCCAGATTACTTTTGTGTTGCCAATGTTAAACATAGGAGCTTCATTTGTTCATTTCTAAATATTGGTATTCTGTGCCAGTTGAAGAATTGGAGAATACATTTGTGTTCTTTGTTCTGAACCAAACATTATGGCAAAACTGCAAATTTTGTTGCCGTGATCTACTAGGAGAATGGCAGGTGTGTCCATCTGTTGTAGCATTGCCAACAGCAAAAATGTTGCATTCGCTGAAGCTGCCAACAGTGCGTCATAACCAAACTAACGATACGGTAATGCGTAAGGAAACTGATCAGACAAGAGTGGGCAAATTGTTGTGTTTATTTAATAATTACATATTGCATTCAATTACATGTATAAAAAAGTGCAATAATCATGAGGTGAAGTGAACAATTTTAGTATGTGCAACCTGATAGCATAAAAGTCTTGTCAATTATTGGCAACATTAACAAACTGAGTCCTTGAGAGTGTACAATGTCTTTACTTGCCAACACTCCCCCTCATAAACAAGGACGAAAAGAAAACGTAACTTTCTTCATGTAAGTTCCAAACAGTTTCAATACATAACAAATTTTGATGCAGGCACGGCTTTGGTGAGATTGTCTGGATCCATTTCCTCTGCACTGCAGTAGGCATTCTTGATATTTCCTCGCATCACGTTTTCCCTTATGAAGTGTTCCCTGGCCGCCTCTTCTAGTGTAGATGGTAGCGTGTCTGCCTCATGTTCAAGAGGTCCCGAGTTCGAATCTCGATCAGGGGGAGTTACCTGGATAAGGTTTTTTCCGGTGTATTCCCTTATCCTTCAAGACGAATGTTGGGTAACTCTATGCTCCATGGACCCTGGACTCATTAGAGCATCATTTCATCCACTTCATTCCGTCCGATATGACTTAACGTTGGAGGACGTAAATTACAACAACAACAAAAAAAAATTTCCCTGATGCTTATGTGTTTTGAATGAACACCAATTATTGAATTTTCTGCTGTATTCTTTGCTGCCTGATTATCATTTAGGAATGATATTAATTTTAGTTCAAAATCATTTGCAAGTTGTTTCAAATGAAGTGCCTCTTTCGTTGCATCAGTCATAGACATATATTCCACTTCTGCAGTTGATAGGGCTGCTGTTCTTTGCTTTCTAAGTTCCCAATTGATGACTGGACTAGAAAATTTGAAACAGTAGCTAGTGTATAATTTGTAGCCCACAGGGCAGGAGGGGCCCGTGGTGGTAGCGAGTATGCCTCACGTTCAAGAGGTCCCGAGTTCAAATCTCGGTCAGGGTAAGTTACCTGGATAAGGTTTTTTCCGGGGTTTTCCCTTATCCTGAAAGACAAATGTCAGGTAACTCTAAGCTCTATGGACCCTGGGCTCATTTGGGCATCATTTCACCCAATTCATTCATCGTCCGATATGACTTAACGTTGGAGGACGTAAATTACACACAAAAAAAAAATTGCAGGATCCCCAGTTTGCATCAGCATAACCAATTATGGGCTGAAACATAAACCAAGCTGCTTGGTCCCATAGGACCATTTAGGCAGCTGTTCAGTTTTGTTTACCATAAAAAATGATTGAACTGATTGAACATTGATTTACATTGATCATATTGACTTTGAATGAACTGCATAATAGCTTACAGCATGGGTGATATTTGGTCATGTTGCCACAGATAAGTACATAAGGCTTCCAATAAGGTTCTGGTAGGGGAGGTTTTCTTCTTTTCTTTCATTTTTGGTTAGTTTTTAACTGACTTCCATCGGTGTATTTGAAGGTTTACAGTCTGTTAAGTTGTAACACTTGAGCAGATTTTCTATGTATTTCGATTGGCAGGTTTTAATTTTACCATATATTCTTTTGAATTCAATATTAAGACAGTATTTTAAATGCCCAAGGTCTCACATCTGAAATGTTTCCATCAGATCATTCTTGAGGTTACTCACATTCAATTTGTTTGATGAGGCAATCATGATGTCATCGACGTATACAGCTAGTAGGACTTTTTCTCCCCCTGTTCCAAATGCAGTGGTGGTCGATGAGTTTTATAACAAGGGAAGCACTTATAAAAAACTGCTACCTACTTTTACCACTACAACTAATTTTTTCTACAACAAATACTAAAATTACTTCCACTACTCTTACTGCTACAACACTGTAATAATAATCATAATAATCGTCATTGTCATAATTAATAATACATATGTAATAATCTCATAATAAACCAGCCTTCTTAAAATCTCTTCTCTCACTTGAAAACCAATTCAATCCGTCTCTCCTTTTCAATAAATTCATCTATCACTAATCTTGGAATTCCTCTTTATTTTCCAGTGAGTTCAGTTTTAGCAGTTTTTTCTCTATAGCCAGCACAGACAAATTTGAGAGTCTTTGCTAGCCTTGAGAGTTTCTGCAGTAAATATGAATTCAACGAAGCATCGAAAAAAAACATTGGGACTCGTGTTGGATGCAGGATTATGGAAATCAGTGCGCACAACTTAAAGAGTTCACAAACATTGAACTCCCATCCGCAGACACTCATTTGAGGAATAAACTACACTGAGTTCACTTCTAAGGTGACCAAAGTCAAAATATTGACCAAAACTTTCTTTCAGTGAACAGCATGCTTCTTCAGGAAATTTATTTGTAATATTATTTTGGTCAATTAATTGTACAAATTTAACTTTTTCCAAACCTTCAAACCTAATTTGAATTTGATTTTGCATATTATCAAATATTTCGTAATACAGTCGGTAGCTATGTTTTTGAACAAAGTTGTTGTTTTGCCATTGTCTTTTCTTTGGCAGTTCGTAATTCTCATTACATTTATCCCATACATCCGTTCTCTTTTCTTGTAGAGTGGCTTTTGTTTCCCTTACTTTGCCAGTGCAGTAATTTATATCCAATATTTTTGTCTGCAGAATTTCAAAAAGGGCATATTTTTCTTTTTCTTTTTTTTCTTTTTGTAATTTTACATCCTCCAATGTTAAGTTATATTGGATGGAGGCATCGGTTAAGCAAAACATTTCACTGAAAATTATGAGAAAAATGTTGAATTCAAAATCAGAAAGAACACTGTTAAAACCTCAAGCTTCGTGATAAGTTTCACTGTCCATTGGTTTGGATTATCGAGGATGTTCTCGAACAACTGAACGAATTCTTCTTTATGTTTCCAAACAGTTTCAACCAGCCTTCCATTATAATTACATCATGTTGGACATACTTTGGGAAACCTTTTTTTCATCTCCATATCTAATTCAGCAGTTCTTTTTGTAGATTTGGAGAAGGAAGACTTAACTACTTAGGGCCATGAAAAAAAATTTGAATTCCTTTATGTTGGATGTTTTCTGTGAAAGGCCAACAATAAAGTTTTAATGTTTTCTTGCAACCAGATAACCTTTTCTTAAGTGCTCAGAATTGATATGGCGTACACATTGTTTTGTCTTCAGATCAGGTAACTCAGGCATCAGTCTACCCTCCGAAATTAAGGCAACCTTTTCTTCAAATGTCCTCGAACTTAGTCCCTGCTGGTCACCGCATTAGAATTGTTTCTAAAATGCAGTCACATGTTCCTCCCTCCCGCATCTCGTTCCAGTGAGTTTCCATCCTTGTCACGCACTGATTGACTCACACAGCCCACAGCGTGGAGAATGAGGGTTCGGCATGCATTCCCTAGCAATCTGTGGGAATCAGTGATCTCTATATACTATGAAAATTATGCTTATAAGGGAAAAATAACTACATAAAGTTAATTGTATTTACTAATGTTAATGAGGTATGATAATGAGGTTCCAAATGACGACGAAAATAACAATTAGAAACAGATTTTTCACACTAGAAACTACACTTTAAAAGTGTCTGACTGGAATGAACAGACACATTTCATTCCCCTTGTCACAGGAGGCTCCATGAAAGATTCCGACTTCAGCTTCGGAGCAGATCAACTGCATGCATATGTGAACTATCTCCATGCTGTGCCGTCTGATAAATTTGTTGCATAACATCATATTACAATATATGCAACATAGAAATACATTATCACATTCATAAAACTGATGAATTAGAATTTTAAACTATTATTCCAGAAATTAAAAGAAAACAAATTATCGAAATTGAAGGAAATGAGTCATTCCCTTCATTCCATTGACCAACCGCCACTGCCTGACCGTTTATATGTCTGGCTCTGTGTTGTACGAGTCTTCTAAATGTAAACTCTTTGATTTTATTATGTTTTACTTACATTTAGTATTCCATATTTTATTTTTCAAACATCATGATATGTTTCAGAAACATTAATTATATATAAGTTGCAGAAAATAAACAGATGCTACCTCTAACACACCAAATTGAAAAAGAGTAATAATATTATACTGCAAATATGTGTGTAAATAATAAGCATTATGATTTCTTTTGAATTTTAAGAAGATCATTAATCTTAATTAAAGTTTAGTTTATTGTGACGAAATGACAACATTACCAAGCTATGTTAAACTCACTTTATTTTGATGGAAATTAATCGTTCTTCCACACTATCTGTGTATAAGTGATGATTTGGATAGGTAGGGTCAGATTGAAAAATGAATGCCATGTTGGAATGTTGGCCATAGTATCTCAATGGTTAAGAACAACCGGACAGAGACCGGGAGATCCGTGGTTCAAATACCAGCTATGGCATTGAATTTTTCAATCTGATTCTACCTATCCAAATCATCACCTACACACAGCTAGTGTGGAAGAACAATTAATTTCCATCAATTTACTTTATAGTGGTAACTATGAAGCCTGGGATTTAAGTACTTACAGCATAGTAAGTTGAAACAAAAGGTGTGTAATTGTATATGAGAGCCCCTAGTGGTTTACCGGGAAAATATGAGTCAGTTGGAGAATTTAATGTCATGCTGGCATGTTGGCCATAGTAGCTCAATGGTTAAGAGCAACTGGATGGAGACCGGGAGATCCGTAGTTCAAATTCCAGCCTATGGAATTGAATTTTTCAATCTGACTACCTATCCAAATCACTTTATTTTGTCACAAAAACTGTTAGTATGGCACTAACTTACACTTACTTTCACTTTTATCAGTGCTCAGAGCAAACAACAGTAGTGCTAATGTTTCCTTATGCCTCTGCTGCATGTACCTACTGGCACCTACCTAATTCTCACAAAATGATGCTCAACTGACAAACTCTTTCTACCAACTCACTGCTAGTCAACTGCCACTGCTTTATGACTTCAGCACTGCCTTATATAAGTCGCTGGGTCATAGCAGAATTCCACTGGAAATATCTTGAAGTAAAATCTCCGGAATATCATGTTTTGAAGTTGAGCAGCAGAAGAAAGGCCTGTGTAACAGGCTTGTGACATCAGCAATGACCAGGTTTTGAGACCACAGTATCATTATGTTTCCTGGCCATAAATAACCAAGGCAGAAAGGTAGATGGAGTGACTCAAACCATACTCAGCTGACGGGCAGTATTTGCGGCCACTGTGACAGTATATCTATTTGAAGATTTTTCAGTGTAAATTCTCTGTTTCTCTTGCAAATCTGCTTGACATACTTCAAATAATAGTATACTTCACATTTCTTGCAGCAATAATTTGAAAACTACATCCTTCTCTATTCTAAAGGGCAGCTCTTTCAGAATTTGCATTTATTTTCTGTAGAAGGACTAGAAGAAAACTTATTTATTTTTGTAGGCCAACATTTTTAAGACCTTCTTGAAGCATTGTTATTCTCCTTGTAAGTGTCCTTTGAGATAGCTTATTATTAAATGGCTCTTGGGATAACCTTTACATGAATAGTTTCCACTTTTTATTTCATTTCCATTGTCCAAGAAGAGAATTAGAGCAATCAGTGCAGATATCGAGATTTAACTGTATTGGAACACCACAGTGAAGCGAAAAATTATTAAATTTTAGATGAGTCGTATTTCTTACACATCTGCTTCACGAAAGTGAAGCAGATGTGTAAGAAATACGACTCATCTAAAATTTAATAACAGTGCAGATATGTTCAGCACAGCCAAAAATATTATTAAAACCATCTGCAAAAATTTCTAGAAACATATTTGGTACATGTTTCACTAGTAAATCTACTCCAGATTTTGTTTCATTATAAAACATTATCAACTCTGGCTTATCTTTTTACCAAGTTTTAATCAAAATATTGATTGGATGCCAAAAGGACATTTTTGACTTTCTTAGGAATGTAGGAAAATAAGGATAACCTGTCTTCTGAATGAAAATGTATTGGAATATTGAGAATTACCCTTTATATTAAAAAATTCTTCTGGAAATTGTGCTTTTTCAGTATTCCAACAAAGGACAATGTCTCCTTTCTGCAGTTCTTTCACCAAATGTTAGTTACTGAACCAGTTATCAATTATCTGCAATGATGTTTCTTCCATTTCTGTAAATCAGTTGTGGCAATCACTTCACATCGAGGGCTTGTTACTAATGTGGGCTTGTTACTAATGCAGAATGGTCCATTGGACCGCTTTCTAGTGTAAATTTCAGGATTATGACAGTAGAATGTTTTGGCATCAGCCAAAATTTAGATTTTGATTACATATTTATTAGGTATGGATAGAATATATTGTCTAAAACTCTCTCTCTCTCTCTCTCTCTCTCTCTCTCTCTCTCTCTCTCTCTCTCTCTCTCTCTCTCTCTACTAGCAGCTCATTGATTTCTTTGACATCTGCATAAAACATGACCAAGAGAAAAGTGTTATAAAAGCAGTGTATCTCACAGATAGCTTTACTTGGTAATGAAATAATAAAAATAAAGCAGCTGGCCAATCCATTTTAGAAAGCTTTTATGAGTTGCAGCAATTTTGCATAAATGGTTACATCTTCAGGTTGAAAAAGCAGGAAAAGTATATCAAATACACTTGCCTGATGAGGAGTTAAACCTAAGTAACAGGCATAAGAAGGCATACTAATAATAATAATAATAATAATAATAATAATAATAATAATAATAATAATAATAATAATAATAATAATAATAATAATAATAATAATAATAATAATAATAATAATAATAATAATAATAATAATAATAATAATAATAATAATAATAATAATAATAATAATAATAATAATAATAATAATAATAATAATAATAATAATAATAATAATAATAATAATAATAATAATAATAATAATAATAATAATAATAATAATAATAATAATAATAATAATAATAATAATAATAATAATAATAATAATAATAATAATAATAATAATAATAATAATAATAATAATAATAATAATAATAATAATAATAATAATAATAATAATAATAATAATAATAATAATAATAATAATAATAATAATAATAATAATAATAATAATAATAATAATAATAATAATAATAATAATAATAATAATAATAATAATAATAATAATAATAATAATAATAATAATAATAATAATAATAATAATAATAATAATAATAATAATAATAATAATAATAATAATAATAATAATAATAATAATAATAATAATAATAATAATAATAATAATAATAATAATAATAATAATAATAATAATAATAATAATAATAATAATAATAATAATAATAATAATAATAATAATAATAATAATAATAATAATAATAATAATAATAATAATAATAATAATAATAATAATAATAATAATAATAATAATAATAATAATAATAATAATAATAATAATAATAATAATAATAATAATAATAATAATAATAATAATAATAATAATAATAATAATAATAATAATAATAATAATAATAATAATAATAATAATAATAATAATAATAATAATAATAATAATAATAATAATAATAATAATAATAATAATAATAATAATAATAATAATAATAATAATAATAATAATAATAATAATAATAATAATAATAATAATAATAATAATAATAATAATAATAATAATAATAATAATAATAATAATAATAATAATAATAATAATAATAATAATAATAATAATAATAATAATAATAATAATAATAATAATAATAATAATAATAATAATAATAATAATAATAATAATAATAATAATAATAATAATAATAATAATAATAATAATAATAATAATAATAATAATAATAATAATAATAATAATAATAATAATAATAATAATAATAATAATAATAATAATAATAATAATAATAATAATAATAATAATAATAATAATAATAATAATAATAATAATAATAATAATAATAATAATAATAATAATAATAATAATAATAATAATAATAATAATAATAATAATAATAATAATAATAATAATAATAATAATAATAATAATAATAATAATAATAATAATAATAATAATAATAATAATAATAATAATAATAATAATAATAATAATAATAATAATAATAATAATAATAATAATAATAATAATAATAATAATAATAATAATAATAATAATAATAATAATAATAATAATAATAATAATAATAATAATAATAATAATAATAATAATAATAATAATAATAATAATAATAATAATAATAATAATAATAATAATAATAATAATAATAATAATAATAATAATAATAATAATAATAATAATAATAATAATAATAATAATAATAATAATAATAATAATAATAATAATAATAATAATAATAATAATAATAATAATAATAATAATAATAATAATAATAATAATAATAATAATAATAATAATAATAATAATAATAATAATAATAATAATAATAATAATAATAATAATAATAATAATAATAATAATAATAATAATAATAATAATAATAATAATAATAATAATAATAATAATAATAATAATAATAATAATAATAATAATAATAATAATAATAATAATAATAATAATAATAATAATAATAATAATAATAATAATAATAATAATAATAATAATAATAATAATAATAATAATAATAATAATAATAATAATAATAATAATAATAATAATAATAATAATAATAATAATAATAATAATAATAATAATAATAATAATAATAATAATAATAATAATAATAATAATAATAATAATAATAATAATAATAATAATAATAATAATAATAATAATAATAATAATAATAATAATAATAATAATAATAATAATAATAATAATAATAATAATAATAATAATAATAATAATAATAATAATAATAATAATAATAATAATAATAATAATAATAATAATAATAATAATAATAATAATAATAATAATAATAATAATAATAATAATAATAATAATAATAATAATAATAATAATAATAATAATAATAATAATAATAATAATAATAATAATAATAATAATAATAATAATAATAATAATAATAATAATAATAATAATAATAATAATAATAATAATAATAATAATAATAATAATAATAATAATAATAATAATAATAATAATAATAATAATAATAATAATAATAATAATAATAATAATAATAATAATAATAATAATAATAATAATAATAATAATAATAATAATAATAATAAAATAATAATAACCCTTGTGCAACTCAAATTGTTGTACTCATAATATTTTGATCAAAATCAGTGAATCTTTCCAAAGTAATTAAATAAAGTACAGTTTCCAGGTAAAGAATTATTCCTGAAAATATTAAACTTTCTGATGAATTTTATTACTCTAGAACTACTCAGAAATAAACATTTTTGTAGAGTTTGTATCATTTCCCAGCATCGTTTGTATGTAGATAGTGATAACACTGGGAAAAGCAAATTTTTCAAGTACATTTTATGTACCACTATGTGTGTTTTCATACAATGAAAATCAGTAGTAGCAACATTTTTGACACAGAAACTAGAGTACATGTAACAGAATGCAACTTGAGAATAAAACAGTAAAGAACTCTAATGGATGTTAAATGAAAAGAGAAGGGTGTGCAAATAAACAAAATATAATATTGCTTAAACAAATGAATGGATATTATAAACAAATAAATTCAGCAAATTAATTTGAACTCACCTGACTGGTCAACTCCATTATTTCTTCAGTTTTTCGCCGGAGTTCCTCCTCTCGCTCATCCAAAGTACGCTGAACCTTGTCAAGTGCCTCATTTGCTCTATGTAGTTCTGCTTCAACCTCCATTTCCAGCTCAATACCACTACTGGATGAGGTGCTTGCCCTAGATTCTCGTTGACATATCAAATCATTTACAAGATCTGAGATCTCAGAGACAAGATCTGTCAACATGCCGACCTGTAATTAAATATATCAGTGCTTAAGTAATTGTAATATAGGGGAAATAACTGAAGGATATATAATTTTGTATATTTAATTAAATATTAAATTGATAAAATTAATTAAATAAAAACTGTTTTTAATATACTATGTTTTTAAAATGGACTAAAAAGCACAAAATATTTTCTCCTAGCCACCCCATATAGACTGTCCTGAAAGTTTGTGATTGTGAAATTTTAATAGTAATGAAAATACTTGAGATTTAAAATAAAGACATGTGGTGCATGTAAGAGATAATTGATGTGTGTATAATTTACCTAAGTTACTAATACTTTCATTGCAATGTAAATGATATGAACTGTGTGCAAGTTTCTCAAAGACAGCTACTTCCTATATACTATTATCTACTCATGTGCCCCATGTTTTTGAGTTTAAATCTTACAAATATTTTCATTGCTATTAAAAGTCCCCAACCACAAATTTCAGGAAAATTTGTATGGGGTTTGGAATCCATAAGGTTTATAAATCCCTATGGGGCTAGAAGAGCTTATTTTTTACTTTTTAGTCCATTTTAAAAGCTTGTTATATTAAAAAGTTATTTAAATAATTATTTATAAATAAAAATTTGTATGCTTTAATGAGACAACGTTTTTTGTAAAGTAAAATTTGATCTATCTCTTACTCTTTTATCAGTTATGCAAAATGTATTTGGAATAAAGGGAAATTGAGAGAAAATTCCCCCAAAGCTCAGGATATACATTTTGCTTGTTGTGAAATTATATTAAAAATGACATTTTAATCAAAATGGAGCCATTTTAAGAAAAACAACATTTTAGAAAAGTTTTCTATACAAAAGAAGGGAAGGTTTCCTTGAAAGTTAGTTAATATTGTATTAGGTTAATTGATGGAAAAACTTAATTGTTCTTCTACACTAACTCTATGTATGGAAAAGTTTGGTTAGATAGAGTCAAACTAAAAAATTCAATGCCATAGCCAGAATTTGAACTATGGATCTCATAGTCTCTGTCTGGTTGCTCTTAACCATTGAGCTACCATGACAACATGCCAGTGAGACATTAAATTCTCCGAAATGACTCGTATTTTTCTCAATGAACCGCTAGAAGATCCCATAAATATTGTAAATAAATGAGATACATACCTTTTGTGGTGACTTACTATGCTGTAAATAGTTACTATGAAGCCTGGGACTTACAGCTTAGTCATTGTATACAAGATCTTCTAGCGGAGAATTTAATGTCACGTTGACGTATTGCCATAGTAGCTCAATGGTTAAATGCAACTGGATAGAGACCAGGAGATCTGAGGTTCAAATCCCAACAATGGCATTGAACTTGTCAGTCTGACTCTACATAATATTACATTTTCATCCAGTTCTGAGCTATGTTTAAAGTTTCAAGTCTCTGGTTCATTGGGAATTTAGTTTAAAAATGTTTGCATGTAAAGAGTAGTTTGGGTGGAGGGGATTATCTTGAAAGCAAAGTAATATTGCTTTCCTATTGTTATCCTATTCTGAGCATCTTTAAAATTTCAAGTCTCTAGCACATCAGGAATTTAGTTTTAAAAATTTCAATATAAAGGATAGTTTGGGTTGGAGGGATTTTTCTTGAAAGTTAGTTAATATTGCATAATCAACTAATTCTGAGCTTCATATTTCGTCTCCAGCTCATCAGGAAGCTAATTTAAAATCTTGCCATGTAAAGGGTAGTTTCTTGTGGGAGGATTTTCTAAAGAGTAAATTAACATTACATTGCCAACCAGTTCCGAGTTGTGTTAAAACAAACTGCATGTCTCTAGCTCATCACACAGTTAAATTGAAATCAAAATTTTTTTAAATCTGTCATGTAAAGGGTAATTTGGCATGGTAGTTTTCCTTGAAAGCCAGTTAATATTTCATTTATCATTCATTTCTGAGCTGTATTTTAAGTTTCAAGTCTCTAGCTCACTAGGAAGTTGAAATCAATTGTAAAATTTGTACCCAATAGAAACAGACAGTGGAAAAAGTGAAGTAATAAATATGTTTCAATAAAGTTGAACTGAAACAGCATATAATTAATTTATGCTTGTACTTACTCCAAGCTTTTCGGGTGAAATTTCTTCAACAGGCAAAGACTCCAGGTCAGAACTTATGGAATCTCCTCTGGAATGCCGCAATCTTTCACAGACACCCTGCAGCTTATGGTATGCTGACAGTACTTCCTTCTTTAACTGAAGAATTTAGAATTATTTACAAAAGGATAGTATGTGAAATATGAAGTCAATACAAATCTAAAGAAACTTGTTTTTTCTATTTTGTTTTTGGAACATAGCATATTTGTATTTTAATTAAAAGATATTTGGTTAAGATAAAAAGTTTCCGAATGCAATCCATGAATTAAATTTTAGGATAAATCTAGCCGTTATTATTACCTGTAGAGCAAAAAAGGATATTTTCAGTGTTTGATTTTTATATATATTATAACAGGACTAATTTCACTAATTAATGATTTGCATCATCAGCTAGCTTGTTTATTATTGTTGTTACCACCTCTAGGTAAAGCACTTGCTTTGTTTTATTGCCAACCACTGAAAGTAAAAAAAAAAAAAAAAAAAAAAAAATTGCCAAAATCAGTTGACAGTATTTCAAAATTCATTATGTGCTCCTTATTTTTCAAAGTAAATATTTACCACAAACCATCAAATCTATGGATCCATTTAATTGCTTTAATAAATCCAGAGATGAAATTATGAAAAGAATTAAATGAACACGTCTAAAGCACTTCAAGGTTTGAACAGACTTTTGGAAGATCTAAGACTTCTGTCAAATACATGGGTTTAAAGCTATACAACCACTTGCCAAATCAATTAAAAAACATACCCTCTATAAAAAAGTTTAAGACAGAGCTACACAATTTCTTTAAAAAAATCAGTTTTACTCAGTAAATGAATACCTAGAATACAAATCAGGTAAAGCATAAATTAATCAGTTTGTTGTGCATAATTATACTAATGTATTCTATTTCTATTCTTGTTTCATGTGTCCGAGATTGGAAGACTCACCAATGAAGAATTTTAGCCGGCCAAAGCATTAAAATTAAGTGTAATTGTGTAAATTATTTGAAAACTTAAGATTGTAAATACCTCATAGATGAACTGTAAATATTGCTAAATACTGTAACTATATTGACAATGCCTATAATTCTGTATGAATTCCTGTGACTAATAAACATTGTATTGTATTGTATACAACTTTAGATCAAAATTAAGTAATCCTCAAATTATCTTCTCACTTTTCCCCTGGTTAACTGGAAACAATTTCTAGCCATGCATTTAAACATATATTCTGCTTCAAACTGCTATGCAATAAGAACATACAGTAACTTTTATCTGCGAGACTTCCTTCAGAATGCTATACAATAATGAACAGTGTATCTATGTGCATGACTTCAAGTCCAGGAGTGCATATTAGTAGTCAGCACTGTGTAAACCAGTTATTACTCACATATCTTCCTTGGTGACAGTTTTCTTTGCTTTCAGATTTATTTCAGCATTCTTTTCTTAGGTTTTTTCCACACAAACTAACATTAGGCATGTGCCTTGGCAGAACACTGTTGATCATGCATGATCTGGAAGGTCTGCACTATATTTCGTTATATGCCTGTATTTATTTTTGTTCTAATTTTTTTCTTCCCCCCCCCCCTATTTCTGGCTTTATATAGGTTAAATATACACAATTTGTATCAGTATAGCCACACATATAGAATGTACATTATACTTTGGTTTACAATATGCGTAAAGAAACTAACATATTCTTTTAAAATACATCTTGTCATTGAAAATATTCAGTTACCCAGAGTCATTAAATTATCAACTATTTCATTTCTCCTCAACTAAGCAATTATCGTAAATACGATGAACATTGCATTTTCCACATGCATATTTACTTTTGATGTTCTTTTTGTCTTTACTGCAGGGTTCACATTGTTTTCTTTTCAGCGATTCTGGTGCATTTGGCAACTAATTTGCTGTGGGTTGTTAAGGCTTCAATTTCTTTGAAGCTCTTTCAAATCATTTGATAGGATTGATGCTGTTGCTCTTCTTTGTAGCTGTTGCAACAGTAAAGCTAAGGACAGCACTTTCAAATAGGCCTGTCTCGAGGAATATTTGTTTTAGTTTCCAAGAAAGATAACCCTAGAATTAGTGCCTGCAATATTCAACATGTGGTAAAAGATTACCATTGGCTAGCCCTTTCTTGTTCTGGCTACATTGTACATTGTATTTATCTACTATATCAACTCCAGATCGTGAAATTACAGCATGATTATTTCAGGCTTCTTCTCGGCACTTTCTGACAGTGGGTCTGAAACATGTAGACCTGAGGTCAAAACTATTATTTACATTTTTTTTCCCAAACATATGAAACAGGTGTTTCATTTTTGTGAATTCAAATATGCTTTCATATTGGCTGCAACCTTTAGAAGTAAAATTCCTGGGCAGCTCCTTTTTATTCTTGCAGTGAATTTGCTGAAGTCACTTTATAACACTGCCCAAGAAGCACTTGTTACAATTTTTCTTTCTCCTACTTCTTGAAAACTGTTTAAGTTACTCTGTATTTACATGTTGTTCTATGATGAATCTCTTCTCTTCGATACTTTCACTTCATACATTTTATTTTACATTATAATATGCTGCTATCGCTAGAGAATACTGTGTCACCATACTCCAAAATGGTTTCAATTTTGCTGAAATACTTGTTTCTACTTTAGCTTGACAAAATACTAATGTGACCTCAACTCTAATGTAGGTCTTTGACAAAAGCACCTGAAGGTTGTTTCTGGTCTGTGTTGGAGAAAGAGGCAACAATAGTGTCTGGCAGCTCACAATGTCATTAATTCATGAGGTCATTGTTAAATGCATTTTGCAATGTTGTTATCACAGCATTGCTAGTACAATGTTTTCTAACAGGGCTAAGCCTTGTGACTTGATGAAACTCTAGCCATAATCTGTTTTAGAAAACACTACAGTTATGTATGTGAACACATTCCTTACAGCCACTCTTACATTTCTTTAGAAGATAATCTCTCTTAGAACACATGCCAATTATTTAGTTGGCGGAATCCAAATGTTTAATAAAATATGCAAGGGGGAGGCAACATTTCAACAGATTTCAAAAAAAAAAAAAAAAAAAAAAAAGAGTTTAGGTTTTAAGGTTCTGAAACTTGTTTCTAATATTATAAGGATAACAGAATAAACTCTTGAAAAATGACAAAAAGCTGAATTTGCTCTTAAAAATGACTCATAACCTTTAAAAATTACCCTGCCAGTTAAAAATCTGTACATATGCAGAAAAAATTACCCATGAAAGTGGTTCAGTTTAATTCAAAATGTTATAAGCCCCATATATTTTCTACATATGATGATCCCTAGCATCATTAGAAAAAAGATTGTAAAATCATTAAAATTCGGGTCCTAGTAATGAGCATCTTTTTCTCACATTAAATAGTAAACTTGAGTGTTACAAGTTTAATGCAACATGGTATATACAAGCAGGGCCACCTATAAAAGGGGCAGAGTGGGCATCAATTTGGGATTTGTTTACTACCTGTATAGAATGTTATATATAATATTCTGTTACAGATCTAATAAAATTTGTTTAGTTTGTTGCCACTATTTTGTATTCTTCCATAGAGTAGAAGGTATGGCTCTTCTTTCTAATATGTGACGCAGCTATTTTTTCTAAGCCCATCGCACTTTTTATACAACTATGATGTTTAATATAATTTATTTACTTTTTAGTGCAATTTTGTGCTGGAGGGCATTCTTTTAACATTACTGAAGTCATAACTTAGTTGTCTATTTAATTACTTACCGCATATACAATATATCAAAGAATTCAGTGCAGCCAAACTATCCTGGTTTCCCCACTGAAAGTAATGCTGCCAACAGTCTTATTTGTCTCTAAATTACACTATCTAGCAAAATAACTACAAAGTACCGAAATTGCACTACCTATAGTGAGTCCTTCCAGGCTTAAAGTGGGGATGCACTTAAACATTGCGGTTTGTATTACTCCGCAATGAAAATGTGGTCAAAGCCATCTGCCGTCAGCTGTTTACATTTGGCTCATCGCCAACCATGATAATATTTCATTGCAGCAGGATTAGAAAAGCACTGGGCTCATATTTACTAAATAAACTAAAATACTAAATCAACTAATTAAAGAAACTGTCAAAGGACGGCATTTCATGACGGCAAGTTGGTCATGGTAGCTCAATGGGTTATAGCGACTGAATGGAAACAAGGGGATCCGTGGTTCAAATCCCGGCCATGGCATTGAATTTTTCATGTTGGCTCTATCTTCCAAAGGAAAGTTAAATATAGTTTTGTGAGTGAAAACTAATGTTAATCTGTTTTAATAGCCCAATCAATAAACCTGTTATTACTGCCAATATGCAAAATGATGAGATGCCTACCTTTGTCAGTTTTATTTGTTTAAACCTCTATAAAGCCCAGAAAAAGATGCACTTTTCTTTGACTCTACAACTGTGTCTGTCCAAGCCTTTGAAGTGACATGTCCATCATTTGCCTAGGTTTTGTTTAAGTAATAAATTGTGAACCCTTCTACACGAAATTGTCTCACAGATCTCTGGTAACGTCTTCTCGGCATCACAATGTCTTCCCAGTCAATTATCATGTTAATTTTGCTTCTATTTGAAAACTGAAACCCGATACTTTTCAGCGAAATGTGGAATGTGGTTCTCTTAAAATTTGGAAGATCTGGGTCACCGTTCACTAAAGCAACTTATCTATAGTAGGAGGCTGGTGGTTTAAAAAGAAATTATGCACTTTAAAATGAGTAGCACTCTTAAAAACATCCACTTGCCCTAAAACACTACATGGCCTTCCCCTTTCCTTTTTAGAGATTTTTTACAGTTCATGTTTATTTAATTTTGGTTCTCACATTTGAAACGGTGTTCACAGATACACCAGTTCCTTCAGACGTTGAGTTTCACCATAATGTCGAAGCATCGTTTCACTGCAGTGAACACAACTAAATCGGGGAAGTACAAACACCAAGTGACAATAAAGGAAGTAAAATGTTTAAACTCATTAAAATGCTTTAGAACTTGAATTAAGATATTTATTCACCCCGCTCATTACTTGAATTTATCCAATAAGTGATAATATACGCAATGTAGTAACAAGCTATTTCCACTCACAGTTCACTGTTTCAATGGCTCTAAAAGCTGTGTTACGGCGCAATGCTGACATCCATACACACTTTAAGGCTGGATCTGTGGACCAGACAGAGTATAATACTGATGTCATGGACTGGAAAACACAGTGCAGATAGTTCTTAGCTTATTGTCTCTTCTGCTACAATTCCTCACCTACCCATAGCTCATTGTCTTCTAATTGTTCTATAATATGTGGAAAATTTTGAACATGAGAGGGGGGAAACTGATAAATGGGAGCCCGCCATTGTAACTTACCTGGAAAAAGAATTTAATGGCAGTTCTATATAAATGTATAAATAAATAAAATCTGAATCATGCATTCTTTCACAGCTGCAGTGGCTAATTTTGAAAAAAGAAGTTAACCTCACTGCTGGTCATAATTTTCTGCAGGAATTAAGAGTTATATGAAAATATAAATAGTAAACCTAATAAAACTTAAAAACTTACTCACAATATAGTGAAAAGCATGTAAAAACATGCCAGTTGTGACACACATTGTTTTCAAATAGATATGTGTTCCCTTAGCTATATCAGACAATTGAGATAGTATTATTAAGAAGTTTACTAAATGTTAAATAAAGTCAGTCCAGTTTTTACCTGGCAGAGCATGAAAAATTGGAGGTTTGAAGAGCACTTCAAAGACATTTATTATTCTTAGTAATTGCTTAATTTATACAGTAACTTCTGTGAAATAGTGTAATGGTATGCTTTAGAAACACATAATGTAATTTAATGTTCTATATCAATCTCGCAGCAGCTGCAAACATGTAAGAAAGTCTTGGCATGAAGCATTTTATTTTCTAGCACATTTTTATATACTTAAAATGTTCTTTAATGGATTAGGTTATCATAGAGACATGCTTGATTGACACCAATGCAATGGCCTTCAAGAAGTAAACTGCCAAAAGCCATGTGCTCCTTTAAACGATGCTAATGTCCAACAAGAGGAGATTAATTAAAACCAATTATTTGTTAGGCATGTATCTGTTTACAGCATGCATTTACAATTAGAACTACCTCCAATGTCACCACTATTACTTCCTTACATTTTAATATGACCATGAACTGACACATGTAGGCGAGGTCATTGAGGTACGGTCTAGTAAACAAAGAGGTTTGCAGTTCAAATTACAAAAGGAGCATCCTCCCTGACGGAGGTTTCTTCCAGTTTTCCTCAGCTCTCATAACTGGCAAACGCTGAGGAAGTACCTTAAACAACAAAGACCTGGAAGGTTTCCTTTCAAAGTCTCCTTCCCCAATTATCCTTTAATTTAAGGTATCATCATTGTCCACTGCCCGAGATGCTGTATGTAGTAAGAACAATTCTTAAGACACTAATTAAAATAAAAGACGCACTAAAGATAGTTTCTTTACAGATATTAAAATTTTAGCCAGAGTCCTAAGCAAAAGAAATTCTGGTGTTGCAGCAACTACTAATAGATACACAATGCACAAATTTGAAATAGTAAAATATTTTAAAATCCAAGTATGACTATACATACTCTGTCTAAATCCTGAGATGAGTCTGTAGCAACTACAACATCACTGTCATCACATTCCATCTCCTGAAGAAGTGAACGAGGACCTCGAGGTGATGAACTGTGTGCTGACAACACTTCAACACGTTCTCCAAGCATACCATTTGTTTTCCGTAGCTCTTCCACTTCCCGCTGAGCTTGCCGTAACTGAAAAACATATGATATCAAAATATTTGCACTCAAATGCAAATGTTGATTTTATTTTAAAAACGTAATTGTTATGTACAAGAATGTATCCAACACTAACACATGAATCCTATCTTAATATTAATTAATTTAAAAAACTTCCCAAGTACATTACTTGATTTGAAGGAAGCAAGGAAAGCTTGTATTTTCCTTAGACTTAAAGATTGAAATGTTAAAGAGAGAGAGAGAGAAAGAGAGAAAACAAAGAAAACGTATGAAGCTCCTCTCTTAAGACTTCTAATGCTCACTTTGAGGGTTTTAAGTTTTAAACCATAAACATTAGAATTAATCAACTTTATTATTTCCTGGCTTGAGGAGTGCACTTAACAAGGAATTTGGGTTGGAAAATATAGTAAACACACAGCAATCATTAAATAGCTTCTAATTTCAAACTAACCACAGGCTGGCAGCTGCATCGCAATAAATGCATTTATTGGTCACTTATTGCTTTGAGAGTTGTAGGATAAAGTATAATCAGAAGAAATGAAAACCTTCAAGAGAGAAAATGAGTTGTTATAAACAATGTTTATCTAAAATATTTTCCGGTGTCGATGCGGTGGAGCACATGGTCCATGTGGCCGTAGTAGCTGTTACCTTAGCTCAAGATGCGCTGTCGAGAATGCAGTCTTTTCCTTGTCTCTCGGGTCTAGAGCCACCTGCCAGTAACCCAACTTCAGGTCCAGGGTCGAGAACCACTGCGCACCAGCCAGCATGTCCAGGCTGTCGTCAATCCAGGGTAATGGGAAGCAATCCTTCCTGGTGACAGCGTTCAGCTTCCTGTAGTCCGTGCAGAAGCGTAGCTCTTCTTCGTTATCAGAACTACAGGTGAACACCAAGGGCTGTCAGATTCTTCAATCACTCCCCTGGATCTCATATCCTCCAGCATGTCCCGAACCGCCGCTTGTTTCGCCAGCGGAACGCGTCCAGGTGGTTGCCGAATAGGCCGGGCATCTCCGGTGTCGATGCGGTGGAGCACGGTCCGTGTGGCCGTAGTCACTGTTACCTTGGCTGAAGACGCGCTGGTATGGTCTCAGCAGTTGTCGAACCTTCCCGAGCTGTTCTGCGGTCAGGTGATCGGCCGCCCTCTCTAGTAAGCCTTCCAGCCCGGGCACCAGGTGTTGCGTCGGCACCGGCACCTGGGTCTTGTCGACTGGTGTTACGCTGACCACGGGCTCGCACGTCCCGGCCTGGACGTCGTGATCGAGGTCTGTCAGGTTGAGCAGCCTCACTGGCACCTCCTCTCGGCACGGCAACGATGTCCTGGCTACACAGAGTACGTGCACGGACGTCTTCCGGTCCAGCATCAGGTTCTTCGTCCGCTGGCCTTCCAGTCGCGCCATCACCACCACCTCGCTTCTCGCGAGGACAACCACGTCCTTCCTCAGGACGACCCTGCAGATTCCAAGGCACTCTTCGGGTTGCCGGAGCATCACCTCTTCATTGAGCCGCAGGACCTTCCTGCCGACGTCGAGGGCATCCAGTCCCAATATCACCTCCTCAGCCACCTTCGCGACGAACACCCACTGATGCACGGCACTCCGTCCAAAGGTCAACTTCAGCAGGGCCTCCTTCTCCAAGGGCAAGGTGTCGCCCGATGCCGTCAAAATCTGGTATACTTGGCTCGGTTTTCTTGTCAGCAAGCCCCTGGCTACGTCAGGTCTGATGACGGTCACGGTGTCCACAAGCACGCGGTACGGCTTCCCTCTCACCCAACCGTCCGCGATGAGGCTATCATCCATACGCCGGCTGACGGCGCGCAATGTCACTCAAGGGGATGGTGGTGAGGCGCCGACGTGCCCCTCGCCACGACGGACCTTACTCGTTTTCCGGCTGCTGTCCCTGGTGTGGACAGTCTCCAGGTGTCCCGGGAGGCCACACCCCCAACACTCGCCACTTGGTCTTCGCCGGCTTCCGTCGACTGGCCTTCGGTCTCCAGTGTAGCGGATACTACTTGTTCACGACGTCGGGGTAGCCGTCACCTTGGCCACCTCCATCCTCAATGCTGCCGCTAGTGCCTCGTGGATGGTATTGTAGTCGCCGAGCATTAGGCGCTGGCCTATCTTGACGTATCGTACTCCTTCGACGAATGTAAAGGCGGCCTCTCGGGATACGAACTCGGGTGGGAGATGCGTACTAAGGCTTTGCTGACCAGCTGTTCGATTGCCAGGGCGAACTCTTGCAGCGTCTGCCCTGGCTGCTGCGATCTAGATTTCAGCTGGCTGCAGTAGGCTGCGGCTAAGCGGTGACTTCCGAAGCGGTTTTCCAGGGCCTCCCAGATGTCCTTGGGCGCCGCCGCTGTCTGGACCGCGTTCAGCACCTCTGCGGTCCGTCCCTGGAGGCTGGCTATAAGCTGTGCGGCCTCTTCCTCTGCTTACCACTTGTTGTGCTTGGCCACTGTAACGAATTGACGGCGGAAGACTTCAAACGTTGACGTGCCGTCGTACTTTGGTGGTTTGACGCGCGCAGATGTTGTGTCGGGTACCGGCACGTCGGCCTTTAAATCCTTCATACTTCTGCCGACGATGTCCTCCACCATGGCGTTCAGGGACTTGGTGTTGCTGTCGGCTTTTCCCTCTAAGTCGTTAACGCGGTTCGCCAGGTCCTCAACGCACTCGTTCACTTAACCCATCCGCTTGCCCAGCTCTGTGACGTCCTCCTTCACGCCGGTCAACTGCTCTTCAAATTTGGCGGCGAGGGCCTCGTTCGCCACCTTCATTTCGGTTGCCAGACTATCGTTCGCCGCTTTCATTTCCGTGGTCAATTCGGTCTTCATTTCTGTGGCTAATTCGGTCATCTTTGCGGTCATCGTCGTGGCCAAGTTGCCAAGTTATCGTCTTGGCAGCGAGGGTTTAGCCCAGAGGTTCCACCCCATTAGTCCTGAACCCGTAGGAACTGGACCCGGGCCTCTTGCTACCAGGGAGTTATCCGAGCTGTCCCAAAGGGCGCTCGGCGTCCTCTGTGGGTCTTTCCATAGGGCAAGACCTTGTTTCCTAACAAGCCCCCCCATCTGGTCCTATGGACTCAAGACGGGATGGAAATGGATACGCCACTTACGCGCGCCAACACCAAAGGTGAAGACTACCGAGAACCTCGGTGGAGCCGCCTGGTGATCTAGCACACCTTCTACTAGGTTAGCAGGCTAGTACCCGGGAGAATTAATGGCTTCCCTCAACCCCGTCCAAAGACGTACCCGATTCCCACGGGTATCGGGAACACACTGCCCCCTCGAGTCCATCCCAATCCGAACAACTCCCGAAGGAGGGGCTCAGATGTTCGGCCCGAGGTTCCTCTAGTAACGTCAGAGATACCACGAGTGCTAAAGGTCCGCAGCGCCCGCACCACGGCAGCTGAAGGGGACGGATCCCCTCCCCTACGGGAGGCAGCGAGGGTGTCATTCGCCGTCTTCATTTCTTTCAGCTCGGCGGTGAGGTTGTCGTTAGCCATCTTCATTTCTTTCAGCTCTTCTAGAATTTTTGCCAATGCAGCGTCCATTGTCCATCCCACTTCTGACAGCAATTGTGACTTTGTGGGTTCGTAGAATTAAAAGTCCAGTTTGCAGAAATTCAAAATGCTCTTTATTTCCGTAGAAAGGCTCATGTACAATTTTGATTTCAGGAGAATGACATAACACACACCAATATAGTCTCTCATGGCTTCTGCACACGTAAATAAACAAAAGAATTCGCTTTCAAATCACTGCACATTCAACTCACAACTCAATACAGTTTAAATGTCCACACACACAATAAACAGCCTGCCGACTCTAACTGCCGTCTGCACTGCACAATTGCAACTTCTTTCCTTACGGCTTCCTGCCGGACTGACTGTCTGTCCGTCCATCCATCCGTCCGTAGTGCTGGCTGGCTGGCTGTATAAATCCAGAAGGTTCTTTTGCTGCATGCCCGCCCGTTAAGGGTGTTACCGCAGGTAAGGTTTTTCATTTGGGATTTTGTAGGATATGTTGTTGGTTTTGAGGTTAAAATTTTATGTACCTTCAGGTTGTGTTGCAATATCTTGCATCCTGCTGTTTTAATTTTAAAGTTTGTTATTTAGTTGGAAAATTTTGATGCCAAACAGCTTACATGATTTTGCGGAGCTCAGCTTTAGCTGCTGTTAGGATTAGCTCCTGGGTATCTCGGGTGCCCGCAAGCCATGCGGGGTACTCGGAACAGCCTGGAACGGCATCTAGTGGGGTCGTAATCTCCCAATGATCTAACAAGGGCGCTTCTATGTCTGGGTAAAGTAACATATAATTTTGATGCCCGATGCCTAATTTCATCCTCCAAGTATGGAAGACCCGAGGCTTCATGAAGCAACCTGGTAGGAAAGTAACGACCCACACTTTGAAGCCATGCTAACCAGCTATCTGCGGCTATGCCCCAGATCTCGCAGACATATAGCATCACTGGAATTACCAGAGCTCGGAAGAGGTATAACTTCAGACCAACCGGCATCGAGGTCAACCCCAGCATTGGATACAGGGAAGCAATTGCTCCCTGCACCCTTGCTGCTAGGTCCCTGATGTGCTGGCGAAAAGTTAGGCCTCTATCCAATGTTACTCCAAGGTACTGGACAGAGTGACTGCCTGTCTAGTCCAGTCCATCGCTTTTATACAACATCTGCTGTATCTGGAAGTTTCCCGACACCTCCCGAAGCATCACAGTCTTTCACGATGGCGATGGAACTGTCCCGACGTTTCTCTGGCTCTTTCTCTCCCCACCCCGTCTCTTCTCGGCAAATCATTAGCGGTGCACGGGCCGGTCTGTGAGTGTGGCTTGGCGCTATCTGTCTCTTTCATACCCCGCTTCTCTCTCTCTCTCTCTCTCTCTCTCTCTCTCTCTCTCTCTCTCTCTCTCTCTCTCTCTCTCTCTCTCTCTCTCACGGCTTGCGCTTATGGGAATTGCCTGATGACAATACCTATGAAAAGATAATATTTAACACTAAAGTAATTTCAGCTTAGAAAGGTATAAATGTTCAGGAACCTTGAAAAACCTAAAAGCAGCTTTTCTCTAATGCTAATGATCATGATCATTTTACCTTTTTAATTCCTATGATGGTTACTCTCAACAAATCATAAAAAAAAATCATCATAGAACAGTATATTTTATCTTTGGTGCTTGAGCACGAATACTTGGAGCACTTTAATTTTAATAAAATTTAAACAAATTAAAATTAAAAATTAAAATAAAAAAATATTTGTAGTAAGCTTTTAACACTCTGTCACTTATATTTTTATTTTTTGAGGGACTAGTTTCAAAAGCTATTGCTTCCATTTTCAACCTCAAAGGTCCTACTCAAAATGGAAGCAAGAGCTTCAGAAACAAGTATCTCAAAAAATAAAAATGTGATAGTGTTAAAAACGAACTACGAACAGTTTTTTCAACTAATTTGGACATCACTGTTATTAAATTCCTACAAATATGCATAATTTTAATTTTAGTTCAAATTTTAAATCAAACTTAATTAGGTAATGGAATCTATGCAGTTGTGAATGAAGATACTATGAGTAACCCAATGTTTTGGAAGATAGTTTAAACTGAATTGAGTCATGATGACGATGATGATGATGTACATACAAAAGACAAACCAAGAACATCATCATAAATTGATAAACTAAATGTAACACATTGGTCGTGTAATAGGAAAACAATTACAATATGAATTAATAAAATGCCTACTGGTATACATTTTATTACTTATACAATCTTTACTACCTACATCATAGGAGGTAGAAGAAGCCACCAAATTTTATGCAGTCAACTTAGTAGTATGTTTTACCTGAATTTCCTGTTCCCGTACTTGATGTTCTAGCATAACAATTCGATCTGTTGCCTCATCAAGAGCGGAGCCAAGACCTTCTCGCTGGGTAAGAAGCATCTGCAGCCTCTTCTCCAGTTCAGTTTTCTTTTCTGACATAAGAGCAATCTGGACAAATGATAAAAGCACATTAGTATATACATTCAGAATTGCAATTTTCACATATTTTATAGATTATGACTCTGCAGAAGCCGTATACATGCTTTTCAGCTAGTGGCTGACCCCATGGACAGAGATGAAGGTAAACATGTTTGAATAAAAAAAAAAAAAACAAAGTTTGTTTTTGATAGCATTGTTTAATTAGGAAGAGTATCCCATCACTATAGGTATGTAATTTTTTTTAGTTAATTGATGGAAATTAACCATTTCTCCACACTAGCCGTATATAGGCTAAGATGTTTGATGGATAGAGTCAACATGAAAAATTCAAAGCCATGGCCGGGATATGGCATTGAATTTTTCATGTTGACTCTATCCATGTAATTTTTTATTTGATTTTATTGCACACTTAAATAAAAATAAAGTAGCATAGCAATCCCCAGTGTATTTGTGAGCTGTGTGCAAAATTCTGTGACTGCTACCATGTCATAATGTGTCAGAAGACAGCAGTATCCTTAATGGTGACTTAAAAAATAACTGAACAATGACTCAGTGAAGTTAACTTTACATTATGCACATTGTGCACTTTTCATACTAATAAATGATAAAATCTGTTTTTAAAAGTTTAAATACTAGCTATGATATAAGTTAGCAGCCATATGATTAAAAAAATAATGTATTACACTTACATTACTTTCTCCATTTTTGAACAAAATATTCTTAAAAAACACTTAATCCTCTATCTACTTCATAATATTCAAAGTAAACATTTGCAGAAATTATCATATTGCATTTTTTGTTGTAGGTACAATGGGAATATGGCAATAATTGCACTTTAAGCAACAGTCAAATCGTTAAGCAACTGGTTGCTATGTGATGGCTTGATTTTCTTTTTAAATTTGAATGTCCAAAAGATATAAAAGAAGAAAGCAATAATGGCTTTCATTTCAGAATGGCATAAGCATTGGAAATTTCAAACAAATAACAAGAACTATCTCTGAAATGGTTCACTCCATAAAAGACATGCATTTGACATATATTGTATGTTTTAACAAGCTCTACATATTTTGTGCAGTAAGATTTTGTCTTTCTCTTATAGTTTACCAGTTATTCAAAAGTAATACTGACTGTTGAGAACTTATAAGGATATTCACAAAAATTTCAAGATATACATTTCATTTGTCTTGAAAATATCATAAACACCTAAATCAAAATTGGTAGTCATTTTTGATAAAATCCAAATTTTCAAAAAATTATCCATATAAGGAGTAGTCTGGAGTGGGGGTTTTCTTAAAAATCTTTATGTTGTGTCCTTGGAAAATGTTGCAACCAGCTTTTCACTTTTGAGTTATGCTGTTGCATGCACGTAGTTTTTTTTTTAAAAAAAAGCTCTTTTTTTATATTTAGGGGGTCTTACACCATGCATTTCTGGGGAAATTGTCATATCAAATTTTTGGGTGAAATACAGTACTTTCCTTAGTTACGTAGTAGAGAAAGTAAAAATATGACACATAATTTACATTAAGTAAATTAATAAGATTTTTATATCGAGATTTAACTGTATTGGAACACCACAGTGAAGCGAAAAATTTAATAATACTGATAAGAAAAAACCAGAGGAAAAGTCAGGCATTTACAAAATTAAGTGTAAAGACTGTGAAAAAATTTACATAGGGAGGACAAAAAGAAACATAGGCACTAGAAAGAAAGAACACTTCAGGCACTTAAGATACAAAAATATTGATAAGTCCGCAATAGCAGCTCATTTCTGGTCTGAAAATCATGAAATTGAAGATAGCACAGAATTACTAAAATACGTACAAAAACATAGTGAACTCGTCATATGGGAGAGGATATACATAGAAAAACATAAAAACCAACTAATGAACTTTGAAATCCCGCTAGAAGAGAATCCCACATTTCAGTTCATCACTAAATCAACAGATGGCAGCAACAACCCCAGAATTACCCACACCGCTGGATCTAGCGTCAGTCACACAAGAGCCATAGATGCGAAGATTTGCGAAACATGTCCTCAAAATAGGTACGAAAGTGAAGCAGATGTGTAAGAAATACGACTCATCTAAAATTTAATAATAAGATTTTGTTTATGTAGAGTGTGTGCATGTGTGCGCATGAATATGTGATGCTCAGGAGTTAATAAAATGATTCTCCTTCTTGCTTCTCCATATTTTGATGTTAAGAGTTTCAAAAGATGCAAGGGATCCACAATTTTTTAAATGTTCCATGTCTATTTCTTCTTATTTGGAGCAAAATAAACAATTTAGAGATGCCACCATTTAAATTCTGAAAGATATTTATTCAAGCAATTGGGTTCCATGATCAGTAAAAATGCAGCAACATAGGATTTTCTTGGTAAATTGGGAGCTATTGATGGATCATTCAAAATTTTCTTCCATTTGGAAGTGTTATCTATTGCTTATAATTTGAAGTTACGCTTCTTTTGAAAATTCTTTTAATTGATTCATGGAAATTTTCTTTTACCTCTAAATTGATTTTAGATCCCTTCTTTGCTAAAATACGTGGGTTGGCTGATAAATCCCGGGCCTCACATAGAGATGCTGTCATTGGGCCAGTTTGACATAGCATTATATAGTTTAACTCTAGACTACCTTATTTCCATAGTTACAGGTCAATAGCTTGTTTAGTTTTTGAATGCCAAGCATTTTAAACAAGACAAGTGTAGAGGTTTCATGAAAATGGAGGATTTGAACAAACGAGCAGTGATAAAATACTTCCATTTGAAAGGCTTGCCTAAAGAAATCAAGGAGGAAATGGACAGTACATTGAAATACTCTCCCCTTCATATACAATGATTAAAAGGTGGGTTGCAGAGTTAAAAATGGGATGTATGAGCACTAGTGATGAGTGTCACTCTGGACACCCTGTGGAAGTCAACTCCAGAGATCATTGAAAAAAATTTGTTTGGTACTGGAAGACCACAGAATAAAGTTGTTTGAGATAGCAGAGGCTGTAAACATATCAAAAGGACGTGCAGGTAAGATTTTAAGTAATGTCTGTGTAAGATGGGTGCCACATTTGTTGACACTTGATCAAAAGTTGCAAAGAAAAAGTGCTTCTGTTAATTTGGAGCTCTACCGTAAAAATCCCAGTGAATATTTGAGACGGCGTATTACAATGGATGAAACTTTGATACATTACTACACTCTAGAAAGTAAATCATAGTGAAAATAGTAGATTGTGCCAGGTGAACCAACTCCAAAAAAGGCAAAGTTAATTTTGTCAGCTAACAAGGATATGGTGAGTGATTTCTGGGTTGCACAGGTAATTGCTTTTATTGATTACTTGGAAAAGGGTAAAAGTATCACTGGTGACTACTATGCAAGCTTACTGCAATAGTTGAGTGACAGGTGAAAATAAAAATACCTCATTTGGCAAAGAATAAATTCTTGTTTCTTCACAACAATGCTCCTGTCCATTGTTCAGTCATTGCAATGGGAAAAATGCACGAATTAAAGTTTGAATTGCTTGAACATCCACCCTATTTGCCAGATCTAGCACACAGTGACCTGAACCTCAAAAAATGTCTTGGAGGACGAAGATTTAAAAGCAAATAGGTCATTGGTGTGGTAAACAGCTAATTTGAGGACCATGATGAATTGCACTACAAAGATTGTTTAATTAAATTAGAACACTGATATGACGAATGTATTAGCCTTTCCGGAGATTATGTTGAGAAATAAAGAAAAAAATGTTGTTTTTTTTGTTGTTGTTTTTTTAATTGTGAGGCCCAGGCTTATCAGTCAACCCTCTTATCAGACATTTCATTTGTAAAAACTTCAGTGAACAGGAATCCATTAAGACTATATTTTATGTAGGTTTATATATATATATATAGATATATATATATATATATATATATATATATATATATATTTTATATTTTATGTAGGTTTTGTATTTGTGCAGTCATGTCATGTATTTATTTGATCTTGATCATTTTGGGCCAAGAAGAACCAATAAATAGCTTGGAGGGCAGCTTTAGAATCAGACAGAATAACTTAATTTTTGCATTTATATAACCATGGATATAAACTTATATATATATATATATATATATATATATATAACATCATATTTCCCCAATTTGTTATGAATGGAAAAGAATGGACAAAACGCACCTGCTCTAATTCCTTCATAATCCATAAAATTGATGGTTTCAAGAGTAAAATCTTTGGCTTGAACATCATTAACATCAATTTTATTACATTTTTCATTAAGATGAAGGTGGTAGTGAACCAAAGTTTTATTAATTGGATTATAACCAGAGGGAAAATTTTCTGTTCCAGATGGAAATTCTAACAAGTTTTTCAGTTTCAGGACTGTCTGAAGAAATCCAATGTGTTTTCATATGATGTGTAGAAATTTGAAAGTTAAACCATTTCTTATTAATTTCTCTAAAATTATGAGGGCTTGCATTTAAGTTCCGTCATCATGGGTTTGTTGGATGTAACAGTTAATAAAGCTTCAATTGTAGTTGCTTTAATGCCACCAGTTATTAATTTTAATGCTTGACTTTGAGTTTGTTCAAGGATATTTCTGTTTGAAGATGAAGTTATAAGAACTTTATAACAGTATTCTAATGTGCGTTTAATCTACGTCCTTTGGGTTGTAGTTAATGTTTTCTTAGAACAACCTCACTTTTTACCAGCAAGTCTTCAATTTTTTTAAGCCTATCATATGCTTTTTCACTAATGCTCTCAGTATGCATTATCAGATATTATCTTACCATCTTTCTCTTTTCCAATCCAGTCTTCCTTTGCTGAACTCTTTTTTTCTTCTACCCTTATAGTAACAGAGCATTTCAGGCCAAACGGGTCCATTTCATATAGATACTTGGCTTTTACTTATTTATTATTATTTTTTATTATTTCTTTCTGTGCTGACCTGTGATGGTACAAAGTTGTCCTCCGTTGGCAAAAGGAGGAAAGATTGGTGATCATTATACTGATCTCCCAGTTAAGTCTAAAAGACATGTCAACCAACTGTATGTGTGGTCCTCTAGACATTCTAGGGGTTGAGTAAGGATGATTCAATTGTCAACTCAAAAATTCATGTCCTGAAGAAACAGTTGAAATCTGGTCATAAAATGAAAGTGCTGATGTCAAATATCATTACCTGCATTTATATTATGTGTATTTGCACACCACTCCATGTTGTCCTAAGCAGTGTCAACCAAGTGATTTCTCTCTAACTCTGACTTCCTGGCACAGAGAGACGACCTTACTGAGGAATGTAGGATAGTGAAGCAAGGGGAATGGTGAAGTCTGCGATTTGAGATTGACTATTAAATCAATGTGAATGCATGTTGAACTTTGTATTCTACTTCCGTACATTTTGCTTTCAGTCCTTATATAGGTTTCTGCAGATCAACTGCTACATTAAAAGGTACTAATTTCTCATATGTGACCATGCAGGAAAACTATGTACCTATTTTGTTTGTCATCTGTGATTATTCTCTTGTCCTGATCCTGCAAATTCCTTAATTATGTCTAACTTTGAATAATTATTTAGCAGAAGTCTAAATTCCTTCTTTTAGGGGGTTGCGGAGGGAGGCTGTATGTTATTGTTAGTCAGCTGATGAAATTTAAGAGTACACCCCATTATGGATATGCTTTTTGAAGGTTTCAAATTTCTTTCTTGTATAGAAATAAAATTAATTTGGTTATTATGCACTGTTAATGCAAGATCCATGCAATTACATTTTTATAATACATCCAACTTATTCATCCCTTTTTGAGCCTCATATTCTATTCACATGGAGAGCATACAGAGACTTGAAGATCCTCATCAAAAGTAATAGGAATCTTGAATATGCTGGAAAAGCAACCATATGGACACTTACATCAAAGCAGTCTATGGAACCATAACATGCAATGTCTAAATAGCCCTGATTACAGATTGTGAAATTTACCAGTGACCACAAAAATGCAGAAATAAACACATATAAAGAAAACAGTCAAAAGTAACAGTTCCGAAAAGGAGTCTGATGAATTTATAAAAATTCTTGGAGATGAATTCAGTAGAAGAAACTATAATTTTTCACTATGATAAAATTCAGACATAAATAAAAAAAAAAATTGTGGTACTTACTATCTAAAAGTCACAACGAAATTTCCAAAGCTACTGATAATATTACTTTTGTTGCTGTGCAGAAAATCAGTCTAAAAATATCACACGAAATGAAACTAAATAAATAAAATGCTCAAAAATAACAAATCTGGAAACTGTAAAATAAAGCTCCAAGAATGCACTAAGATATGCTTTTGGAAAATAAAATAAAATTTAAACACAAGATAAAAAGAAATTCTGAAATCTGAAATTGCAATAATGTAATAAATAGATCATCATCCATCACAAGGGAAAAAAAAGGTATAAAAACATAATAGTACTGAGTAAACAAAATCTTTAAGAAGTACTAAACATTGGGATAGTATTTTAGTTAATTGATGGAAATTAATAATTTCTTCACACTAGCCGTATATAGGCTAAGGTTTTTGATCCCGGATGTGGCATTGAGTTTTTTATGTTGACTATCTATTGGGATAATATGTTTTTCATAAAGAAGTGAAAGAAATAATTGAAAAACGTCGATATTGCTAAATATATTATGAGCTCTGAATGTATAAAAAGCCATCCAAACTACTTTGAGCAGCCATTTCCTTTGATCCAGCAATTAACTTTAACTAATGACAGTATGACTCAATAAGTCTTTTAATAATGGGAGGTGTTTCATGTATCCAAGTTGTATATTAGGGAGTACCTAAAATGACTTCTCTGCATGAAGTTTCTGACAAGGCCTGTTTTCTGGTAATAAATGTAAATGCAGTCATTCATTTCAAGTAATTTCAATTTCTAAATAAATTCTTTAACATACCTCTTCTCTTAGCACTTCTAGACTGCTCATATGATCCTGCAGGCTTGATTTTTTCAGGTTGCACTGATCTCGCAGACATTGCAACTGTGCAGTCATTTGTTCTTCTGTTCGACTAGACTGCAAAAAACAAATATTTGAATCAGAATTGAAATCTTCAGAACAATTTATTAATTTAAAGAAAAACTATTTCAAAGTATACAATTACTGAGTCAGGAATCACTTATTCAGCCAACAAGAAATGCATTTCTTAGTCAATACTTCTGATATATTTATTAATTTTTGTTATTAAAAGTGACAAAATATTAAATTGTAAATATTCTTTTTCTTATTTTAAAATTGTTTTTAACCCTCATATTGTTTTTACTGGTCCTGCGCCATGGCATAGCAGGATAAGGTGGCATGCCTTGATTCCTAGCCACGGAAAGCGGCCCGGGTTTGATCCCACCCATGGGGTGCAGATTTTAAGTCCCGGGTATACGACTGGTGCCCACTCAGCATCGTGAGGAAAGGGAGGAGCTTACACTAGGTAAGCGGCCTTGGTCACGAAAACCAACGTTCCGGCTGGGGGATGCCGAGATGCTGACCACATCTCCTCCCTGTATTGGTTGGATGATTGCCCCCCTCTGCCTTGCATAAGTGGGTGCGAGGCCGTCAGTTGGATTGGTAGCCTTGGCTTTCTTAGGGCTGTTGCGCCAGGGTTTAAATATTAATAGTTTTACTGACTTAGATTTTAAGCACTCTCAATTTTGTTTGTGGTATATCTCATATATTAGATTAAGATTGGCATGATCAACAGCATATTAAAACTCAGTGTAAATAGCCTGTTATTGTTTTCCTCAATTTAGCATTCTGCATGCTATATATTTAATTTTACTGCTGAATTTTAGAGAATGTGGATATGTGGCTTTACTTGTTTATTATTGATCCATAATCCTTATTTTGATAGCCAATGCTTTTCAGGCTGCATAAGCCTTTCTTCTTACACTTTTATATTTGTTCATTATGTTTTATATATATATATATATATAGTAACTGGTTCTTACAAAAATGAAAATATGAGTTCATAAATTGAGCTCCTGGCAATAAAAATATAAATCACAGTAAATTGTCAATTTTTTCTTGAATTACTCTATAAAATGGAGTAGTATAACCCAAAACAAATCTTTAGGAAAAAAGTTCAAGAAGCACTGTTTCTATGTGATCAATGTGGGAATGCTGTATCAAGCTATGATAAATACATATCAGCTTTCTTAGAATTGTACAAAATAAAGTGATGCAATTGTGTGCATCTCATTTTGAAACAAATTTTGTAAAATATGTAGAAGATTGTTAACAGTAATGATTTTTACTGAAATAACTTAGATCAGAGTAACACATGCATCAAAACTAGTAGCGAAGTATGGTATGATGTTTAGGGAAGTGGGTCCTGTATATCTGCAGCTCATGGACTTGGGTTCGAAGCTTGTTGCCTGTATACATCTAGCGCTTCTAAAAACTTCATACCATGCTTCACCCCTGATCAAAAGTCAATGTTTTGAAGACAGTATTAAGTATATACTAATTTATAATTACTTGATATGTACCAAGGATTGTATTTCATGTACTTCCATCTTTACCAGCAGTTGGCCTATAGTTGTATTAAGGTACAATTACAAGTCATATATTTCTTTTTAATTCTGTTTACTTCTTATATGTACCTTAGACCCTGATATAACTAGTGTTATACCAATTCAAGTTCTCTTAGACGTAAAATAAACTAAAATGTCAAAGTATAAACTTGAAAGAAGCGTAGGGACAGTGAAGCACAAATTAGTACAAAATTGAATCGAGAATATATTGACACATTGCTTCACTCACACTGTTTATTCACAGGACATGTTTCAAGAGCTCTTGCTCCTATCCTCAGCTGATACTCGACTAGTGCAAGTTGTAGTGGTTTCTTCTTTCTCAGTATTGTCAATAGATGGCGTGATGTACTTGTCAAAGATGTCCGGTGGTGGAGTTTCAAAATTCATGACTCTATGACGATTTTTGTTAATGAAGATTTTTTCCCATACGGAAAGGTCTATGGGGTGATTAACGTATTTTATTAGAGATGTTTCCAAATTGATGTCATGTCTAGTATTCAAAAAATGAAAAGCCACTGCTGATTTTTCTGTTTCACCATTTTTAATGTTTCTCATATGTTCTTTAGTTCTGATGTTAATATTTCTTTTTGTATATAAATTTTAGGGCAAAACAAAAACAAAAAGAAATATTAACATCAGAACTAAAGAACATATGAGAAACATTAAAAATGGTGAAACAGAAAAATCAGCAGTGGCTTTTCATTTTTTGAATACTAGACATGACATCAATTTGGAAACATCTCTAATAAAATACGTTAATCACCCCATAGACCTTTCCGTATAGGAAAAAATCTTCATTAACAAAAATCGTCATAGAGTCATGAATTTTGAAACTCCACCACCGGACATCTTTGACAAGTACATCACGCCATCTATTGATAATACGGAGAAAGAAGAAACCACTACAACTTGCACTAGTCGAGTATCAGCTGAGGATAGGAGCAAGAGCTCTTGAAACATGTCCTGTGAATAAACAGTGTGAGTGAAGCAATGTGTCAATATATTCTCGATTCAATTTTGTACCAAACTAAAATGTGCTTCATAAATTCCTTTTCTAGCTCTGTTCTAGCCTAAGGTTAAAGTTGCTGCATTTTTGCTTTTAGTTTTAACAATAAGCATAAACCAATAGTTAGCATAAACTAGTTCAAATGAAATATTTTGTGTTAAAATTGCTTTACCTCTTTATGGTACATCTCATAGCCTTTGTCCAGATTGCATAATTTATGTTCATTGGAAGCCTTATTTTAATATATTTCCTATTTTAGTATCTAAAACATTTATCAAAGATTTTAGACTAACTTCTTTAAGTTGGTTGGTGAGTCGCTGATTCTGCTCAGTGAGCTCTGCTATCAGTGCTGTTTTCTCCCTTTCTGTTTGCTTAAGGGATGATTCTCGTTCTGTGAGGGTTTGTGTGAGTTCCCGGATGTCTGCTTGCAGTTCCAGAAGCCGGGTATCATATTCTGATTGGGTGGTCTCAAGCTTCCGTCGCAGTGAATGACGATCCTGCTCCAGCAGCTAAAACAATAGAATTTCACCTAATTATAACCTCTTTAGTATATGTAGTTGCTTATATAGGTAAATGAAATCTGCTATTTTTCTTTTACTGTCACAGAACAAACTAGAAGGCACCATACGTGTATTGATTTATTTATCTGCTTTATGCTTTTATTGTCCTTTAGCCATACATGTTAGGCAGTGAGTGAATGGAAGTATAAGTGAACCTCCTAAATAGTGAAGGAAATTCAAATGTAAAAATTGAAAGAAAATATTTAGGCAATAGTGTTTTAGATACTTGCATTCATAATTTAGTATATTTTATTGAAGGAGAAATTGTTAAATTAAATTCTTCTTCTATTTTAATAACTTCTTTATGAACAGTATCTGGAGCATACCCATAGTTTAACAAATACTTAGCAAAATTAAGTATTTAGAAAAGAGAACCAAACCACCTATAATTAATTTTTAATTTACATGAAATCTCTGCAATTCAGATAACAGAACTGCCAGAGAAATCAAATTTTGCTTCTCAAACTACACATTACATTTAAAACTGTTGATCATTGAAGCTCAGTAGCAAGACTAACAGAACAATAACATTTCTGCTGTTCCTAAGATATTACAAGTAAAAAAGTAGCCTTTCTTTAAACTTTGTTTTAACTGAATGGGCTGTATTGGATGGTGAGTGAATGAATTGGGAATGACATGAATGAGCCCAGGATCTAAGAAGCTTAGAGTTACTCAACAATGTTATTTCATGTGCCCCTCCCTTAATATACTCTCTTAATATACTTTAATATAACCCTCCCTTTAAAAGAAAATCCTTATAATTCACCATTCACCATTCGAACTCTTGAATGTAGGCAGACCCATCAAACTTTCACCAGAGAAGTTGGCACCAGAAGTTCTTTTAATTAGATTTATTGGTAGTAATTCTACATGACTTTGGATATTAGGTGTCTTATGAATTTTAAAGACTTCATAGACTGTATATTTCTTTCCCTTTAGTAGCATTAGGATTGATGCCAAATTCTGAAATCTTTCTATATATTCTGCATGTGGCATATGAATAAACTAGTTAGCTGTATTATTTGTTCCATACATATGTGTAAGGTTAGATGATCCATGCAAATAATTTGCACAGCCATGACAAAATACCTAACTACACCATAAATTGTCATTCACCTGTGCAAAAATAAAGTTAAGTGCCATTCATTTAATCACATTCATACCAACATTTTTATTTATTTATTTACTTCTTATTTTGTCTGTTTTTTTTTTTTTTTTTTTTTTTTAACTTGAGATTCCACAGTATGTTATTTACTTTTAATGGTAATACTGCATAAATTTAAGAAAATAGAAGATGTCTTGGCACTTCTAATATACTTAGGTACAAGTCATTACAATATATGTAAATCAGAAAGCATAATAATTATGGTCTTTGACAGAATTGTACATGAATGAGATTATGATTAATTATTTAAGGATTGTTAATGAAGAAAAGATGTCTGCTACATCTAAGCTGTGATAGTGAAATCCAGTCATTCACACTATTAGCAAGCATAACCATAACTAAGAAAAAAGCCTACAAGTTAGTGTAATTTAAAACCACATACCTTATGGTTGATAGCACTGTGACGTTCCTGGCAGATGAAAGTTTGAAAATTTAGTTTTAGTTGGTTTTATCATCACATGGAGTAATAAAATATTGATTGATAAATTTGTCATATGCCCTGTATAATGCTTCTAATGAATGTTCATTAAGTCCTTCTGTTATGTATTTTCATTGATATTTGCTTCAAACTCTCTGCAATCCTTAGTGATACAGACAATATAAAGGATATTATTAAAAACACTAACCATTGACAACTTCTCATTTACTTCTTGATTTTCTCAAAAATATATCTATAACTTATTATAGTACAATTATTAACATCACACCATTTCATGATAATTTATCATGGTAGATAGTTTATCTCTGACATATATTTGAATGAACCTAACATTGTTAGTGTCAAAATTAAGAAGCGAGAGAGATGTTGATAAAGAAGAATGCAGAGTATGAGAACAGGAAAACAATGGTGTGAAATGTGACACATGAGACATACACAAATGACCCACTAGCTTATATTATACTCGCAACTCTTAAGAGTACACAATTAAAAGTTAATTTCACAGGAAAGAGAGAGTCAAGTTCAACACTTTGACTCATAATATATGATAGTCACACTACTTTGAACAATAGTATATTCTTCGTAAATGTTTGTATTCATCCAGCACTGTTTGCAATTTAAGGTCAATGACAGAAAAACAAAATAGGAAGGATCTTGACATGAGATTCAGATTCGAGGGCTCTCATAGCAACTAATTCTCATCAGTTCAATAAATATTTACTGTGAGATTTCTCTACAAAAATATTAGGTTTTTAAACATTTTACACTTAAAATTACAACTTACAACATATAATCTACAACAATCATTTGTATTATTTCATTAACAAAATTAATCCACTGCAAGTTTACAAAAATGTATCTTCTACATATCCACAAAGGTTAGTATTGAAAATTTCAAATCTAACAAGTCTTTTCATTTTATGATCTGCACTACTGTTAATTTGCTCAATGTAATCTGGAACCTTGTTATATACTAGTACTTTTGAGTAGTGTGTTATTTATGCTTCTGGTCAGTCTTGGTGAATGTCAATGAATGTATTATGCATGATTGGAGGAATTTGGTAACAGTGACATCAAAATTATTGAAAAAAATATATGTAGTCGGTTTTTTTTTTTTTTTTTTTTTTGACACTTTGTCACCTACATTTGAATATTATTGAGGGACTAGTTTCAGAAGCTGTCGCCTCTGTTGTCATCTACTCTCTTCTCTCTGGTGGTGGAAAACTATGAACTTCTTTGTCAAATTGTCTACTGGTGGATTTCAAAGTTAATTTACTTGGTCCTTATTTTTCCACATGAATATATTCTATATGTTGTCAGTTATTTTGATTTATCAGTCTATTTAGTAATTTTGGATTTGGATCAATGTCATGACTTTTGTTCCAAAAATGAAATACTACTAACATTTTTTGGATGGGAATATTTTATTCAAAGTCTTCGCGTCACATTCGGGAAAGATGCCGAAATTAAAACTGACTTATCTTTTTGTTTCAATTTGATGTTTCTAAAGTGCTCTTTGGCTTTGGTTTCAAGGTTCCTTTTAGTTTGACCTATGTAGCATTTTTCACAATTCTTACAACTTATTTGGTATATTCTAGATCTGTTAATTGATGGGATTTCATCCTTTATTTTTGAATTTAGCAATTTTAAAACTGAGTTCCAAGATGAGAGTCCCTCAATAATATAAAAATGTAAGTGATGAAGTGTCAAAAACAAAAACAGAGTACAGATAGTTTTTTCAATCAATGAATGTGTTTGGCATTTCTTGTCTGAATATTACAGGATTACATTAACTGCAATTAAGAACATTTGAAATCTCTAAAATATATAAAATTTTATCAACAGTGCTAAAAGCACAAATTGTAAAGACATTATAACTCTGGTATTCAAGTAAGGATATTTTGAAATAATTTATGGTTTTAAAATTACTGTTATTATTCTCTTTTTTTTTATGATGATTTATGTGCCTTGTTTCCCCTGTATTTTACAAATGTGATTAATTGATCAACTAACCCATGATAAAATAAAGAGAAACTTGATACAAACATACAACTGCAGGTTCTTCAAATAACCTGCATTAACATTGACCTTTAAAATTAATGTCACAAGTTTTCTTACTGCACATTTCTGTTAAGATGTATCAAAGATAACTTTAAGGAAAATATATATAATTTGACTAATATGCTGGCAAAAGGGAAAAACTGCATTCAGTTTTAACTGCCATAACTGGTGCTTATTTTCAATCCAATTTTGTTGTACATAAGTAAACTCTATTCAGGTTTTTAATGGCCTAGATGGTGAAATGCAATGTTTCAGAAGTTGTATTGAACTTAAACAATACAGAAAACTGCAGTTTTGGCTAATGGAATTTATTTATATTCATTCATAGATCAGAGGTTAATTTTAGACACATACACATAATTACATAGGTGCATACCAAGGCAAAAGGACAAAAGAAAGGAATAAATTATAAACAGAAACAGTAAGAGACTCTAATCTGTAGTTTTGTGTAAGACTGGAAATAATTATCATTGTACTATTAGATATTACAACTATGGATGATGTGCAATAGAATTTTAAAAAAATATTAATACAACAATCTGCAATAAAATGTCTATTAGATAAAAATATGAAAAGTTTTTTTATATAATTTACAATAACCTTTAGAACAAAATTACAAGTAGAGGACTCCCATTGCTATTTGTAATGTGCTAATGAGATTGTGCTTAAATTGCTTTTACACTATCACAGTGAGGTATACTAGTACATTTATCTTATCTTGTATCATGATAACCTTATTTGAAAATAGAGGATATGAACAGATGATGGACATGATTATCTTATCCACATCACTGAACAGGTCTTGAGTCACCAAACCATATTACACAAATATAACTATTTGTAACAAAAACTTCACTTATCTTAAGAAAATGATGTTAATTTTTCTTTTTTTAATTGAGTCAACGGAGTTGATGGACTGACAATGCAAGCAATTTGTTTGTGAAATTTACCTCAATTAAAAAAAGAAAAATTAACATCATTTTCTTAAGAATAAGTGAAGGTTTTGCTACAAATAGTTATATCTGTGTAATTTTCAATGCTTCACTGTAGCTAACTTCATTTTCTATGTAATCACCAAACCATATCCAATTTTTTTCATGAAAAGCATAATAGGTTACTCTAAAGAGCATGTGACTTCAAAACTGTTCCGTCTTTACTGAAAAACACTTCAGCACCATAATAAATGTCTCCTGTTTCGTAACCAGATGCTTCTTATTCGGTTTCGAAATCGTTGTTACATTCTGGCTCCTGGATTTCCTCAAAATTGAATTCATCTTCAGAATCATCAGCTTCACTTTCAGCCATAACTTCCTCAATGAGCTCCCTCATAAGAATTTGCCATCATACAGTTACTATACTTCAAATTAAGGTACCAAGCTGCAAAACGTCTGTTCTAGCACTGAACATAGCCAATACCGTACATACACGCTGCCGGGAATAACTATGCAGAGATAATAAACTTACACCAGTGCACAGCTGATCCATGATAATCGATATATGAAATGGTAGAAATGTTCAAATGAACTGGAAAGTGTCACATGCGACCACTTGCAAGTCACTGTCGGACATCTCTCGTCAGCTCTTTTTTGCGTGTAGGAGACCTCTGCCCGTCAGGGGTAAACAATCCCTCCAGTACAGTGTTGTGTTATGCCTAGGTATATGTCTTCTAGACTCATTTTTCTGGTACTTCCAGCTATATTCCGCACCCGATTTTTGGCACACAGGGCCCACATAAAGCAGAGATGATACCATCAAACTCTCTAGCGCGTACAGCTGTGAGCATAGTGATAGTTCCCTTGTTAGTTCACTACCCCACACGCGTTACAGTTGAGCCTGTCTACATAAGACGGTCGGTGCGGGGTATATACATAGGTATCGTTAAAGAAACGGCACGTGACGGCACCCAGGTGCCATTAAAAGCGTGGCCACTTAATCTGATGGCACCGTAGGTACTAAATAAACATTTACCTACCATTATAAACGAGATCAAATGGGGCATATAGCACTTGTGGATCTGGAAAGGGCATCTTACAAGCAATTGTTGGAAGAAACTTGTAGAAACTAGGTAGGAGCTTGGAAATAAAGAAGGTCTCTCAGTAATCTGTATATGAAGCAAATAATCAGTAACAGGACAGACCAAATTACGTCACGATATAAGACAGATCAGGCCAGTATAACGGGTCCCCTCTGTAATCCTCTGTGGTCCAGAAGTAACATGTTAGCCTTTGGTTTCTGTGGTCGTGGGTTCAAATCCTGTGAGGGCAATGGATTTAATTCGGGAGTAAAAGTCCTTAACATGGCTTACTTCTAAAGGGCAGTTAAGCCGGTGGCCCCACGTTGCAGATTTACAGCACCTAAAAATCAAAAGCCTAATAAAGAGACCTCTGAGCAAAATTAAGCGGTCTTTCACGTTGAATATAAAATGGGACGCTGAGAACCACAATAGTCAAATAGGTATCCTAAAGAAGTCCTCAATTTCAAATCTCCTCAACATGTACTTGTAGCTGAAAAAAGTACCGAATAAGCTAAATCGAGATAAATGGTTTATGTCGAAGACAAAGAGGAAAGTAAACAAGAGAGATACGCAGATGCTCATATAAACGGGTTACGACCGACTTAGGTTAACATGGGATAGGTAGGTAATTACTGATGGGTGTACTTAAACTTGACTGTTTGTCACTAATACAATGAGTTTTATTAGCATCAAAATCTCCAAATACCTTTGTGCACAAACTAATCATGGAGAGTTCAAATCCAACATTTATTCCATTTCAAGCTATTCCAGACTTGAAGTCCTTTACACAAGTACTTGCAAGAGGTTTTGCGCTCACAGACTAACTTGGACTCGCTGATTATTATTGATAGATTCATTTCATATCATCTATTAATTAATCTTCGAGTTCATTGAGAAATCTCTGAACATCATTCCATGCTACTTTAAAGATTTAAGATGATTCCTATTGGTCACTCAGTAACTTAAGATTATGAAAATATCTGCGTTTGCCTGAATTATCTAACACCATATATATTGAGTTTAGTTCAGCAACGGGGTTTTTGGAGTATGCCTTTTTATTTTAAATTAGCTATAAACAAGACAATTTCAACGAAACTGCAAGCGCATGCAGTGCATGCAAAAAAAGTCTCTAAATAAAAAAATAAAGCAGCATAATTACACCTTCTTAATGAAAGTTTATATTAAAAAGCGAGTACGCTAATCTCGCTTACAGCATTCACAAGGTAAATAAAAATGTTTCCTTGAGATCCTGGATCCAATACCTATGCTCTCTTTCGTCTAGAACCCTGTTGCACTAATCCGTTTGGACACCTCATTCTAGGGGTTCGGAACAAAGAGCAGCGATTATGAAAAGTGGCAAGGTCGAGTAAATTCACTTTCGCAGTAAGCACTTTGCCGCACCAGTAGCTCTCTCACTGAAGGTAAACGCGGCACGAGAAGGAACTCTTACCTCAGTTTCGTTGTGACTCACTCGCAATTACAGTTACGTGTCGTACATCCGCCTCTCACTGGAGCCAGCTTCACTTATTGCCAAACAAATAAATCAGTTAAATCTTGTGTAACACCGTCACCAAACAAGGGAGAAATCAACACAAGACAACAGCGGATTTACCTATTCAGGTTAAAGACATTCTAGCGCAGCACTGAAGACAGCGTAATTAAAATAAAACCTAATGCATATTAATTTAATGTCCTTTTCGACCCATTATTGCTCCAATTTGATCCGTACAAGTTATTCTATGCCCTTGGAGTTTTTCGGACGAAGGTATGTGTGCCTTTATTTATTTTTTTCAGCACAAATTTAATGTCCTTTTCGACCCATTATTGCTCCAATTTGATTCGTACAAGTTATTCTATGCCCTTGGAGTTTTTCGGACGAAGGTATGTATGCCTTTATTTGTTTCAGCACAGAGTACAAATATGTGATGGCTTAGTCTTAAGCCTAGCTGTTTGGCCAAGACTACTATAAAACAAAATTAAGGTATCTAATTAATACCATGACGTTAAGTCCTTACGTTCACCGACATTTTTTTCGCTACACTGACCATCTTCATTTACCCTTTACTTTTCATAAGAAGTTTCCAAACCTGGATATCTGTATCTTTCTCTCTCGTTCTCCCCTCCTGTACGTAAGAGCAGGATCGTTCTATATGTCTTCTTCTATGGTAGCTCAATGCACCCAAGATGACCCAGATCGTGGAGGCTTATGCATTTTAAGACTGTGTCTTGCTCTCACTTCTACCATTTGCTTTCGAGTTTGCGTCTCTATTTTATGACTTTCCAGTAATAGAAATACGACTAGAACGAGAACTTGAAGGCGCCGTAAACAGAGTATAAGACAGTGTGATGTTCCTTCTCAAACTCGCAGTATTTTAATAAGTATTCCGTTTTGAGAAAATTAAAAACAATGCATTTTTTCATGTGTATGATTTTTTTTTTTTTTTTTTTTTTTTTTGGAAGTTTAGTGAAAAAAAATACTGGCAACCTCGAGAATTGTTAGACACATATTAAAATTTCGCTGAACCATTTCTTAATTTTTCTATTAAAAATACCCAATAGCGTATTAACGGCGAAAAGTTAGGTTAAATACAATATATCCATTACATCAGATGATTACAATCAGGTTGAAAGAAAAGACAACGTTTGAGAGATTGAGGAAAAATTCAGAACCTTTTAACAGGAGGCATGAATTGACAGCACTTGTCTTAAAGTTGTTACGTACATCATTGCTGATAATAACTCATGTTTCTTTAGATTTCTCCTTGGCTTACTCTTGTTTCATGATGACGCAGAGGGAGTCGTCGCGTGACCGCACAGAGGTAGGTCTCCTTACTTTATGTTGACCTATTTTTACAAGCTTTACCTCACGAAATCTAGATATCTGCTCGTCATCCAAAATTGCGATGCCGAAATTGTTACAAGCAGATCTGATTACTAAAGAAAGGCCTTTCTTTATAAAGTAAACGTATTATGCCTCAGGCAACTTATATCTACGTTCGACATGACATGGTTCGGACGGAGTGGGGGGAATTAGCACCCTCACCCTCACTCTGTGAGAGAACACCAAGGATGGTTGGACCTGAGGAGAGGGCAGGGCCATTCTAAAGTGTATAGATTAAAACTCCCGGCTGGCGGCTTTATCCTGCCTTCTGCGGACTTACACATCCCCTTGCGCACCTGGAACTCAGAAATCTATTCCGATCTGGAGCAAGAAGATTTACAGAGAACTTTTTCCTGTCATGGACGCCGAAAACATTTAGAACCCTGAAATAGCGAACTAAGATGAAAAATGAAATGAAATGGAGGGATACAGCTTTGGTATGATATAATTATCCTTCCCAGCATTCGCCTAGTGACGCGGGAAAACCCCCGGTAAACTCCATGGGTCAGGAAGGTAGGCCACGAAATCGAACCCACGACCAGTACGGGCCAAGGTCTGAGCCATCCTGCTTAGTAACTCGCGTCATTAGAAAAAAAAATGAATCAGTTCTTTGGCATCTACGAATGTAAGACGTTACACGAGTCTAACATTTTGGGTCAATGAACAAGTTCTTATTAATTATCTTTATTATCGAAGCTCCAGTATATTTAACCCATGCCATCACAATGTTTACAAAATGTTCTTTTGCAATTGCAAACTTTTGATGTAAAAGTTCTAACCAATTAGTAGGAAGTGCTTGCATTTGAAGATAGCAGTCAGATGTCAAATATGGGGACCAGAATGAATATTAAAACGACTTATTTTTCAAATCTCTCGAGTTTTCTCTGGCTAAAACACTAGCACATGTATCTCAGATGATGCAAACCTACTAATAGGTAAAACACACGAAGCAGCCATTCCTCCAGCAAACAAGTCACCAACACCAATTAAAAGGATGTCTGTCTGTCTTTTTTTTTTTTTTGATCTGTCTGTCTGTCTCTTTGTTTCTTACTTTCCCTGTTTCAGTAATTCCAAGAACAGAACCGATACACTTGCCTAGTTTTAGCACTTTGATATCGTGATCTATTTTAAAAAGTAATATGAATATTCTCTGCATTTAGTGTTTACATTCATAGAAATAAAAATCGTGCGCAAAATATAAAAAAAAAAAAAATTAAGTGCCAATGCAGAAACTAAATAACAGCTTTTACCCCTGACAAGCAACTTAACCTAAAATTAGAACATTTATTTTAATACCAGAAACAAATTTCAAGGAAACCTGCACATATAAAATGAGTGTGAGGAAAATAAATTACAAATCACCACTGAAAGATCCAACACCACGCTGCATCTTACTGAAAAATATTTATGTATGCACATTCTTCAAATGTTTTAATTCATAAGATCTCTATTTTGCATTCGTGTATATTCTGTTCCTCGTGTAATCATCCATCTAGCAAAAATAAGTGTAATTTACTAATATCCTTTGGTGGAACAACACTTTCGTACCTGTCCGCCTCGGTAGCGTGGTGGTAGCGTGTCTGCCTCATGTTCAAGAGGTCCCGAGTTCGAATCTCGGTCAGGGTGAGCTACCTGGTTAAGGTTTTTCCAGGGTTTTCCCTTATCCTGAAAGACGTAAATACTCGTACCATTTAGTATGTTAATTATAAAGATATTTAATTATGTAGTTCAAAACTAAAATTCTAACAAATTAACAAGTGAGCAGAGGTTTCCAGGATTTAAAAGTTTAGAATGTCGTATTTTAATATAACTAGTCCTGAAAGCCCACACTTTGACATTTTGTTTTCTGTTTATTTTTAAGATTTACTTGTGGATTAGTAAATGTCTTGTCTATATACAGCACCTTTTAAGCAAGAGTGTGCTACTGTACTCCAATTTCGAGGTAAGTCCTACCCGTAGCTGTAAAACGGCTGATTCACAAGATAAGCGAGTGTTTTCTTAATGCAATTTACTAGACGGGCGTGCAGCAAATTGCCTAATCCTTGTGCAATATGAAGTGACCACACCCCTCCACTTCTCATGCATTTGGTGTCTCCGAAGACATGGTTGACTTACTCCATGTTGTATTTGTCTATTTCTTACCATTTCCCCGTTTCACAAATTTCACAAATTTGTGCAAAATTTCAAAGATATAAAGGGAATACTGATAGTCAAATATTTAGCTTAAACACAATGTTTGATATTTATCAGACTTTTTGGCTTTTAAGTTACTCTTTTCACAGACATACATGTTTAATAAATACGCTTTTTCTTGTTTTAGGGGCCTTCAAAACAGTATTTCTGGCGAAATCTTGGTATCGAAGATTTTCGTGGAATACAGTACTTCCTCTACTTAAAGTACGTAGTAGAGAAAACAAAAACGGCTTTGACTCGATATCAAAAAGGCTGATACTTAAAATAGACCTCATCGCCATTATGGTTTTTTTCTTCAACTGCAAAGCTGAAAAGAAATAAAGAGTAGAAGCTACGAAAATTTACGAAGCGAACATCGTTCATGGATGTACAAATTCGTTAAGATATCCGAAGACTACTGCTTAACATAAACGCATAGTGCAAGGTATAGTGCGATCCGTGGCCTGGCCATAAAACGACCGCAGTTTAGCTTTATTGTGAGGTGACACATGTGGCTGAAATTTTAAAACAAGTTCAACCGTGACCTATGTTAACCACATCCGATGTGGATAAACTGGTCTGGGTGAATCTTATTAGTATAGCTCGAAGCTTGTATAATACCTAGATGAATGCACAGAATTTGCCTTAAACTGTATTTCAGGGCACCCATGCTTACTCGGTCTATTATTGGATCGTGAACCACACAATAAATGCAGTTTTAACAATATGTGCTATGTGAAATGTGCAGGCACACATAGGTAAATAAAATAGGTTCATAGTTTGTTTGGAAAAAAACATTATAACAAATGCAGCTAAATTTAAAAATCTCAAATACTCATACATCTTATATTTGAAGTATGACGTAAGTACTGTTTATTTTAGTTTTATTCGATTGATATAATTACAGAGTATAAGTGTTTAAATTATTAAAATAGTATCAAACCTTAATGACAAAATCCATTTATAATTTAAACATAAACACAATTTGATTTTAATGTTTATATATATATATATATAAAGTATTTGTTACAGAGTAATTCTTAACAATATTTAAAGTGTTCATCTTTAAATGTTATGTTGGTTTTGAAAATCCCTTGTGCTTCTTATAATAATCAACGTATTTCTGGTTTTACTAAGCACAAATTCAAGCTGTATAATTAGAAAGCAGGCTGGAAACTTTATGAAGAAAGAGCGAGTTGGGCTTCAGAAATTTCGTCAGATGGCAGAAGCAGATTTTAACAAACCTGCAGACCAACCTCTAATTAAGTCAGTCACGGGGTTTGTTTCACGCATGGAATAATTAAATCAAATAAGCAATTATCTGAAATATTTATCTGAGACCAACTGCAGATAGCCGTGCATTCACTTTTCTATCTGCCTAATGTTTAAAGAGAAACTACACAGGCCATGCCACAAATTAATGCAATGCTTGGTATTCATCTTACTTTGCTGGAAGAAAACATGCATGCCAGATAATACAGATATCGGACAGAGCTATGAAAAAAACCGTTTAAAATTGAAGGAATGAGGGAAAAGCTGATCAAAGTAAAATTTTTGGAAAAAAAAATGAGATAATAAGGTACTCCGTTAGAGTAGATTAAGTTGTAGCTTCATAGTGATAGTTTGTGGAATACAAGATTATTAGCGTGTTAAAATATGTAAAAGTTGATGTCGAATGAGAAATACAAAACTTTAAATTATACAGTATCTTCATTATGTTTGGAATATTGCTAATAATTCTTTATATATTAACTTTATGGAACAAATACCATGTATAAAAGTTGTTGCAAATATCTAACATACGGACGGCGGTGGTATGAAAAATGACTGATTCATATACACAATGTAACAAAATAATATTCACTTTTTCTATTACGTGTAGTAAGTAGGGAAAGTATTGCATTCCACCCTAAGTTCGATATCAGATTTCACCGGAAATATATGCTTTGGGACCTCGGAATCTTAAATAGAAGCATTGTTAGAAAGAAAGAAAAAAAGTCTGCGCGCATGTGTGAACAGCATAGGTCAAAAATATGAAACCCGTTAAATATCAAAGTTGATTTAAGTTAATTGATGGAAATTAATAATTTCTTCACACTAGCCGTATATAAGCTAAGGTTTTAACAGATAGAGTCAACCCGAAAAATGCAATGCCATGACCGGGATTTGAACCACGGATCTCCTGGTTTCCGTCCAGTCGCTCTTACCCATTGAGCTGCCGTCCTGACATTAAATTCTCCAATAGACTCATATTTCCCGATTAACCACTGGGGGCTCTCGTATTCGAGATACACCATTTGTGGCGACCTACTATTGTAAGTACTTGAATCCCAGGCTTCATCATTAAACTCTTACTATTTAATTAATTCATGGAAATTAACCATTTCTTCTATTGGCATTGAATTTTTCAGGTTGATTATCTATTAAAACCTTAGCCTATATACGGCTAGTGAGAAGAAATGATTAATTTCCATCAATTAACTTAAATAATAAGAGTTTAATGATGAAGCCTGTGGTTCAAGTACTTACGATAGTAAGTCTCCACAAACGGTGTATCTCGAATACAAGAGCCCCTAGTGGTTTACCGGGAAAATATGAGTCAATTGGAGAATTTAATGTCAGGACGGCGCGTTGGCCATGGTAGCTCAATGGGTAAGAGCGACTGGACGGAAACCAGGAGATTCATGGTTGAAATCCCGGCCATGGCATTGGATTTTTCAGGTTGATTGTCTATGAAAGTTGACATTTAAGTTCAGCATCGATACGACACAATTTCCAAGAAAATCTTCCACCTCAGATTACCCTTTACATGGAACATTTTTTCAAGATTTTGATTTGCTCAAAAATGTCTAACAATGTTGGTTAAAATACTATATAGTTAGGATTTGCTTGACAGTTGAAATGTGTCTCTTGAATTTTCTGGTAATGTCCTCAGAAGTCCTCTTCATTCTAGACGACTTTTGCATAAACAATAAACAAAATCTTACTCCACAAAAAGTGTAGATCTTGATACACACAGTTTGTGTCAAATTACATATTTTTGTGGAGTCAACTATTTCCAAGATATTCCTTGTTATTGGTTGAATCTTACACATTTATATATTTCTCAACTGGGATGTCCTTCCTTTTATCTCCTAGACATGCAAAGAGAAACCATAACTTGGCCACCAGCTTTGAAAGATTTGACAGTCACTTTAGCCTACTGTATTCCCATATTCCCATTGTACAGGTAAATGTGTAACGAAACAATTTATACAAATTTTTTATTTCGATTAACATGGAGTAATTAGAAGAATAAGCGTTTGTAAGAAGAGATTAATAAGAGTAAAGAAAGTGATGCGAGTTCAACACATTAGACTTTTAGCTCCTGGCCATTCAAAGAGAATGGATTTTCAAAGCCATCACATAGCGACTATCTCAATAATTACACCATCGCCATCAATTTTCCTTCATAAATGACAGCCTAAGAGCGCTCCGTTACAGACCTGTCTCTCTCTTTCTCTCCTTCCATATGTAAACAATAGAAACGTTCTGGTTTGAGACACATTATACCGATAATTCGTGGCAACTAAATGCGGTTTTCCATAATAAAAATTGCCGAAATATTCTACAACTTTTTCTCTATTGACATAAATAATCAAAGTCTGTTGCATAGTTTATTTTATTATTAAACTTAAGAATATTTCACGAATTTAATAATAACCCTATACTTAATCATATCCTGCGCCGTAGGGTCGTAAGCTAAGGCATCATGCCTTGGTTCTCTGCCACGAAATGCGGCCCGGATTCGAACACACCCGGGGATGCGGATTTTAAGTCCCGGGTATAGGACCGGTGCCCACTCAGCATCGCGGGGAAATTGAGGAGCTTGCGATAGGTAAGCGGCCCTGGTCCGACTTGGGGTGCCAAGGTGCTGACCACATATCCTCGCCGTATTGATTGGATGATCGCCCACTTCTACCTTGTGTATGTGCGCGTGAGGCCGGACCGGTTGGCAGGACCTGGTTCGATATGGACTGTAGTGCCATGGGTTTATCTTTAACTTAATCATGCTATTTCACTTAAATTAATTTTCAAGCTATATTTTGGCTTTTCTTATTTCTGGGGCTATTGCCTTTTGTGTAATGTCGTTTCAAAGTTAACAATCCGTATATTGGAATATCAGTTTGATATTATGGTTTAGGATGTCGTTTGCCTACGATCTTAAAATCGAGTTTAGGAAAGTATTTGAACACCGTATTTTCTCTGGTTAGGACTTCGGTTTTGTCACAGTCTTGGTACTGAAAAGTTGCCAAAGGCAGCAATTACTGTATTAAAGCGTGAATTCGTCGTTTGTGCGAAATATTTAAAAGTGAAAGTGACAACCTGAGTAAGAGAGCGGATCGGATGTTTGGAATCTCACTTGGCACACAGCCTCAGCAGGCAATCTCACGGATATAACGATGCTGCTGAATGTGCAACATAAGAAAGCTGGCGAGCAAACAGTAGCCGGAAGTTACGCTTCTTCCAACCCAAACAGGAAAAATGATGTATCCTTACAGCGTATGTAGCAATCCTGTCTCCCCTTAAATGTATAGGCCATTTTACTTTAGACTGACATCGCAACTAAAGTGTTCACGGTAGTAAAGCGGAACCAGCTCTTATCACGTGATTAACTTCACGTGGTGAAGCTGATCTTTCTGCCTGGCTAAATTTAGATATAAATCGATTTCTACTGCATGAATGCAGGCTAGCAATGAACTCCACTCCAACCTATAAAGGATGCGACCGTGCGAGATGGAAATACAGTAGGCCTTACGTGATAGTGAAATCTTTTAAAACTAGTAGTTATGTGATGACTTTGAAATTATGTTTTCTCTGCATGGCCAAGAGATTAAAAACTATCAGAATTCAGTCAAATAACAAGGAATATCTTCAAAATGGTTCACTTCACAAAATAAATGTATCAGATATAAAGTATATGTTTTAACAAGATCTACGTTTTTTGTGTAATAAGATTTTATGCATATTTTACGATTAACCAGTTATACAATAAATCTAGAATTAAGAGGACTTCTGAGGACATTACCAGAAAATTAAGATTTAAATTTGTCATGAAAATATTTAACATATTGTATTTTAATCAAAATCGTTACAGCCATTTTTGAGAAAATCAATTTTTCGAAAAAACTTTCCATGTACGAGTAAAGGGTATCTGAGGTGGCAGCACTTTCTTGAAAATCGTCTCGCATCCGTGGAAGACACTGGACTTAAATACAAAAAATGTTGTTTAACCAACATTTTGTTTGCGTTATGCGTCCAAACACAACACAGGTGAAAACTCAACTTTAAAATTTTTACTTGGAGTGTAATGCTTCCCTACGTAGTATTAAAAAAGTAAAACCTCCGCAGCGAACACAAAAACAAGGTATCTGCAAGTTGGAAACACAATGGATGAATGTAAACATGAGCGAACATTGCATTTGAGGCATGAAAATTTGAATTATATATGTTCATCCTTGAAGTAATAAAAATATAATCCTAAATGCAAATTCAGTACATGCTTCAACAAACATACTGAGGCTAATAGAAGTTTATTAATAACCTGCTTTTGAGGGGCACTTACCTCATATCATTCATTCAAATCGTTGTTTTTAAATGCCAGTTTTATTTAGGGATGTTGTTTAACTGCTAATGTACTTGATGGATAGAGTCAACATGCAAAATTCAATGCCATGACCGGGATTTGAAACACGGATCTCCTGGTTTCCGTCCAGTCGCTCTTAACCTTTGAGCTACCATGGCCAACGTGCCGTCCTAACATTAAATTCTCCAGTTGACTCATATATTTCCCCGGTAGACCACTAGGGGCTCTCACATCCGAGATGCACCGTTTGTGGCGACTTACTATTGTAAGTACTTAAGTCCCAGGCTTCATCATTTAAATTTTATTATTTCAGTTAATTGATGGAAATTAATCATTTCTCCACACTAGCCGTATATAGGCTAAGATATTTGATGGATAGAGTCAACATGAATTCAATGCCATGGCCGGGATTTGAACCACGGATCTCCTGGTTTCCGTCCAGTCGCTCTTAACCTTTTGACTCTATCTATGAACAACCTTAGCCTATATACGGCTAGTGTGTAGAAATGATTAATTTCCATCAATTAACTGAAATGCTAATGTACTGCTTATGTACCTCTAATTTTGCCGAGAAGTCACTTTATCGAACTTCAGATACATAGGGTGGGCCAAAAGTCACGATCGGAGATTTTCTAGGTTCATGTAGCAAGTGACGTAAAGATGTTGATTTATTTATTTATTTATTTATTTATTTATTTATTTATTTATTTATTTATTTATTTATTTATTTATTTATTTATTTATTTATTTATTTATTTATTTATTTATTTATTTATTCATTCATTCATTCATTTATTTATTGTGTAATTTACGGCCTCCAACGTTGTCACATCGGGCGATGAATGAAATGGGTGAAGTGATGCTCAAAATGAATCCGGAGTCCATGGAGCTTAGAGCTACCTGACATTCGTCTATCAGGATAAGGGAAACCCCGGAAAAACCTTATCCCGGTAACTCGCCCAAACCGAGATTCGAACTCGGGACCTCTTGAACGTGAGGCAGACACGCTGTCATCTACGCTATCGAGGCGGGCTGTTATTTATTGATTGCTACACTAACAAGGAATGGAAATATGAGAAAACAAACATACCCAATTGGGCCAGGCAACGTAGTAATTAAACATCTAATATTTCGGTGTGTTTACCATAATTTCTCTCCTCTCCTCTCCTCTCCTCTCCTCTCCTCTCCTCTCCTCTCCTCTCCTCTTAAGGGATGTTTCTTTCAAAGTCAGGCCGTAATGTTGTTACATAATTGCACTTCCGCCGATCGTTTCCTTGTTGATTTCTTCGACGAACGCTCCAATGATATAGACAGAAGATTACTAACATCAACGCCGCAATGTTTTTAGGTCTTGCCCTGAGTTCTGCATCCAATACAAAGCCTGTTAAGGCAGTCTTATTTTCCAGTTTCCGGAGATTGGTTCACTGGGAGCTGCTTTATTGAAATGTAGAAAGAAGTTTAATCTGATGTCTTCGTACGTTTCCGCCTGTTCGTGCTTTTTCATGCGTCCACACACTAACGACGAGACATTCCTCAGACGTGTATTTGCTTGTATCAGCCTTTTTTTTTTTTTTTTTTTTTTTTTTTTAAATTTACGTCCTCCGACGTTAAGTCATATCGGACAATGAATGGAATGGATGAAATGATGCTCAAAGGAGTCCGAGGTCCATGGACCTTAGAGTTACCCGACATTCGTCTTACAGGATAAGGGAAAACCCCGGAAAAAACCTTATCCACGTAACTCACCCTGACCGAGATTCGAACTCGGGACCTCTTGAACGTGAGGCAGACATTCTACCACCACGCTACCAAGGCGGGTTATCAGTCACTGCTTACAACACAGCGTTTCACATTGACGTCAGCTAATAACTCACGAAAAATCTGGCTTGCTGTTATAACATAACAATGCCTTCGCTCTGTCGGAAATTTGACAAACTAATGCAACAAAAAGCACACAAAGGGGGAAAAACATCCCTCTCAACCTATGAATAGTTTTTAATTTGTTTTCGGTTTCAGAAAGTCAGTTATTTCAATATAAACATTACCCGATCGCGAGTTTGGCCCACTCTATATATTAACATTAATACTTTTTCAATACTTAGAACAACATTGTTTTAATACAATACTTCACTGACATATAGGTAAGTATAAAAACTCGTCCAACGAATAGGAAGGTGTTTTTATCAAACATTTAAATAAACGTGCATTTGCCTTACTCTTTAACAAGAAGGCGCAACTAATTGGACCCAATAAAAGTATATAAATTGAGGTAAATTTAGGGTTGTATTATACAGTGATTTGGAACAAGAACAATAATATAGATATGTCACAACTCATGCTCTGGAATTTTGCTTTCAAGATAGAGCCATTTTGGGATTCCAATTTTGGTTAGAAGGCTTCATAAAATGGATATCTCATTTTTGCTTCACTGCGGGGAGGTGCAACAACGCAATGAGATCAATATTTCCAGGTACACATGTCTCCAATGCAGTTTTATAAACCAAATACTCTTGGGCATTGGCATTTGTATGTTAACTTATAATACAACAGTGTAGTTTCCTCACTGACATTGCAATTTCGTGAAGAGAGTTGTTATTCTTAATTAAGCGGAGATTTCAACGACTGGTTTTCCTCGTTTCCTGGTTTACTACTTAGAAACGGAGTTTTTGTTTATGGAAGCTCTGAAACTGCTACTCGACGTGAGAAACAGGGCTTAAATTTGCTCAGAGGCCTCTTTATTAGGCTTGAGGTTTTTAATATGCCGTAAATCTACCACACAGGACCCTGGCTTTATTTCCCTTCCGAAGGAAGCCGTGCTAAGGATTTTTAGGCTCCCAAATGCCCACCACTCTTCTCTGGGTTTGAATACGCGATCTTTGGAAACTAGGGCCTGGTTCATGAGCGACGTAAGGACTGAAAACAGTTGAGCTAAGCGAATAAACCAAGAAATAAACAAAACTAGCTGAAACTTCCGAAGAATAAAAAGCTCGATGTGAACGTACGTGTAGAAAGCTGTGGAGCAGGAAGTTTTTGACGTGCACAATGCAGCCCTTCTCTTTCACGCAAACTGCATGAAGCACACCTAGAGCATTAGAGATGTTAATGACATGAATGTACAAACAGCATTAATTCTGTAATAATTATATGCGATCCTTCCAGGTTTATGAATATGCAAAGAAAGAGAAACCTTAAATGTAATAATTGTGTGCCAACATGGTTGCTGGGTCTTCTAAGATATGAAAATAATAATATATATAAATAAAGTAAAAGTTTGTGAACTCTCGTGCAATGGAGGCGAGCCAATACTGGAAAAAGATGGATAAAATATGTAATATATTTTGAAGAACTATCCTAGGTATTCCACAAAATGAAACCAATGCTGTTGTCCAATTAGAAATCAGATAGGTAAATGTGAAAGGACCAATGATAAAGAAAATAATAAAACATTGGCTCAAAGTGCAACGGATACTATAATAGCTACATTTTGTATGCATATTTAAAATGTTAGTAATTCATTGTAAGACAAACGAACTGGGTAGGAAAAACTGGTTGTTGATGGTTCTGGTACAGATTTTCTTTTGTTATAAACGAGATTTAAAAGAGGATTATTTCGGCGGATGTAATCTGTAAGAAAAGGAACATGACTTAGGCTAGAAATGTAGAAAAAAATTCTGAAGCACAGTTCATGTTCAAGTGCAGAAGTAATGAGAATGTCATTGATATTCTATTTTAATGTGCTACAACAAGATACTAGAGGGTTCAAAAATGGGTTTTGTTGACACCGAGATGTCGCCAAAGAAAAGCATTGTACACGAGTTCAAATAAAGAATTTTAGGGCATATGTATTGTGACGAGAGCGCTGAAACACCCTGTGAGCAGCTGGCAACGGAAGACAGGGGAGGCTCGGTTAGCCACGCCCTTCCCTCGTTTGTCTTATAGTGGTGACAGCCAGTGGTCGGAAAGAAACATAATTGTGCGTCTGTTTCTGCCCACCTGGTTCCAGAAATTACGGAGTCTGGAACATTCTCCTGGTCACTAGAAACCGGCGATATTCCTATAAAGAGGGTTACAGACAGACGGAGTTAGTTAGTCAGATGTTGGTTTGAGTTGGTCAATCAGTTGGTTAGTGAGTGTGAGCGAGAAGACAGTCGCAGTTCTTGGTGTAAGAGTTAGTCAGTGACGTGTTAATGAACGAAAGGGTTGTGCAACGGAAGACTGTACGTAACTTTGAATGTGTACCGGAGCTTACGTAACCGCGAGTACAGTGAAATTGTAACGGACGAACTGGTACATTGTAATTGTGTGCAGCAAGTAATTTTGCGTAATTGGCAAGTGTTAAACTGTAAGTCGGTGGAAATAAAGAACATTGTTGAGTGGTGTAATTGGACTTTTCATTTCACGAACCCACAAAGTCACACTGGCGTCAGAAGTGGGATATAACACAAAGTCACACTGGTGTCAGGAAGCGGGAAAACAACATAACATCACCGAACATTACAACAATGGAGGCAGCATTAGAAAAGATTTTAGCGGAACTGAAAGAAATGAAGACGGCCAACGACAACATCACCGGGAAGATGGAAGAAATGAAGGCCGAACTAATCTCGGAAATGAAGACGGCAAATGAAAACCTCGTTGCAAAAATAGAAGCGGCAAACAACAACCTCATCGCCAAGTTGAAACAAACGAAGACGGCCAACGATAACATCACCGAGAAGATGGAAGAGATGAAGGCCGAGTTAACCACAGAAATGAGAGCAGCGAACGGCAGTCTGGCCACGGAAATGAAGGCGGCGAACGAGGCTCTCGCCGCAAAGTTTGAGGAACGTTTGGCCGGCGTGAGGGATGACGTCGCGAACCTGGGCAAACGGAAGGGTCAAGTAGACGACCGCCTTAATGATTTAGAGGAAAAGGCCGACAACATCGCAAAACCCCTCACCCGCCTGACGGAGGAAAACCGGCCTTATGTGTGGACGGAGGACGCCGAAGACGCTTTCCAGCACCCGAAGGGGACCCTGTGCAGTGCTTCAATTTTGGGTTTCCCACAACCGGGTGGCGCCTTCATTGTGGACACCGACGCCAGCGACCATTGCATTGGAGGTGTCCTATCGCAGATCCAGGACGGCCACGAGCGCACAAGAGTGGAAGAGGAGGAGCGTGCCGCAGCAGTCCGAGTAGTTGTGGCAGTGCCTGCTGAAGGCTGGGATAGCGCAGGCCTGAGGAGGGAGCAGCTGGCGGACGCAGACTTGGGGCCACTCTTGAGGGAAGTGGACGCAGGGACGAGACCAACCTGGGAGGACATCGCACCGAGGAGCGCCACCTACAAGTCGTACTGGGCCCAATGGGACTCGTTGAAGACCAGAGAGGGCGTGCTGTTCCGGGTATGGGAGTCACCCGATTGGAAGGCGCGGAGAGGACAGTTGGTACTTCCCCGGAGCAAGGTCCCGGAAGTCTTGGAGGAAGTGCACGCCGGTACTTCAGGAGGACACCTGGGAGCGAACCGAATGATTCACAAACTACGGCAGCGCTACTTCTGGCTCAGACTTCGGGCAGATGCTGGTGGTACACCTGGACCGCCTCGCACGCTACGATGGGGCTGTTCGAGACGAACAGCTTTGAGGAGGGAGCAGTGTGACGAGAGCGCTGAAACACCCTGTGAGCAGCTGGCAACGGAAGACAGGGGAGGCTCGGTTAGCCACGCCCTTCCCTCGTTTGTCTTATAGTGGTGACAGCCAGTGGTCGGAAAGAAACATAATTGTGCGTCTGTTTCTGCCCACCTGGTTCCAGAAATTACGGAGTCTGGAACATTCTCCTGGTCACTAGAAACCGGCGATATTCCTATAAAGAGGGTTACAGACAGACGGAGTTAGTTAGTCAGATGTTGGTTTGAGTTGGTCAATCAGTTGGTTAGTGAGTGTGAGCGAGAAGACAGTCGCAGTTCTTGGTGTAAGAGTTAGTCAGTGACGTGTTAATGAACGAAAGGGTTGTGCAACGGAAGACTGTACGTAACTTTGAATGTGTACCGGAGCTTACGTAACCGCGAGTACAGTGAAATTGTAACGGACGAACTGGTAAATTGTAATTGTGTGCAGCAAGTAATTTTGCGTAATTGGCAAGTGTTAAACTGTAAGTCGGTGGAAATAAAGAACATTGTTGAGTGGTGTAATTGGACTTTTTATTCCACGAACCCACAAAGTCACAGTATCGAGGAAAAATGGGCATGGATGGTTAATCAGGGAGTAAAATTGATGTTAGGCCAGATTTATGGCGTTGTGGGGTTATGGGGTTGTTTAGAACGTGTAGCAATCAGACGAATTTTATTAATGAATGTATTATTTTAAGGTGGAAAATTTCACTTGTTCTTCCACTTGCATAGCAATTAAAAAGGTATTACTTTCCAACCATAACTTTGTATCCAAGTTTCACTGAAAACACACGTTTTGATACTTCCTGAATCATCCCCCAAAACAATACTTACAGACAAGTCTGTTATCGCGATAGCGTGGCTTGTGCACACAAAGGAACTGATAAAGATAGCACGGAGATAAAGGTCTGCCGTAAACCGAGTCGTAACGAGAGTTGTAATTGAAACTGGTTTGTTTTGAAAGTGAGCTCTTTGTTGTGGTCAACGACCTCGGAAGATTGTAATCGTGTATGTAACGTAATTCTGCTGGTGTACAAAGTGTATTTCTACGCAAATAAAGAACGTTTTGAATTTCTGCAATTTGGACTTTTAATTCTACGAACCCACAAAGTCACAGTGGGTGTGGGTGTGTGTGTGTGTGTGTGTGTGTGTGTGTGTGTGTGTGTGTGTGTGTGTGTGTGTGTGTGTGTGTGTGTACAGCATAGCTCCATAACGACTAGTTGATTATATACCAAATTTGGTATTAAGTTCAAGGTCTTCCAAGACGGCCAAAACAAGATTTTTAAGAAAATATCACATTCCAAACTATTCTTTACAAGGAAAACGTTTCGAAAATATCAATTTTCTTAAACATTACTCGACGTATTTTCATTAAAGTACCATATGTGTAAGCTATTTTCATGACAAATGAAAGGTATATCTTGCATATGCTGGGACTAACCTCTGAAGTCCTCTTCATTCTGTTGACTTCTGTATAACTAGTAAACTATTAGGTTCAGACAATACCTCGCTATCTAAACGCACACAGTAAATGTATGTGTGTTGAGTTAACCATTTCCCAGATATTCCTTGTTGTCGGTTTAAGTACTTATACTTTTCTCAAATAGGAAGTCTCTTTATTTTCTCTACTAGGTATCTACTTACAATAATTAGAGAATGTATATATTCCACACAAAATTTCACCCGAAATGCGTGTTTGTAGACTCTCTAAATCCAGAGAAAAAATCTCATTTTTAGAAAAAGGTTTTGTGTATGTGCGCGCGTGTGTGCGTGCCAGCACGAATCGGTCAGTTCTGTAAGTCTGTCTGAATGAACAGCATAATTCAAAAACTAAAAACAGGATGAATACCAAACTTGGTACTTAAGTTCAGCATCTTTCATAATGCAACACGATTTAAAAAAAAATCCCACATTTCAATATAACCTTTACACGAACATTCTGATTTTCTTTTTCAAAAACGGATCTAATTATTCTGATTAAACTCACCTATGTTTAATATATTTTATATAATGAACTGCTTATCTAGAATTTTCTGGGATAGATATTTGATATTTATTTATTTGTACAGTATCCATTAAAAATTCATTACAATAAAATTTAACATAGAACATGCTGTATTATACCCCCCCCCTCCCTGTACAAATCCATGAAATTGTTGACTCTAAGATTTACTTGCTGACTCAGATCCCCTGGCTATAAGCCTTTGGTTTTCCTGAGCAGCTTGGTGTCATTTCTTCTTGATCTTTGCTTCTTTTATCCTAATGCACTTTTCTCTTATCCTATATAAGAAATCTCCTATACATCTATTTTTCTTTTCTCCCATCCCATCCCATCCCATCCCATCCATCTCATCATCATCATATAGTTTAACTCTAGACTAACTTGTATCCATAGCTACAGGTCAATAGCTTTTTTGTTTTTGAATGACAGCATTTTAAACAAAACAAGTGTATACGTTTCACAAAAGTGGAGGATTGGGAAAAACGAGTACTGATTAAATACTTCTCTTTGAAAGGCTTAACGCCTAAAGAAATCAAGGAGCTAATTGACAGAACATTGAAAGACACTGCCCCTTCATAGACAATGATTAAAAGGTGCGTTGCAGAGTTTAAAATGGGACGTACGAGCACCAGTGATGAACCTCGCTCTAGACGCCCTGTGGAAGTCACAACTCCAGAGATCATTGAAAAAAATTCTCGTTTAGTACTGGAAGCCCGCAGAATAAAGTTGTTTGAGATATCAGAGGCTGTAAACATATCAAAATAAGGTAAGGCAATATTTTAAGTAATGTTTTGGGCTTTTACAAGGTCTGTGCAAGAGGGTGCCGCTTGACAACTGATAAGTTAAATAAGACTTGAGAAACTGTTGAATTAAATTGCAAAGAGAAACTGTTTCTGTTAAGAATTTGGAGCTCTGTCGTAAAACTCCCAGTGAATTTTAGAGACTGCTTATTGCCATGGATAAAACTTGGATTTATGATTACACGCCAGAAAGTAAATCACAGTCAAAACAGTGGATTGCGTCAGGTGAACCAACTCCCAGAAAGGCAAAGTCAATTTTGTCAGCTAACAAGGTTATGGCTAGTGTTTTCTGGGATACACAGTGAATTATTTTTACTGATTACTTGCAAAAGGGTGAAACCATCACTGGGGACTACTATGCAAGCTTCTGCAACGTTTGAGTGACAAGGTAAAAAGAAAAAGACCTCATTTCGCAAAGAAAAAATCTCCGGTCCATCGTTCAGTCATTGCAATGGGAAAAATGTGCGAATTAAACTTTGAATTGCTTGAACATCCACCCTATTCGCCAGATCTAGCACCCAGTGACTACCACCTCTTCTCGAACATCAAAAAATATCTTAGAGGAAGAAGATTTCACAGCAACGAGGCGGTCGCTGATGCCGTAAACAGATATTTTGGAGCCATGATAAATCACACTATAGAGATGGTATAATTAAATTAGAACACCGATATGACAAATGCATTAGCCTTTTTGGATATTAGGTTAAGAAATAAAGAAGAAAACTTAAAATGTTTTATTGTTGAGGCCCACGACTTATCAGCTGAACCTCTTTGTTGCAGAATGCATATAAAAGTCATGTGAATGCAACAGATCAAGGTATTTAGTTAGTTATTCAGATTCTCATAGCGTGGGAAAGAGCCAGGGTTGAAATCAAGCCATGAATATTGTATTTACATTAGAATATGTGACTGGTTATTGCACTCTAGAAGAGCATGATCGCCAGTTTTCATGTTTTAGAGACGGGTCTTCCTTTCTTTCGGTTTAGGATATTATCGTATTACTTTGTATGTATTTTTAGTTTTGTCAACCTAAATCTCGTAGTTCACTTGGACATGGCGTGTTACCTACCATATGGTATACTTATATGGCCGTTTCCATTACTTCGGTTGTTCAATTAGAAGCTTAATATTGATAACTAGCATTTTTATCCCTATAGCTCAATGCTTGACTAAAGTTGAATAAAATTCCTTCTTTATGTCCTCATTATATTAAGCATTTCATTATGTATTTCCATTTATGTATTTTGTCTTTTCCTGCCATAGCCATAAACTACACCAAATACTTCCCTGTGTGTGTTTTGCATGTAGTCCTAAACTGTATCAAGAATTACAAGCTGTGTGGAACAAAAGAGTGACACAGAATTGACTCTCATTTGAATAGTAATAGACACCTAAGTTACTTTCAAGTTTTTTGTTTTGTATACAATTACATCTGGAAAGGTATTTACAAAATTAATATCAAAATAAATATTTTACAAATTTTATTGCGATACTTTAAGACGGACAAGATATCTAAAGATTAAGTCATTTGTACACTAATTGATGGAAATGAATCATTTCTTCACACTAGCCGTATATAGCCTAAGGTTTTGGATGGATAGAATCAACCTGACAAATTCAATGCCATGGCATTTGAACCTGGTTTCCATCCAGTCGCTCATACCCACTGAGCTACTGTGGCCAACGTGCCCGTCCTGACATTAAATTCTCCAATTCACTCATATATATTTTCCCGGTAGACCACTAGGGGCTTTTGTATTTCAGATACACCGTCTGTGGTGACTTACTATTGTAAGTACTTAAATTACAGGTTTCATCATTAAACCATTATTATTTAAGTTAATTGATGGAAATTAATCATTTCTTCACACTAGCCATATATAGGTGACTGGACGGAATCCAGGAGATCCGTGGTTCAAATCCCGGCCATGGCACTGAAGTTTTCAGGTCGACCATCATGTGTAAGCATTTAAGAAAGACGAGAAAGTGCTTAACGTTTTGTAATGCCAAGTGATAATAGGTAAAAATATATTCTAAAATGGAACTTTACGTTTCGGTGCTTGTTTTCCATACCACACACACACATGCACGCACGCACACACATCGTAAATACTTCAGACACAACAAGATATTATATATTGTTTTAAAAATACAAATAATAAAAATTGTGTTTTATTGCAGTTCAAGGAAGGATTTACGATAGAGATCTATTTCATATCTAATTTAAATCCCACGGTCTTTTAAAATAGCAGGCTTTTAATGAAGAGCTGCCTGCCGTCTTATATCTTTAGCATATTTTCAGATTCAAATTTCAATCACAATAATATTATTCCTACATACTGTGGAACAAAATACATTAATCACTTCTAAGAAGGTGTTGTGTCATTATTCGTGACGTAATTTTAATTTCAACTACAGCTCTGTCATACATTTCGCACATCACTCTTAAGAAACTCGCTTTTAAGATTGCACATTAACTAATTCACTTTATTAAGGATAGTGAAGCATACTATCCTTTCTGTAGCTATTTAAAATAAGGCGCATAGATATAATTGAAAATCGCCTCCGACTTATGCACACTTCTATTGAATTCACAGGTCTCCAAGAGGTCTTTCTTCTCTGCATATCTTCCATGTTGCTTTCTACAAACAATACGTCAAATTATATCTGCAGCTCATTCTTAATTCGCTATCTTTTATTTTTAGTCCATAATAATTTATTCAAGTAGTGTTTTAGTAACACTTCTTACCATATATTAGTAAAGTCGTGGGCACACACGAAGGTTGTTGAGCGCAGGTTGCGCAGTAGCACTGCTCTGAGACAGGGGACTGCCGGTGCATAGGGAGTGAGCATGACAGCCATATTGTGTGTCCGTCTGTGTCTCTGTAAAGTGGCTTCCCCTATCCAGGCTCAGTGGTTAGACCACTTGGCTCTCACCAAGGCGGCCCGGGTTCAATCCCAGGCGACCGCAAAGTGAGATTTGTGGTGGACAACACTACGCTGGGGCGGGTTTCCTCCGGGACCTCCGGTTTCCCCCGCCATCTCATTCCACCGGTGCTCCATCTTCATCTCATGTATCATCAGTGTCACCGCCTGCGGTGCCGTATGTAGTAAAAGCGGGCGTTAAACACTACACATTGATTGATTCCCCTATCCACCTTTTACTTACAGTTAAGGGGAAATGAGGGGTGTGTTCAGAGGAAAAAAAGTTTGCTGCCCCACATTCCCTGTAACTTGTCGGCTTATAGAATAATCTATGCAACAGAGAGGAAGCTCAATACGAAGCAAAGCAGGCAATGTCGACATATACAAGAATAAATGATACTTTTATTCCTATGACGTGCATTCCCTGTATTTCAGATATGCTTAATACATTAAGCTTAATACATTAATCTTAACTGGTGTGTTCTTATTCATAAACGCACCATTCTTTTGGCGTCACTTGCTAAAAGCCATCATGTTGAGCCAAAAGACTGGAAATTAAGAAGTCAGCTGTCTGTTAATGGTCCACAAGAAAACAATGCGTATCACGGAGCTAAGGAAGTGAAGCATTATTAGCAAAGAGACACTTTAATGTGAGAACATTTTGCAAGAGAACTACGTTGCTGAATACTATTTCATGTCTAATTATTGTAAAAAAAAGCATTCCGAGTTATGCGAGTGAACATTCTAACAAGGTCTAAACATACGACTCTCAATGATTATTTACGTCTTAGCTCTGATATATGTCATGTTACTGTTTAGGAGAGCATTTCCATTCCTAGATTCTATATGAAATGTGTCTTTCGTGTAAAATGTATAATCAAAGAGTTTAGGCTATTTTATTTTGTTACAGACTGGATTGGACCATGTTACGGAGGAGTTTCAACACGGAGGTCCACACTTGGTCTATTGTACCTATGTCCCCAAGTGGGGCACCCCCGGAGGGAAGGATGAGGCGAGAGGAGGAATATGGCGGCCGTCCAAAGGAGTTACAACGTGCAGGAGGCATGATCCGTAAACTTTACCAGTTGGAAACTCCCCGGTAGGCCAGTACAACCGTCATCCCAACCTACTGTGGTCCGCAAACGGCCCCACCAGACCGGGTTCGGAGACCGGAGACCGTTCTACAGGAGTGGGAAGTTTTACCAATAGCGTATCGTCCTGCCATGCAACGCCGAGACACCCGCCGAAATTTCTACCCTAAAAGAGACTACCAGATGATAGATGTGAAATAATGGAGATGAAATGGAGGAATAGGATATTCGGGGGATGTAATTAAACTACATAGCATTCGCCTGGCGACCTGTGAAAACCCATGGTTCAGGTAGGTCGGCCATGGGAATCGAGTCCGGATCTCCCAAATACGGGCCACAGACGAAGCCGCCTGAGTCATCCTGCTCGGTTTTGTTACAGAAGAACATAATCTTCAGTGCAGTGTCATACAGTAATGCATGCAATTTAATTATATATTAAAGAGTATATATATATCATCTTTCTTCTACATACAATTTCATTGATACATTGACATTTATAACATTTCTTTCACACAATAACAAAATGACTTATTCACATTTAACATACCCTTTCTACTTGCTTGCCTCGAGTCTCGGTCTCACTACACACAACCCCTGGTTTTCCGTGTATTGATGACCCTCCTCTCCCTTGTATCCCTCGTTCTAGTTTTCTAACCCTTAATTGATATTTATTTTTCGTCAATCTTAACCATTTCTGTCTAATTTTCCCCAGATATTCACCTATATTTCTTATTCTTTTCTCCTTTTACCAATTACATTTTTTTTATTATTAATACCTCCCCCATCCCTAAAACTGTCCCACTTTTGTTGCCAAATTTGTTCTCTCCATATCTTTGTTTGCAATAAAGTATACTATGCCAATCTGTATCCTCTTCTCCACACATTGGGCATTTCCCTGTATCTTTATCATATATAATACCTTTCAAATTTCTAACTCCTGTCCTTCTCGCCCTAACTTATTACACACATCTATGTACTTCTCCCTCCCCCCCCCCCAGTCTTTATTTTTCTATATGTCCTCAATGCTCTTTTGTCCCTGACACTGGTAAATATAACTTGGCTATCTAAATCTTCCAGCCTTAATTCTACCTCTTTCCAAAAGCCCCTATAATAATACTCTTCGTTTCTCCAAATATGTCCCATACCTATCTGTTCCATCAGTTCCCTTACTTTTTGGGCCCAAGACTCCCCCCATTTGCTTCTCATCTGCAAAAGAAAATATTCCTTGATAATACTGCTTTCCTCCAAATTAGCAACTCTGTATAGATATTTCAATACCCTTGAGACAATTTTAACCCTTGTTGACTGTCTTCCCAACTCTAATTGTGCTGTCCAATTGGGTGAAGCTACCGGTAAGCCCAAAATATATTTACAGAAAGATCTATTAATAACATCCACTATTAAAGAGTAAGAAAAAGTAGTGAGCCTTTGTAACTGAAGTACATCTGTGATGTTTACTTAACACAGTGAAGATACTACGTAGTTGGGCAGTCCCCTGGCTCTGCGCAGTGAATTTGACGTTTGTTAGAGCTTAGCTGTTAATTCAGTGTATACTTCAATATGAAGCGGACATTTTAAAGAGGTAAATGAGGTGTAAGGACATTTAGGAAACATATTTATGTACGAAAGGAGTAAGAAGTTCTTCGAGCTGGATTATCTATTAATAGTCCCTATCTCTGTAAAGTGTTTCAAAATAAAAAAAGACCATGTTGTTCATAGACCAGAATAAAGTAAAGTATTGTGCGTTTATTCATGAATATTCTTAGTGTAAAAGTATATATACGTGTATCGAAGCATATAAATAAGTTACACTAATTCTTCCAGATAAGACAAAATTCCAAAATCGTTAAGACAAGTATGATCGGTTGCAAATATTTATGTTTTGGTCAATCGATCCCATTTAATTTGCATGTCACGCCTCTGCAAAGTGTCTTTTTATTTTTATTTAGATAACTTGATATGCATATTATAACGGTGCTAACCTCAAGTGTATTCAAACCTACGTATCTCGATGCAAGAAGATCGAAGTGTATCGAATCGTGACCCGGCACATCAACGCCATGAAACCCGAGATTGCGAACCAGATATCTCTTACATTATGTAAAGGAAACGGTTCCCATTCTTCTGGATGTTACTACTCCAGGATTTGTGGTTACGCTACTGGTTTGACTCCATCAGAAGGTTTCCTTGTTCTAAATTTACCGTACCTATTTTAAGGTAGTGCACAAGCGAAAAACCTAAACACCCAAAATTTAAATTTGAACTACTTGTAACTTTTATCATGGTATGGTAATGCAATATCAAGACTGCACACAAAATCTCAATCAAGTATAATTAATTACTTGTTTCAGAGTACTGATGCTTTAATTGTGGATTTAAAAAAAAAATTGAATTAATTTAAAATGATCAGTGTTTCATACGGTTTATTATATCCTATTTAGAATTTTATTTTGCCTTGAACGAAATCATTATATAAAGAATCCACATTGGAATCTTTCTTACTTCAAGTGAAGTTTAAACCAGAAAACAAGGTAACACCTTTAACAGTTATACATTTTTCCGAATGTTTTAATATTTAAATTTGTGAATATATTTGATTAAGTATACCATAATTGTCAAATTTTAACATGCGTCTCTTAAGTAACTATTCATGAAATCTTGAAAATTAGAAGTTAATCAGTGATCAATTTTGACACGCGCAACACTTTAATGAAAAGCACTGAGAAAGTTGTTCTGGGGGGGGGGGGAATTAAAACTGGAATGTGCATTGCAGTGCTGTGTTCAGTAGTACTCAAAAGGCCGCACAAAACATTAAATATTGCTAATATTAGTAACTCAGATGTACCAAATGATAAAACCAAATTAATTTTTGCGCATCTTTTTCGAATTTTCGCCAATTTCACAGGCGAAACCGCCAGATTCGATTTCGTTTTACGTAAAAGTAGACAACTTGTGCATTACATTATGTAATTTATTATAATTATTTCCCATTGTTACATTATGTGATGAAATAATACTTGAAAATGATGATGTTGATGTTGATGATTATGGTGTGTGTGTGTGTGTGCGTGCGTGCGTGCATGTGTGTGTCAAACGCCCGCTTTTACTACATGAGGCACGGCAGGCGGTGACAATAAGTCAGAGCATCTACTCCCATCAGAACCCGGGCCTCTCGGGCTTTTTTACCATAGGACTGTACCTATTTTATAAACTGCACCCCCCCGCTGCACACGACAGACAGGACGGAAGTGGATACGCCAACTACGCGCCGGTCTAAAATGGACCGGCTACCAAGTAACTTTGGTAGGGTCGCCGGTGATCTAGCACACCAGAAACTAGCTCTGCAGTTTCTTTTTAGTTTTTTTATTAACGTGGAAGGAAAACATGGAATTTGCCCACACTAGTCCATGGGGCTGGTGACATAGGAGTCCCCGCCTCGGTGGAGTGCACCGTTGCGGAATACCTACTAAAAACCCTCCACTACCTAGGGCAGTAACCCTGGCGATGTTTCGCTGGTCCCGCATTAAACACCCAGATTCAGTTGTCTGTTATTTGTATGCGGCGAACAGCTATGGTGTGTTGGGGAGGGAGGCGTCATGGTCACAGGACCCTGATGCCCACCTTTCCATTATGGGTAATCTCGGGCAATGTGCCGCGCGTTTAGGGTGTAATCAGGTCTGCGCATAGCGCTTACGTCGTGAGTAGTCTAATCTAATTCTCCTAGTCCCGGTGTATGTGTGGGTCAAGTTGTATCTATGCTACTGTACATAACATGCAGGTGACATAAAACTCAGCCTGGGGGCGTCACCACTATATAGTATAGTATCTATAGGTAACGTCAAGCTTAATTGATGTATAGTGTATAATAACTATTTGTTAATGGAACTAATATATGTTTCTTAGCGTTATGGCTGCATCTGTCACTCGTGTCCATTGGTGTGCAAATTGTCGTCATCAGTACGCACATGGCGGGCGGCCTGCCTTTCTGATGCAGATGCGTACTAGCTCTGCAGGCTAGTACCCGGGACTTATGAGGCAACCCTCTACCCCCTCCGGGCGGCCGTAGCCTGGCCGGAGGTACCCAATTTCCCGTGGGTGTCGGGAACACACTGCCCCCTCGAGACCAACCCAATCCAAACAACTCCCAGAGGGAGGGGCTCGAATGTTCGGCCCGAGGTTCCTCTAGTAACGTCAGAGGAACCACGATTGCTAAGGGTCCGCAGCGCCCGCACCACGGCAGCTGAAGGGGACGGATCCCCTCCCCTACGGGAGGCAGGCGGTGACACTGATGATACATGAGATGAAGATGGAGCACCGGTGGAATGAGATGGTGGAGCAAACCGGAGATCCCGGAAAAAAACCCACCGCAGCGCCGTGTTGTCCACCACAAACCTCACTTTGCGGTCGTCTGGGATCAAACCTTGGTGAGAGTCGAGCGGTCTAACCACTCAGAGTGGCCACGCCGTGGCTCAGTGGTTAGACCGCTTGGCTCTCACCAAGGCGGCCCGGGTTCGATCCCAGGCGACCGCAAAGTGAGATTTGTGGTGGACAACACGGCGTTGGGGTGGGTTTTCTCCGGGACCTCCGGTTTCCCCCGCCATCTCATTCAACCGGTGCTCCATCTTCATCTCATGCATCATCAGTGTCACCGCCTGCGGTGCCGTATGTAGTAAAAGCGGGCGTTAAACACTACACATTTCATTTAACCACTCAGCCACGGCTTGGTCGATGATGACGACGACGACGACGACGACGACGATGATAGGCTTATTCCAATGAAAGCTACAGATGAGGAGTAACTAAGATATCATTTTGTATTCATTACAACATTTAACATGTGTTGATTTCAGGAAACACAATATTTTAACATGTTTAAAAATTACTGGAAATGGTACAAATTAAGTGTTGTGGTTTGCGATGCATGACATGGTCACACAGTATGATTTGATTACATTTATTTCACAAAGCATCAGCGTGCTAGTTTGTTTTAACTGTTAACCTCTACCTCACAAATTTACACGAGTTAAGATTAAACTAAGGCAATTAAGGAAGCGATGCCTATTCTCTTCTTTCTTCGCTTGTCCATAAGCCCTTCCCCTACAAAGAAGATATTTGTACCACAATCCCTCGACTATTATGCCAAAATATTACACGCTTCATTTTTACTTTCTCTACTACGTACTTAACAGTAACTGGAAGTATTGTATTTCACCCAAAAATGCGATACATATATTTCAAAAGAAATACATACTTTGAGACGACCTGAATACAGGAAGACATTTTAAAACAAGGCCGTGTGTTTATGTGGGTGGGTGTAGGAGTCGGGGTCGGGGTGAGTTTGCATGTGCGTGTGTAAGCAGTAAAACTCCAAAACGAAGTTCGATAAATATCAAATTTGATACTTAAATTCTATAACTTCCAAAGTTACGACAGGAAGTTTTAAAGATGAAATTTTCCTAGCTGAAAGTATAATTTGCATGGGATAAAATTAATTGATTCTCTCAAAAATGGTTATAACAATTTTGATTGCTGTTTACACTTTCACGGCAAATGAAGTATATTTTGAATTTTCTAGGAATATCCTCTGAAGTCTTCTTCATTCTGAGTGTTTTGCATAACCGCTATCTACATAATGGATAGACTAAATCATATTATACAAAAAAATATAGATCTAATTAAGGCACGGCATTCATGTAAAGTACGTTGTTTGTCTGTTTTTATTTTGGTGGAGCTCACCATTTTCAAGATATCTCTAGTTATTGGTTTCAATTAACAAATACGTTTGCTTATTAGTGATTTGGAAAGTCGTTATGTTTTATGCTTTGTTGATTTTGCTTTTGCATTGCTGTTTCTTCTGGTGATCATGAAAAGAGAAATAGCAACCCGCTCTTAAACGATTTCACTCTCGCTTAAGTGTATTCCTCTAAATCCTTTTTACCTACAAGGAAGTATGCAATAAAACCATTTCAATGAATTATTGTCTCGAGATAAGTAAGGTTTTGTGGGTAACAGTAATCTGAATATGAATGTAATATCAGAGTTCTCCCCACACAATATAAAGGAATTATCAATAACATCCCTAGCAATGAAATCCAAAACAATTATTTGCTACTGAGTAATAATACAGCGGAACTGATTATTTGCGTAAGCGATGTTTAAATTCCAACTCACAATTCCTAATATTAATATTGATTTAAATACTCATTCCAGACGTCCTATATTAAATATACAGCTTGCCCCAAGAAAAACATTTTCAAAATGAAGTATCAGAAACTGAATCTTTTTTGCCACAAATCATTTACCATTGAAAGTAGGAACGTTTAATTGACTATAATACGGTCATGTCTTCTGTCATAATTTGTCAGCGCATGCTTAGGGTGATTATTTACTAAAACTGTCTACAACGATTTTCTTGAACTGTAGTCGAGTACTGGCAAATGCATAATATGCCACGTTTTTAGGGTTTCTACTTTATTTCTATCTATTGACACGATCAATTTCTTTTATTGCATTATGTTACACAAATTTCGACACGTTCTGTTCTGTGATTACACATAAACAAAACCTACAGTGTTAGAATATGTTCCAAAATAAACAGTTATAAACTTAAATCCTATTTCAACCAAAACTTCTGCCAGAGAGAAGAAAACTCAGATTCATAAATTAAAATTCAACAGTGCCATTAAAGCAAATTATGCCACTACCAATCTTTAACGAACTGTAAGGTTAGCTAGCGCAAAAGGCGCTATGTTTAATTATATATAATGAACGCACCCAAAATTGAGTTTTGTTTTAATCAAATACAAATTAACAAACCCGAGAATAATTTGGTAATGACAAAAATCTACCCGGAAAGAGAGTACCTTAATGTTATAAATAACTAATACAAAACTTCATATAGGACGAAAATAAAACAAAAAATAAGTTTATTAAAGGCAAATTTAAAAAGACAAACACATTATTATTATCATCATCATCATTACTGCGTCGTTTTCTCAATAATCCAGGACCACTTCCATATATCCCTTCTGGATTTATGTTTTAATTACCTATTAGTCTTCATTTAATTTAGCAAACATTTTCACTTGTTTCACTTGACTCCAAACTGGAATATCACGAGCCCATTTACAATAACCAAAACTCGTTCGATGGACAGCACCACTGTGAATGCAAATTCCAAAGCTCGGAAAATAAATCCAGATAACAGGTAAACAACAGCGTGAATTTTAGTAAGTCAGCTCCGTCGATATGACTATGGAAGCTTAAGACAGCTATATAAAAGAAACAGTTGTAAAACATTCTGATGTCTAAGGGGCGGATTCCTATGACGCCATATTTTTAATGATGCCTGTAATCGGAATTTAAAGTAAGTAAAAACATGTATACATATTTTCTGATGAAAAGTTTGCAATTTTTATTGGGTCTTAAAAGTAATGTTTCTCACATTTTTATAGTTTGGTCACATTTATGCTTATTTCTATGATAGCCATATTTTAGTCACATTTTGGGATTATTATAGTGTAGTCAGCAGCCATTAGAAATAAAATAAACCAACATTACATTTGTAAAAGAAGTCGTCAGCAGCACTGCCTACTTGTTTTTCGAAGGTTCCTTTAGAAGATAGCAAACGCTCGTAAAGGTGGGCTTGGAGCAAAGTTTGAAGATTCGAGCCGGAATTTTTCCCAGATGAATTAACTTACTTCAAGTATGCTCCTATAACCTCATGTGATGTGGAACGTAGTTACTCCAGATATAACAACATTCTAACAACTGAAGAGGCTTCCGGTTTGACAGCCTAGAAATGTACATTGTTATTTAACGTAACTTTGTTGCTGATAAAAACTAACCCCCGGGTATGAATATTTTACTTCTCTTAACTTTTCTTTTTCTTAATTTACAATAATCATTCTTCTTTAATTTAGGACATAAAAGTGCTGAATTAAGAAATAGAGAGATTTTTTCTGCAGAAATGATTAGGATGTTTATGCATGAACAATTATTAATTGATAATTGACATTTAATTGTCAATCAATATATGATTAATAAACTCATTAAGTTATAAAGGTCATATTTTTGTCTTTTTAGGTCACATTTGAGCTATTTTTAGGCCATAAATGCATGCATATTTTCCATTTTTAGGTCATAGAAATCCGCTCATTACTGTTGTCACATTCACAAAGGTTTCTCTACAGATTTCAGTTTCACATAATCTCTTAGGAGATAAACGCTACAGTATTCATGTAAAATAACATTCTTCTGTTAACAATAATTTACCAAACTGTTGATTAGAAACAATCTCAAAATGAGCAAAGTGTACTTGTTGTCTTGAACAATATGTGACAATGTGTAGCTGCTCGTATATCGGTCACTGCTGTTGTTTTAAATGCGGACGACAATGATGCATAGGAATAAATTCATATTAGAGATTTCAGAACACCTTTCCCACGTGGAATAAATCACGTGATCAGAGCTGATTTCGTATTACTACTGCGATGTCAGTCTAATGAAATGCCATATACCCGTAGGTGACAGAAAAAATAAAACAACTTTTCAACTTCATTGTAGGAAATGTAGAATCATTGGATCATTCGTTTTATGTCTTCTGGAATCTACCATAATGTAGTTGAGTAAAACGTACTCGCTGTCATCTACAGGACAATTCTTGGGATTATTAAACATTACTGGCAAAAGTATTCAGATTCAGAAATTTGCCAAAAATGTCAAATAGAAATTTTGAAATACTGACAGAAGCTACTTTAGCTACTCTCACATGCTACAAATCAATGTTGTAACTGCAGAATATGGACACCTATTAATCTAAAGGTTACATGTAACGCTGCATGGAGTCAGTAAAAAAACTTCATGAAGCAAATGTACCTATCAGTCTTTTGCTGCTTAGATATTAGGTATGTTTCACGTTTTTCGTAGGCACCTAGTATATGATATTATTTACAGCTCTTATCCTGTTACTCTACGCACTGTACTCCATATAATATGTCTCAAATTAGAACGACCCTGTTGTGAACGTGAGTTTTGTTTATGCACGCTCTTTAATTTCTGTGATTCTCAACGTCCCATGTTGTATTAGGCTGAAAGGCTGCCTAATTTTACTCAGAGGCCTCTTATCACTCTTGGGGCAGTTTTATGTGACTTAAATCTATGACACGGAGCCACCAGCTTTACTTTCCTTTCCGAAGGAAGCCATACTACGGATTTTTACGCCGGAAAAAAATGACATCGCCCTCCGATGGGTTTTAAACCATGATCTACGAACCAGAAGTTAGTATGTTACCCCTGGACCACGGAAGACGACGTTGTAAACATGTAGGAGGAAAGACAGACCGAGATAGTGTAACGGAATGCCCTCGGGGGTTTAAAAGTGTTTCGTTACAGTATCTTTCCCCTTTCTCTCCTCCCACATGTTTACAACATCCTTCTATAACGCAGACTTTCACGGCCGGAGTTAATATAACTGCAAGTTATTTTCCAGCTGTTATGCCGTGGTCTGTTGGAGGCAGACGTTCCAGACGTTTCGTCCAAAATTGCGGTGGAGATCTTCAGTGGCGCGGTCCAAGTCTCCTTGGAGAAGTTTGCGTTGCGTCTGAAGTGTTGATTATCCGTGTTGCTATATATCATATTGAAAATGCTCTCCGCTAATTGGTCCGGATGATAAGATTGGTTAAATTTAGAAATTTGTAGTACATAGATATGAATTATGCAAATCTAAGATCCTATGCTCAATGCTTAGAGATATATTGTAATATGCTTTGCACAAATAAATAAATAAATAAACAAATAAATAAACAGATGAACAAATAAATAAACAAATAAACAAATAAATAAACAAATAAATAAACAAACAAATAAACAAATAAACAAATAAATAAACAAATAAACAAATAAACAAACAAATAAACAAACAAATAAACAAATAAATAAATAAATAAATAAATAAATAAATAAACAAACAAACAAACAAGTAAACAAGTAATAAATAAATAAATAAATAAATAAATAAATAAATAAATAAATAAATAAATAAATAAATAAATAAATAAATAAATAAATAAATAAATAAATAAATAAATAAATAAATAAATAAATAAATAAATAAATAAATAAATAAATAAATAAATAAATAAATAAATAAATAAATAAATAAATAAATAAATAAATAAATAAATAAATAAATAAATAAATAAATAAATAAATAAATAAATAAATAAATAAATAAATAAATAAATAAATAAATAAATAAATAAATAAATAAATAAATAAATAAATAAATAAATAAATAAATAAATGGATAAATAAATGGATAAATGTATAAATAAATAAATAGATAAATGAATACACGGATACACGGATCGACGGACCGACGGACGGACGGACGGACGGACGGGACAGACAGACAGACAGACAGACAGATAGACAGATAGACAGATAGACAGATAGACAGATAGACAGATAGATAGATAAATAAAGGACTTCACAGTAAGAGTAAGAGCAACGGTCAATAATTCCAAAGTAGACTAGACTGAAAATAAGGTTTAAGATATAATGCTAACTGTTATTTTTGTCAACTCCTGCATATATAATTGTAAAAAAAAATGTTAAAAAATATCTTTCAGACTTCTACATAATGTTTGAAAATTGCGAACATGTAATTTTTAGAAACAGTAATGTAAGGCATAATTCTTCCCCTGTTTAAAGACGCGAAGTTCCATCCATAAGCTCGCACAGGGAAATATATAAATAAGGGGGGAGGGGCGGGGACGGATTGACTAGTTTACGAAGCTTAGAAGTAGCTTACAATGTTTAAAGGGACCTAGAACATAACTCTACAACATTTTGTAGAGACCGTTCAAAAGATGCAGATATGTATTAAAAATAGAAAACATGAGTAGCAGTAGTTTTTCTTAAATTCTATTGTACACTATTATTTCTGCTGAGACCTATAGCTCAAGTGAACAAATTTGTGTCTCATAGGTACCTCTTTGTATACACGAGGCTGAAAATCAAAGTAACGACAATGTTAAAAAGAGATGCTTTATTCTCAAGGTCAGAGTAGTAACATGTTCAATTTGGGAACAATTGGAACATTGGTACGATTATTTTGAATACTGACTCATTTGTAGCCCTAGTCACAATAAATTTATAGAGAAATTATTTGCCTAGTTTTGACTTTTGCTTGAAAGGAACAAACATGTTGTATAAATTACTATCATAATTACCATATTTGAAGCAAGCTTTATTGAAGTATAAGCTATTTTAAATGTCAAAATTGATTATTTAAGGCCTTCATCATAGCTTTCGAGGATGTTTGGTAAATGACGCACTTATGGGTTTTAGTTTACGATATCACGGACATAATACTGCTCTTACTACAACTATAGGAATGCTAATTCAGACCTTGACCCATCTGCGCCTGTAATAACACCGTTTTGAACAACATGATTGCGCACTTTTTTGTGTTATTCTTTAAACAAGGTAAAAGTGTTTTACAGCTAATCGATAAGAACAATAATGGCGCAGTAAGGTATCGATTGTGCGTTACTAGGGCAACGCGAGGTAAACATACATCTAACTACGCGAGGAATTCATAGAATGTCTTTTATACTGACACTGAATTTCAAAGAAACCCCTTTTGATAATTGTGCTTTAGAAAATCGGACTTACCACCTTGTTTCTGAATATATGACAAGTTTATACAGCCCAAAAAGTAAAGGATAGAAGTTCGATGCTTTCTCGATAAAAGTGGCAAACAAGACTTTCCTTCATTTAAACCTAACTCGTTTAGAAGTGTTACAGGTTTTGGTGTGTCAATTTTAGTAGCATCTCCTTGATCTTCAAATAATCTTGAAAATCTTGCAGTAATGTTTCTCCTCCATAAAGCGGTTCTTGCTTTACTAGTTATATGTAAATGTCATCGTATATTTCATTTAGGGAAGTTAAAACTCGCTTATTTCGTGCAACAAGACTATTCCAAATAAAACTAGTAACATAATATCAACATCGAAATTATCAAATGTAGCAAAAGCGTTCAATAAAATTGTTGGTATGAAAACAAATCATTTGGATAGATGAGTCGAATCAAACTAACATTAAATACTATATAAATCTTACAATAAGAGAATAAAGTACAACATTTCTGCTATAACCTTTTTAAATATAAATGAATTATAATTTTAAATATAAAGCACAATAAGCCTTAAGGCTGCAGTGCATCCTCCTTTGGAAGGAGGTTCGTAGTGTGATCAAGTTCCTGCATTTGAAGGGCAAAACTGACCGGGAAATCCATGATGAAATGACGGATATTTAAGGAAATGATTGCCCATCGTATGACACTTATGAGGTGAAAAAGGAATTTTCAAACTGGTCACATGTCCCTGACAGATGAGCCAAGAACTGGTAGACCGTCAATGACAGACGATGCTGTCACAGTGAAGGAAGTGGAGTGTTCAATACTGGAAGACAGACGAGTAACCATTCAAATGATCATAAATGAGACACATCTTAGATATGGTAGTGTGTGGAAATTATTCATGACGAACTGCACATGTCTAAGGTGTCTGCATGGTGGGTTCCACGTTTGCTATCCCTGTCGTAAAGCCAACACGGCGTGACCTGTCAAGACAGATGTTGATGCTGTTGAAACAGGATGAAAGATGATTTTTTGATTGTCTGGTAACCATGGATGAATGCTGGATCTATCAGTATGATTCAGAGACAAAAACCATGAGTATGGAATGGAAATATGCCGATTCCCTCCTCCCAAAAAGCAAAGGTGCAAAAGTCAGCTGGGAAGGTCATACTTTCAGTTTTCTGGGACTGTCATGGAGTGATCCTTGCAGATTATCTTTCCAAGGGTCAAACCAATCCTGGAAGATACTACTGCAATCTTCTGGACAAGTTACGAGCAGCTCTGATTAAGAAACGACGTAGCATGCTCTCCAAAGTTGTTCGTCTTCTGGCTGACAGTGCACTAGCTCATTCATTTCAAGCTGCAGTTGTCAACACAAGGGAATGTGGCTTTGAGACCTTACAGCATCCGCCTTACGCACGATCTCGCACTAAGTGACCTTTTCTTGTTCCCGTAAATGAAGAATCCGTTGCGTGGTCGCCGATTTGACAACACAAATGACGTCATTAATAAAGTGGAAGAGTGGTTTAAAGCGAATTCTGCAGACTTCTACAATCAAGGTATTCGGAAAGTCAAGAAACGCTGGGAAAATGTGCAAATATAGATAGTAACTATGTAGAGAAACACTAACAAGCACATATCAACACAAACTCTCTATCACATTTTTAAAGGGTGATAATTAAAACTTTACGACACCCCCTCGTAAATACTTTCTGAATTTTGTGCTTCCCATATTTTGCTTGAAGATCACTGATAATATTTAAAAATAATGAAATTTACAAGACACTGAAAACGATTCTATGTTCTGATTTAGAGTTTAAAGAAAGGAAGAGATTACTTTATTGTGTTTTGTAGGAAGTAGCAACGAAATAATAGTAAATTTTCTATTTATCGGGACTGTGATGACCGATATTTATATTTATTATACTCATGTTTTCTTTATATGAGGCAACTGAATTACGAGTGGAATAAGAATCATGCCTATTTTTTCAGCTGTTTTTGTATTAGATATAAATATTTAAAAATTAAATGTCCGAGATAACAACCACAGGTTTTGTAATTAGCCATTCGCTTGCTAACAAGTCATAGTTGGTGCATGGATATTGAAAGAAGAATCTAATTACTGCTTCCCTTTCTTTCGCCCCTTTTTATTTCAATACTTCTTTATCGAATTTAAGCAGATATGCATACTTCTCAATTTATACCTAGTTTTATTATTTTATTTGGGATTCGCGGAATAAGTTTCTGCGAATAATCCTGAAAAGGCAACGCATTATAATTTAAAACTGACATATACAGTTTGAAGCAAAAGCATTAGCGGAAAATATATGTGATCTTTTCAAAGCAGCCGATATTTGCAGTGTCACGCCCCAGAATCCTCTTTCCTTCTCTCACTTATTGAGCATTTAATGTTTCAAATTTTTCATACGATGAACCACACCAAACTATGTAACATCTTTACAGAGGTCTTACTTTCAATTAAAGCTTATTTCATTGAGTTAAAAGCTAGACTAAATTCCTTTTAGCATCTGGACATTTCATCACATAAAATGCGTTTTAGCCTACTTTTGTAGTGTAGTAGTTAAGAGTGTCCAACTCGCATTCAAGAGGTCACAAGTTCGAATTACGGCTAGGATGAGCTACCGGATAAGGATTTTCCCGAGGGTTTCCCTTATCCTAAGAGATAATATCGGATAACTTTAGCCTCTATGGTTCCGGAATTCATTGAAGATAATTTCACCAATTTTATCATCGTTCAATATGACCTACCAGTTAAAAGATATTTTAAAAATGCATTTATTATATTACCTACTTAAAAGAAAATTTAGAAAAATTATCTCGTGGCGGAAAAAAATCGAGAACTGCTTTTTTTTAAACTCGAAATGCGAAGGAGGCACCTTTTGGCAGCTTTCATTCTAAGAGAACTGAACATTTAATGCTAATACAATTATTGATAATTAAGTCTGATAATACTGATATTTTGGGTCAAAATGAAATCTAAAATCATTTTAAATATTTCAAATAAGTTCATTCAAAGATATATAGTTTCTACTTATATGAATTCATGTTTAACATTTTAGTGCCATATTTGCCAAATTCTGAGGCAGAGAACAGTGGAGGGTTTCAAGAAAGTATTGTAGTATTTTCTTATTATGGAAGACCAATTAACATATGTCTGCCCTAAAAATGAATCGCAAACTTCACACGTGTCATACAATGAAAGTACGTTTACAGATCATTGACTTGTTAGCAGAACTAGGGTACAAGGTATGTTCACTTTGGAATAAAAGTAAAAACAGCGCTTTTCCCTGGCATTAACATTCCCATTTCTTGGGAATCTTTACAAGACAATGGGAGGATGACCAAGATAAAAGCTACAAGCCCATTGTTTTCTGGAGAAAGTCGGTATTTTTGGGGCTTCCTCACACAGCATCTGTTGCTAACTACGGAAACTTTATACTATGTCACAACGGAATCGTCAGCCTTTTTTCTCTCATTGCATGTAGTCCTGATACCAAACGTGAAGGCCATAGAACTTTAAATAGTCCACCGTTAAGAGAGGATTAATTTTTTTTTTTTTTTTTTCAGTTTCACAGCTCAGGTTCCAGTCGCTTTGCTCTCAGAAAAGTTTAAAGAGACCGTCTGGTTGCTGGACCGTCTGGATCGAATATTATGTGATCAAGGAAACCTTATTACTAGTAATTTATCGAATCAAAGTAACAAAGATTAGTTCAGAGGCACACGCAGAGGGGCTTAAGTCCCCAGCAGATATCCAAAACCGCAATATCGAAGAACCATGGCCTCCTTTTGCTTATGTCATCTTTTTCATATCTACTTAGTTTTGGTGTACCACAGTATACCTGTTTATAAACCGGCAAATAAAAATATTATATGCATTAAATCAGTATACATATTTCAGAACAGGGTAGAATTTAGCCTGTTCTTTTGGAAAATAGTCATTCCATATGTTAGTTGGCAACAATCATTAAATGCCTTACTCTGTTTAGTTTAATGTTTGTATGTGTAGCTTCAGCTTACACAGCACCTCCTGTAGAGGATGTACGAGAAGTCTATATTCTCCTGTTTAGTTTTACTCCTGTAACAATGTGTTGGTCCATACATTTTGGCGTTACTTCATTAGAAGTTTTGCGTACAAAATAACATGTTTTGGAAATGCATTTTATGTTATTCGATAGAGAAACTGCGTGTTTAGTTTTTGTATGCTTGTATACGTTTCTTGCTTTCAGGTCAATAAACGAAGTGTCTAGTCAACAACAAAGAGTATTTTTGACACTTTCTGCTGAGCTTTGACACCTCGATTAAACGCAAACAGCAGAAAGTGTCGGAAGTGCTCTATGTTGTCGACTTGAACTCCGTTTTATTGATCTGAAAGGAAAACAAAAAGTGTATAAGCGTACAAAACTAAACACACTATTTTGCAGGACATATAATTCTCAATCGAATAACATAAAAACCATTTCCAATACATTTTATTATGCACGGAAAACTTTCTTTTTAAACAAAAGTCAGGACTTATTGGCCAACCTATTACATAAAAAGGTGCCCGATGGTCATTCTGACCGACCAAATTCGTTATTTAGTCAATATACCCTGTTCAGGCACTATAGAGTAACCTACTCAGATGAATAAATGTTTAAAAATGACCACGGAATGAAGGTATGACCGACGTATGTTTCAGTATAATTCATCAAACGCACTGTATGTACATTTTATATTTTATTGCTCCTTTGGTATACAAGGTACAGTTAGAGTTGTCCAAAAATGCACAAAAAGGTTAACACTAAAATCTCATTTGAAAAAATTCACTAACAGTATACATTGGATTGGTCAGCATTATAGTCCTGACACATCTTTTGAACATAGAATAAGACAAATCTCTAATATACAATGGTAGACTGTTATGCAATATATAACAAATACAAACAAAATGGGTTTTTATGTAGCTGTATTTACACTTACTAAAATATATATTATGTCTATTCTTAGTGCGATGATCATGCACAACTGGGGCATGCAACAAGAGTATTTCAATTTAACATATAAGGGCGAGTCCAATATGTACCTTGCAGGCAGTGTAAGTATTCCTAGTTGAATAAAAACTGGTTTACAGTGAGTTCTAGTTGGAAATCGAGCGGCTCAGGCGGTTTCGTCTGTGGCCTGCATTCGGGAGGCCCGGGTTCTATTCCCGTGGTCGAACTACCTGGCCCATGGCTTTTTCAGGGGTTTCCTAGTCGCCAGGCGAATGCTGGGTAGGTTAATTACATATCCCGAATTTCTTGACCCTGTATTTCATCTCTCCTCTTTCAGGGTAGAAGTGTCGGCGGATGTCTCCACTCCGAGTAAACCAATTCCTCCTCCGGCAGCACGGTAGCCGGTCTCCGAACCCAGGTTTCGTGGTGGGACAGTTGCCAAACCAGAGTAGGATGGGATGTCCGTTGTTCAGGCCGGCCGGGGGAAGTTTTCAGCTTAATGAAATGTAGGGACCCTGCCCTTTGTACTGTCGTGACTCCTTGGGACGGCCACCCCGAGACTCCTCTCGTCTCATTCTTCCTCCGGGTGATGCCCCACGTGGGGACATTGGTACAATAGATCAAGTGTGATTTCCGTGCCGAGTCCCCTCCGAACTAATCCAGTTATCTAACTGGGACACTACAAATATTAGTCACAGTTTTTTTTTTAAGTATTAATAATCTGGATGTTGATGAATGATTACCCCACAATAGAATCTCATAACTTTGCACCACAGTAAACCACAACTAAACCTGTTGTCGGTAATGTACCCTATGGATCAGTTAATCAATCCATTTTCTCCCCTTGCGAAGGCGCTTCACTGCAAATCCAGTCTTCTACATTCGCCCTTCTATGTGTTTCATCGTTTATCTTCATATAGTCTTTATCGTCTAGCACCTACTTTTTCCACATTCACCATACCTTATATTGCGTTTCTTACCAAGTATTTCGCTCCCATTCTATTTGCTGTCCTCTTTCCCACCAGCATGTCATTAAGTTTCCCAACTGACTCACACTTATACCGTCTCTACTACAACTAGGACAAATATTGTACTCCACCTAAAAGTTCTATATCGAGATATCGCTAAGAAAATACATGCTTTGGACCCCTTGAATCTGAAAAAAAACAGCATTTTTAAAAAACAGTTTGCTTGCTGGCGCGTGCGTGTATCCATGATTGTGTCTGAGCGGCTAAATAAAAAAACGAAAAACCGGTTAAATACCCAACTTAATATATAAGTTCGGCATCTTTCAAGGATTCTCAAGAAAAGATCTCCTTCCAGACTAACATTTACATGAAACATTTTTCTAAAATTTGTTTTTCTTAAAAATGGCTTAAACGATTTGGATTAAAATAGTAAATGTTTAAGATATTTTCATGACAAATGACATGTTTATCTTGAATCTTCTGGGGGATGTCCTCAGAAGTCCTTTTCATTCTGTATGACTTCGACATAGCTGATGCACTGTAAAAGATAAAATATCACAAATATGGATCTGGTTAAAATCCAAAGTTTATATCAAATACATTTTGTGGAGTTTTTTCGTTATTAACGTCCTCCAACCCTAAGACATATCGAATGATGAATGAAATGGATGTAATAATGCTCAAATGAGTCCAGGTTCCATAGAGCTTAGAGTTGCACGATATTCGACTTTCAAGATAAGGGAAAACTTCAAAAAAAACTCATCCAGATAATTCAGCCTGACCGAGATTCAAACTCGGGACCTCTTGAACGCGGGGCACACATGCTACACCCTGCGCTATAGAGGCGGACTTTTGTGGAGTAGGTAAACCATTTTCGAGATATTCATTGTTTGAATTTTACTTATTTTCTCAAATAGAAAGTCGTTATTCATGTTTTATCTCTTAGCGATACAAAGAGAATGAAATTTCAAAGCAAACACATAGCGACCAGCTGTGCTCTTAAAAGATCTGACTAACGCTTTAAGTCTACTGTATAGCATGTAGTAATAATATATGTATGTGAGCAACATGTTAGGCCTTTTTCTTCGGTAAACCAGTTGGCGTTCTCAAATTTATTTTAGGTCCATTAGCTACAGTTCTTAAGTACATTAAATCTCGAGTTTCAAAGTTAACCCTATTAGGTCATCAATTTAAACAGTTCTCTCACATTTGTGTGCAGCTGGAATTTGGAAAGGCAGAATCAATTCACTGGTGTAGCCGGAATTTGAACTACGAAACTTTGGATTAGACGAATACCACGATCATTCCAGATTGCTTGGGTGTGAAGACGTCTTAATAAGCGATGCATCAGCCACATTGATGTTTCTCGCATACTCTTTTGTATTTTCGGTGTTTAAAATCAGTATTGTGTTTGTAACAAAAACATCATTATCATCATCATCATTGCCCGCCTCGATAGCGTAGATGGTAGCAGGTCTGCCCCACGTTCAAGAGGTCTCGGGTTCGAATCTCGGTCAGGATGAGTTACCTGGATAAGGTTTTATCCCCGTGGTTTTCCCTTATTCTTCAAGACGAATGTCGGATAACTAAGCTCCATGGGCCCTGGACTCATTTGAGAATCATTTCACCCAATTCATTCACCGTCCGATATGACTTAACTTTGGAGGACGTAAATTACAAAAAAAAAAAAAAAAAAAATAAGTAGGTATGATTACCATTATTATTATTATTATTATTATTATTATTATTATTATTATTATTATTATTATTATTATTATTATTATTATTATTATTATTATTATCATTATTATCATTATTATCATTATTATCATTATTATCATTATTATCATTATTATCATTATTATCATTATTATCATTATTATCATTATTATCATTATTATCATTATTATCATTATTATCATTATTATCATTATTATCATTATTATCATTATTATCATTATTATCATTATCATCATTATCATCATTATCATCATTATCATCATTATCATCATTATCATCATTATCATCATTATCATCATTATCATCATTATCATCATTATCATCATTATCATTATTATCATTATTATCATTATTATCATTATTATCATTATTATCATTATTATCATTATTATCATTATTATCATTATCATTATTATCATTATTATCATTATTATCATTATTATCATTATTATCATTATTATCATCATTATCATCATCATCATCATTATCATCATCATCATCATCATCATCATCATCATCATCATCATCATTATCATTATCATCATTATCATTATCATCATTATCATTATCATCATTATCATTATCATTATTATGTTACTGTCTCATATGTTACTGTTGCGTGCGATTAAAAGAGTTTACTTTAGAACATCATGCTGCACGTGCTACCACAAATGATTGAAGACTTCCGCCATGATTTAAGAAGATGGACCTCCCATCCTTTTTTGCACTGTCTCAAACCTAAGACAGTCACGACAGGATACGTCTGAAATGGTTTGTTTCGTTCACAAAGCCTCCAATGAATTTCCTTGTTCCCACCCATCAATGAAGATGTGTGATGAACATTTCACTTGGTCCAGTTTTTCACAAACAAACATTACTCACCGCAGGGGTAAAGTAAGAATAAAATAATGGTCTATTCAAAAGTATTCGAATAACTCAAAATATCTTTGCCATTGTTGCTTTCTCTGACTGTCTGTTTCAAATAGTTTCTTCTGCCATTTGTTTTCATAATGCACGCAATCACAGAATCACATCTTTTATTGTTGTAGTTATTTTTTTTTCCCTGAAGGTCCCAAGGACTCAAGAGACTCGCGTTAGAGACATTACAGTCATTAAGCAAAAGTATGTTGTATAACATTTTTATTTCTTAAACAAGATGGTAAACAAATTGACCCTGTAGTTCGGTCATTATAGCACCTGCCTGCTGTGCAATAGGTCCTGGCTCGATTCCTGGCCAAGAGTATTACCTAAGTATGAATTGTGCAATTTAGCTGTGATCTAATGATCTTCTAATTACAACTTTATATGATTGGCAATAAATATATTATAAAGGAAAGGCCACCAATATGATCATTGCAGTTAAAGGCAGGGTATAAATTGAACAAACGCACAAGATGAATAAAAAAATCAATAACAGTTATAAAGTAATATATATTAAGTTATTGCACACAAAACTGAAGAAAACAACTATGTGAAAAAACTAAACAAATTTCAACCGAAGTCTCTGGTTGTCTAGCTCTTGCTTTCGTTACGCAATACATTTCCAAGAAAAATTGCTGCCTCTTTACTTGAATTTATTAAGGGATATAACCTCTTAAATTATTTGGGAGTTGATTGTTTTCCACAAAATTATTCCACATTGTTGAGTTTGGAGTGATTAAGGTTAAAACCTTTTGGACCCACATTTGGCTGAATCATTAGCGTGCTTGACGTCGCCTGCCCCTCTTGTGTTGCATCCATGTAGGGTTTCCTGATATTTTGGATTTTAGTACACATCCCGCGTCCCATACTGCTTCTATCACGATGGAACAGTTCCGTATTTTGTAGTATTTTGAAACTCGAAAAAAGAATGTTTATGTTTTCACCTCTGGTATTGGTAAAAATACCACAAAAGGTAACTGCCGTTAAGTCCCTTATAATGCTGGTAGTGTTGGTACTGACATTTATAATATTCTTTGTTAATTTTCAATAATTTGGGGAGTTGACCTGGAGGATATGATATTAGGTTGTCTCATAAGTAACGTCGTTTTTTTTTTTTTTTTTTTTTTTTTTTTTTTTTTTTTTTTTTTTTTTTTTTTTTACTTCTTATTTTGGTGTTCTGGAAAGTTTCCTGTGTTTTCTTTGGTTTGTCGGCGCTATTTACAGGATGCCATAGCTAGTGTTGCGTACATTGTAAGCATGTATCACTCTTCAGTTGTTAATACAAAATCACAAAATAAAGATAACAAAGTTTGAAGTTAGAGTCTAAGTCTAAAACACTGCTGGAAACTAGATTATAATGTCCCTGCCGCAGCACAATAATATGTGAAGTGGAAGAAGGTGTCGTTATTGAGCGTGAGGCACAGTGATACTTCCAACATGTTAACAATGGAGACGAAAACACTAAAGTTTTACCATGTTCTGGAAAATCTTAAGTATGGAATATTGAGGATACACGCCAAGTTTTGCGAGAAAATCCTCAAAAAATTACCCGTAGGCTTTCAGAAGAACTTAGTGCATCAAAAGATACCATACATCGCCACATTAAGACACTTGAAAAATCATACAGAAGTTGTATGAACTGACTTCTCATGAACTGACACCTCAACATGCTGAACGTAGTGTGGATATCTGTCGTTAGCTTATCCGTAGTCCCATGGATGATAGATTTGTCAGGGGAATTGTCACTTGTGATGAAAAATGGGTATATTACTGAAACCCTGATGCCCCCAAAACAGTGGTTTGATCCCCGCCAATCTACCAAAGTCATCGTTAAAAAAAAAAAAAAAAATAGTTTGGTCCCAAAGTAATGTTATGTGTCTGGTGGAATTTTGAAGGTGTGATTCACTGGAAGTTTGTTTCGAACGGGCGGGCGATTGATGCGGATCTTTATTCTCAACAACTGGAACAAGTTCGTGAAATATTGAGACGGAGATACCCAGCATTAGTTTACCGAAATAGAGTTATACTGCAACAGCAGTGCAACACCCCACACTGCACGAACAACCATGGAAACAATTCAGGAATTGGGAGGAATCAAACTGCTACCACACCCAGCATACAGCCCTGATCTGGCACCATCAGATTATCATATTTTTCGATCCATGGCCCATTTTCTACGTGGAAGAAATTTTGACAACATTGAAGCAGTGCAAGTGGGTGTCACTGAATTCTTCGCATCAGAAACCAGAGACTGGTACTATCTTGGGATAATAAACCTCGCTGACCTATGGCACAAAACCATACAATCTAATGGTCTATACTTAGAAAATTAGTTAATGTATTTTAAAAGACATTACTTATGAGATAGCATCTGTACTTATTAACTGCTGCGCGCTTACATATTATATATATATATATATATATATATATATATATATATATATATATATATATATATATATATCTTTCCCCTTGTAATTTACGTCCTGCAACGTTAAGTCATATCAGACGATGAATGAAATGGGTGAAGTGATGCTCAAGATGTCCGAGGTCCATGGAGCTTAGATTTACCCGACATTCGTCTATCAGGATAAGGAAAAACCCCAAAACTCCAGGTAACTCACCCTAACCGAGATTCAAACTCGGGACCTCTTGAACGTGAGGCAGACACGCTACCATCTACGCTACCGAGGAGGGCTTATTTATCTTTTCACTGATATTCATCGACAGTGATGCTAGTTGTTTGAAGATCGTGAAGTGAACAAGTGGTTATTTGGTTAGTAATCATTCATTGAAACGATAAGAATTTGAAATACAAATGTGATCATGTTAAACAACATAAAAAGTTGTGTGGGTTTTGGTAAGAAATGGGAATACGAAACTGAATATAGCTATTAGCATACAATGGCAACGATAAGTACAAACCACTTTGTAATAAATGTTTTCTAATTTGCACATGTAGGATGTAATGATGTAATTAAACATTCTCGATGAAGTGATCAGAAAGAAAGAAATAAACTAATGCTACTTCAAGATCGCTCAGTAAAAGATTTGTTGTGAAAAGCACAGAATCTGATAAGGTAAATATACATTACACTTCATTTAAAATAGTGGTCTTTGCTGTGTATTGCCACCCAAATATGTAAGTGAGTGAGTGAGTGAGTAATTAAATAAGTAAATAAATAAATAATAAAATGTTATTTTAGAAGTTAAAATTTTGACGTATTGTACTAAAATGACGTTCTTTACTCATGTTCATTTTCTTACAAATTGCGTATTGTTGCGAGGCGTTGTAGACGCGCGCCGAGAGAGAAGTGAGAGAAGCGGGGAGTGAAAGAGACAGATAGCGCCCAAGCCACTCCCAGAGAGAGAGAGAGAGAGAGAGAGAGAGAGAGAGAGAGAGAGAGAGAGAGAGAACAGAGGGAGAAAGAGACAGACAGTTCCATGATGTTCTCGCTACATCACGAAAGATCGTGCTAGTCCGCGAAGCTTCGTGAACTGTCGAGAAACTTCTCCAACCTGCGAGAAACAGCTGCTCGTGTATAAATAAGATTGCCGGCCCTCGTAGCTATGGCTGCTAGAGCGTATGTTTCTAGCGTTTCGCCGCGTAGAGGGTCACGAGTTCAAGTACCGCCTTGGGCATGGGTGTTTACGTGTATAGTGAATATCTGTGAAACTAGGGAAAACAGATAAGAAAATAAACGGAAATAATGAAAAACCCGGTTAAACAAGGGAAAAGAAAAAAGGAAAAATATATGTCTCTATACATACATATATATATATTTAGGTAGTTGGAGAGAGAGAGAGAGAGAGAGAGAGAGAGAGAGAGAGAGAGAGAGAGAGAGAGAGAGAGAGAGAGAGAGAGAGAGAGAGAGAGAGAGAGAGAGAGAGAGAGAGAGAGAGAGAGAGAGAGAGAGAGAGAGAGAGAGAGAGAGAGAGAGAGAGAGAGAGAGAGAGAGAGAGAGAGGCGAGCTGAGTGACTGATGAAGAATTGTTAATGCTGCAGGGTGAATGTGTGGCAGACGGACTTGAAGGTTTCGTAAGTGTGTTTGGTATGTCATTCTGCTGATATCAGAGTTGTACAAATGTCTTTCTACGGAAATAAAGAGCATTTTGAATTTCTGCAAATTAGACTTTTAATTTTACGAACCCACAAAGTCACAATATTCTTTTACTTCATGTTAATTGACGTGACAACTTACAGAAATTGTGTTGTTACATATTTCTTTGCAGGTAAAGCGGTAATCAGGGAATATAGTAGTCTTCAGCATTAGTCAAATCTATACGGTCTTTATGTGATGGCTTTAAAATTGCGCAAAATTAGTAATGACTTTTTACTTGAGAAATGTATAACAATTTGAAAATTCAAACCTAAAAGGGAATGTTATTATATGACGTTTTATCGATCGCCAAGTTGAGGCGATGCGTGAAGAAGTTTTATGAGGTTTACTAAGCGTCGAAAGTTAATAAGAAATTGATTTCGTAACTTTTTTTTATTTCGGTTCGTTAACCCTGTTTTTATGTTGGTTTAAATGATGATTTCCCAGCCGGAGCATTTAGATTCTTCTCTCAATGCGTCGTTTCTCTTCCGCAAGAAATGATTTACAAACGAAAATAAAGAAATCACTTGATAGCTATTTTTAATTCTCGATCAGTTGACACAAGGTGATATAGCACAATTGAAATTAAAATCTCTGCAGTGTATCCACTCTCTCAAAATTACTTTAAGCAATCCCTGAGCGTCCTTCTCATCGACGATCAAGCTGATTCTGTTACGTCCATCATCTACGACGGCCAAACTTGTTCTCTTCGCGTCCTTATAGAAAGATTATTGATCCCCCACCCATAGCAACCACACGTTTCTTTATGACTACGCCATTCGTAGCAATCTATACACGCGTCTTATTTTCACAATTTCACTTCCTAAGCTTAATTTAAATATTATAATACTTTCAAACATTCTTTAAGTGATTTTAAATTTTAAATAATATCATAAAACAAATAAACAACATTAATGTTTCCTTTGCAGGCTGAATTCAAAATAACTGTTACAAATCAGTAACAAGGATTATCTCGGAAAAGATTATTTCAGATTATCTCACAAACTACTTCAACGAGGTTTACTGTATAATAATATTTTTCTATCTCGTATAGTTTACGAGTTATGCAAATGTCAGAGTACCTAGAAAGCTATTCCCAGAAAAAATTCAAGCTTAGATGTCATCTGCTATAAAACTTTCTGAAACATACGGTAACTCAGAATCTTTAGAGCTGTTTCGACAAAATCAATATTTTCGAAAAAATTCCCATGTGAAGTGTAGTTTGATATGCAAAATATTCAAGTCGCTTCCTTAAAAGATCCTGAACTGTTAATACCAAGTTGGTATTTAAGCGACTTTTCGTTAAGACAGACCAATGCACGTATACATATACGACATAGACACGGTCAATTGCTCTATTTTGATTCAGGGAGACTCAAAACAAACATTTCTGGTGAAATTACGTTATCGAATTTTTCGGTGTAATTTAATCGTCTACTTACTTAAAGTGCATGCTACAGAAAATAAAACTATAGCTCGGAATAAATTTGGGTAATTCTCATTCATGTCACGTCGTGGATGAGTGGTTAGACTGCATGACTCACCAAGGCAACCCGGGTTCAATCCCAGGCTACCGCAAAGAGAGATTTGTGGTGGACAACACGACACTGTGGGGTTTTTCTCTGGAACCTCCGGTTTCCCCCGCCATCATTCCACCAATTTCTTATCTTTTCTTTCCTCCACTTCGCCCTCATTCCGTTCATCTACTTCTCTTACTCTACCTCTAACACCCATCCCTGGATTTCTCTCTCCATCCACAATTGTGGCTCCCTCACTCGACGCCTAAAATAGCATAAGGGGTATAGGACCTTAACTGAACAGGACTATGTCCTATATCAAAGGAAGAAGTTATTCGTTCATTTCAATATTTTCGACTGCACCTCTTGTCTTTTATTTTGATCTCAGATCAATGTGCATATTCAAGGTAAATACACTACTACTATGCAACCATTTATTTTGTATCTGATAAGAAAATTCACCGAAGAACCTGTTAAACAAAGACAAGAGCAAAATTCCTGAGTGTGAGAATACACTTTTGCCAGGAGTTAAATACTTCCAGGTGGTACAAGATTTTGACAGCTCCGTTTTGTAATACTATTTATTTGCTGTTGCTGAATTTCCGGGTAGCACTGCCAGATAGCATTCATAAAAGTACGTAAAGAATGAGCATACAATAGATAAGTACGTATACATATATGCAGTAGTGGAAATAAATATTCATATAGCACAGCAATTAACATTTCCATATTAAATTAAATGAAAACGTTAAGATTTTATCTGGAAAGCTAGAGTATTAAAAGCAGTATAATGGTATCATAGCTCGAGTATTAGATAAATATGCTTCAAGAAAATAAACAATAACCCAATTGTGGCGCTATCTGACAGTGAAGTACAGATTCATACTCCACTAAAGATGTAAACATAGAAACTACTAATGAATCGCTTGCAACAAGGAACCCCTTCAATGATAGGCTGCATCTCTTTCGTTTTGGTTATGATATATGTTGAATGCCATGTAACACAAAAATGGGTCACAAAAGTAAAGAAACAACTATAACGAAAAGTTAATTTTCAAAAATTTATGGTATTCATGGAAGAAGCCGAACAGCGTTGTGATCTTTAGTTACAATACTTTATTCTGCATAAACTACGGTCTATGAATACATTTTTCCATAGCAGTGCCATATACTTTTGTTTAAATTATTAATATTGGGAGTTTAGCTTGAACTAACTGATTATACTGGTTTTTAACTATTTTTTTTTTAGTGCTCTTATATAGTTCATTCAGGTCATTAAGTCCATAAGTAGTTTATTGTTTAACATAGTTTCCCTATATTGTTTACGAATTAAAACACGATACCTACTTCAAACATAGTGGCTTAGGGTGGTAGCAGAAATTATGTCCAAGTACTACAAAAAATGTCATATTTACATTAATCAGCAATTAATGCTCCTGCGCTTCCTGTTTTTAAAATTATGCAGAGGAGTGGCACTTATAGCAATCCTAGATCGTATATTGTATTATTAAAATGTTTCATCGATAGTGCTTTGTGTGTAATCGTGTTATGCACCATCGGTCAGCCCTTGTGACATCAAGGTCCTGCCACAGGGTTGTTTTCCGACCCAGCGGCCGTGCACGCAAATGACTGAGTCGATATCTGGAAATCTACCAGTTATTTTCACGTGTTTTCAAGACATTATGTCATGAAGGATCCGCGCTCCCAGCACAAAGAGTTTGTATGTCCCCAGGTCTGAAAATTGTTGTGTGTATGTGTCTGTATATATACAGTTACTCCAAAAAGTATTCGCCTAATGCATGTGTTTATGTTTAAGGATGTATGGATAGTGGAAAATCATCAGAATAAAGTACTGCAGGGACACTGATTTATTTATTAGTAAACAAGAATACAATAAAGACACACATAGTATCTATTCATATAAACATAAACATTCAAAAGTAAACATATGCAATATAGGATGCAAAATAAGTATTCGTCTGCATACTGAAAATGGTGTACAATGTTACGGTTAGTACTTAGTAAGCCCTCCATTCCTCTTTATAATCTCTTGCATTCTTCTTGGCATGGATTTCACCAAATATTTTGTTGTTTCCACTAATGTTACGCCATTCCTCCGGTGTAGTGTTTTTTATATCATTTATATCAGTTATCTGATGATTTATAATATTTTTGTCCAGTATACTCCACAAATTCTCTTTTGGATTCATGTCTGGGGATTGTGGTGGTGTCGGCATCCATCGTGGAGTATTATATAACAACAACCATAGCCTTGCATCTAGAGCTGTGTGTTTTGGATCATTATCTTGTGTGAAAATATAATCCTCAGAAAGACCCACATTATTTACCCTTCTGAACAGATGTGCTTTTAGGATGTGTATATAAATCTTGTGATTCATAATTCCATCAACAAAACACAAATCCCCCACACCGTTTACACTCATGCAGCCCCAGCAGCTACTGAACCGCCTCCATGTTTAACTGAAGTTGTTATATGTTTCTCCTCAAGCTCACAATTCTCTTTTCTCCACACTATTACTCACCCTTTTGACTTAAAAAACTCAAATTGTACCTCGTCAGTAAACACAACCTTCTTCCAGAAATCATACCCATCGTATTTAGATTCATTCGCAAAAGCAACTCGCTTCTTTCTGTTCATTTTACTGATGTATGGTTTTCTACGGGCTGTTCGGTCTCCATACTCAGCTTCATAAAGCACGTTTCTTATACTTTGTGCTGAAACGGACTTTCCTGTGTGTGTTTGAATTGCAACAGCAGGTTTGGGAGTATTTAGTTTAGGAGTTATCTTGACCTGTCTAAGTAACTGTCTTTTCTCCATCTCCGATAGAACTGCAGGACGACCGCTTCTTGATTCATTTTCGCAAGTTTTGTTCTGATCAAGCATGTATAATAGTTTTCACTGTACTGGTAGGTCTTCCAATGGTTTCTCCAATTTCTTGAAAAGATTTTGCTTTTTTAAATTACTTGATGCAAATTTCTCTCTTCTTTTGTAGTTTCACGATGTTTTCGACCCATATTGCTTAAATAACAATCAACGGCTTTGAAAACAGATATGTAACTGTCAATGACAGTGGATGAAACACAACTGCATAAGAGAAGGGAAGGGGTGTGTGTCAGCTAGGCACCATACCTGGGATCTTGTTTACTAGACGAATACTTGTTTGACATCAAATGGGACATGATTTTAAATAACTTAGATCTGTTCACTAACTAAGCAATATATGAACCCAAAATGTGTTTTATTTTTAAAGCTAGATATCATCCAATGTCAGGAAATACTCATTGTTCGTTTCTTATCTATATTTTCTTGATTGTACTTGTTATATTCTACATACTATGATTAGACGAATACTTTTTGGAGTATATATATACAGATGTAGTGTAATAATTGATTCACCTGCCTCCAGATAAGTATCTACATAGGTCGTTTGATAAGCCTGGTAAAAAACCAAGAATAATTGTTTTTCATGAACATCTCACCTTATTTCTCGACATAGTCTCCATTGATGGCTGTACACTTGGTCCAGCGATTTTCCAGCTTTTTCATCCCGTCGGAAAAATAGGTTCCTTCAGGGTCTACAAATTACTCGTTAACGGTGACTATCACTGTTTCATTTCATGAAAATTTCTTACCACCAAGCCAAATTTTCGAGTTTGAGAACAGGAAGAAGTCACTTGGGGCTAAGTCTAGTGAATAAGGTAAATAAGGACCCAGTTCAATGCCCAACTAATGCACTTTCGCCATTGCAATTGCTGATATGTGCGATGGTGCATTATCCTGGTGGAATAGCACATTTTTGCATTTCAATCTCTCGGTCTACTTTTATTCGTCATGTTGCAAACGATCCAACAATGAACCATAATAGGTGCCTTTTTCCAAGTAGTCTATGAGGATTATTCCTTGAGAATAATACCCCTAAACAATGGCCATCACCTTACCAGCTGAAAAAACTATCCTTGCCTTCTTTGGTGCACTTTCACCAGCCTTTGTTCATTGTTTTGACTGCTGTTTTGACTCTGGTGTGTAATGACGGATTCAGGTTTCATCCACGATCGCAAATCGGTGCAAAAAATCTTGCGCATTGCGATTAAACATCGCCAGACACTCGACAGAAGTGTTCTTCCGGATGCACTTTTGGTCGACTGTGAGCAATAGCGGCACCCATCTTGCACACAGATTTTTCATTGCCAAATTTTCATGCAGGATATTGTGCACTCACAGTTGAGATGCCTACAGCCTCAGCAATCTCACGAATTTTTATTCGGTGGTCTTACTTAACCAGATCGTGGATTTTTTCCACGGTGTCCTGTGTGATGACCACATTTGGGCAACCAGAGCGCGATTCATATTTAGTGCTTTTACGACCACATTAAAATTCATTGATCCAAAATTAAATGTTGTTCTATGTTGGTGCAGAGTCCGCGTGAACTTCATCTAATTCAGTTTTGACTTGTGCGGCAGTCCAGCTCTTCAAATAAAATGTGTAATAACAGCAAGAAACTCTGTTTTTTCCCCATTTTCAATCGCAGCTATCATACAGATCAGTTCAGATGGCTGTCAACAATGAATTGTATATTGTAGCACATTCAAATTGTCTATACAATCTTTTGAATAATAAAGTTTACTACCCACAAAATTGGAACAAAAAATGTTCATCCCTTTATGGAAATTTACCAGAGTTATCAAACGACCCTCGAATAGCTATGTAACATGCAGATTAAAACCTTACATTAAATTGTTAAATTTTGCATAAATACAAAGAAACTGCGAAAAGGCTTTAAAATCAATCGGTTAATACAATTATGAAAGCAGGACGATACAAATTTGTTTATATGTAGGAAAATCTCTGTGAAAATTCCACGTGATCGAGAGGACTGCGCTTCAAAATTTGAAAGGTAGCTTGAATTTAGCTTTTATTTAGTTGATATAGATGGTTTGTTGCTCGAATGAAAGACGTTAGTTCAAGTACCAGGTGTTGCTGTTGTTGCTGTTGTTATTAATTTCTACTGTATTATGATCGACGAGTAGAGAGAGAACAATAACACGCAGGGATAGCCTTGCAGTAGCCCAATTAACATTACGTTAACATACCAATATTACACGTAGGAGGAATTACGTCAATATTTGAGGTGTAAAACGCACATCTACCACTAGCGTCACTGGAATCAGAGGCATCACCAAGAAAAAGTCCTGCGGTAGTCTCCTCTTCAAGCGTGTGGGGTGGCGCGTACGCATGCTGATGTAACAATCCACCTCCTCCTGGAACATCCTGCAGGATGAAAAAGAAACGGAAGGGGATCCTGCGAATGAAGTCGTGAAGTGGCAAGGATCCCAGTTCACGCTGATTAGGAATGAACCATGCAACGTTGGTAGCAATGCGCAAGAAGCGATTCTAAACATTTCGGAGACGACGTAGATAGCATAGGAAATAAGCGGAGGAACAAGAGGGTTGTAGTGTAACAGGGAAGACCGTAATCCAAGGCTGTAATGACGATGAATCAAAGGCGAGAGTTTTGAAAGCCATCCGGACGCCAGAGATATGAGAGAGCCATGTGAGCATGCCAGGTCAGTCGACAGTCCAAAAACACTCCAAGGTATTTAACAAGAATGGTAACAGGGAGCCAAGGTACACTGCACCTACAGAGACACAACGACGAGTGAAGATTTTAACCTCAGTTTTCTGAGGGTTGAATGAGATTCGCCAAGTGTGGAACCAATCAATGAGGCGATCCGAAAATATTTGCACCACTTGCTGCGCGTACTGGAGATTAGGATGACAATAAGATATATTACCGTATCCTCAATCCGGAGAGTTACAGAAATAGGAGAAAAGTAAGAATATTAGAAGTGTAGATATTAAATAATGTCGGGGCTAAGATTGAAACCTGTGGGACAGCTGCGGTAATAGTACTTGGAGATGAAAGGATTCCGCTTCCGGAAGCATTTTAGGAAGTATGCTATTCAAACAACTAGCATGTTTCCTCAGGGAGATAGAGAGGGTGACCTCCCACCCTCTTGACTGCGCGCAACATCTCACCTAAATCTTGGGATGAAGTATACGGAAATGCATGATGTCTACGTCTAGTATTCCTACTTATTTTCTAGAATTTTTTTTTCAGGTTATTGCGACCAGTTTTATCTATACCAATGTATCTAAGAGTAGTACAGCGAATCCAGGATGCCCTCCATGTTTTACACCCTTCGAGTAACGTAGTTTTAGATGGATTCCTGATCTTGTTGGCTTGCCAGGTAAAATAGTAGATTCGGCAACCACACAACCCAGTAGACAATAGTGTATCTTCTGTCACTTCGGAAGAAATTAGCTTTGTTGTACACAGAACGCTAATGTCGTGCTGGCTCTCTGCGGAAATACTTAGAACAGGATAGTTCTCGTCGCGAGGTGATGAGTTATGCTGCGTATTGGCCATCGAAAATTGACAGTTCCCCATTTAAGCGGACTCTTCTGCTTTTCTCCTGTGTAACCAAGTTCTGTCGGTCGATCAAGGCAACTGCCGGTCAGTTTGTAGAGGTCTTGACGGACGATAATAAAGCGATTGGAAGAGGTTTGAAATTTTTGTCAACACAAACTTTCACTTTGGACTTTAGCACTTTATTTAATAAATAAATACATTTTAAGATTTTATATGTTTTGTATTTTTATTTATTTTTAATTGTAATTTATCTCTGTCTTTTGCTATGATACATTGTGTATATTTGCCTGCATTTGTGACCGTTTCTAGCAGTTTTATTTTGTAGTGATTGTTGTCTGTCATCAACCCATTGTAGTTACTTCGATATTGTTAAATGTTATCATGTATGGAACATATCTGTAATACTTCTGATGTCCTCATAACATATGCGATCATACATTATTTATAGGTTTATTAAAATAGTTCTTCGTGGTTGGATTAAAGAGGAGAATCCAGACTGTTTTAACACAGTTAGCCAAGTTTGAAAAAATTCAGGACCATATGCCTTTGCATTTTCTTTTAACAGAGATTCTGCTTTCCAAACGTAAATAGTAATTTTATTTATTTCTTTCACGAAGACTGCTTTTTTTCTTAAGAATAACGTGCCTCTTTGCTTGGAGTACAAGCTATGTATTTATAAATTGGTTGTTAACCTTGGATTCAAGTGTGAATCATTATCAAGGTTACATCTCCGTCATGGCCATAATTTGTGTAGATTTAGAGTCATATAGAAGAGCTCCTGAGGGCAGTGTTGCCAACTTGGCGACTTTGTCTCTGTTTCTGAAGACTTTCTGGCCAGTGTTAACTTCAAGTTTACTCTTATCCCTTTAGTATACACAAATATAACGTATACGAGTCATTCTCCATGGTGTAGAAGGTAACGTGCTAGCGGCTGGTCGTGGTTTCAAATCGAATGGAAAGCCATGGATTTTTTGGGCAAAATTATTCTTATTATGATTTCCTTCAGATGAGAAACAAAGCCAGCAAATGTCATAAATATACTGCACGTGAAAGAACCACAAGCTTAATAAAGGGACCGTTGAGCAAAATTAAACTGTATTTCACGCACAATATAGAATGGAACTATGAGAGCTACAGCAGTCCAACAGCGTCCATAAATATAACATTAATTTCAAATTGAAATTTTGGATCTAACGCGGCGAAATTTCAAATTATTTGTCACTAAATTCTTTAATTTGTTTTTGATCACAGATATATGTTATCTCAAAAATCGAATAATATTAAAACCCTTTGACTTAGCGTACAGTACGCAAGTTGTAGGCGTGGTTCAATTTCCCAACCATGTCACTTATAATTTGGCGAGACATTTGACTTCCGTTATGCCATTCTCAGTTCTAATATGGGTTATTCTAAGAAAGGTGGTTGTTGCCATGGGTCATTCCAATTAATACTTATGCTTTATTTGTGCGCAATTAAGTTTCATTCTATTTCATTTCTAATTATGCTTCATTCGGTACTATGTGAGAACAGATCAATACTGGGGCAACGAAGTATAATATTATTTTGCTAAACATTAAAATCATAGAAGATAGAACAAAAGTCACAGACAGCGCTAAAGGAATGACCGGAAAAAGGATAGTCAATGCAACCTGAAATATTGAAACATGGAAAGCATACAGTCGCTACTCCCCAATTGAAATACGTGTAAAAATAATATAAGAAAACACGTGACAATTGAAGAATGCACAATTTGTACACAGACTTTTCAGAATCCTGGGTGAACCCAAGTGCAGTCTTATACTTATAAAATATAGATACTGTTTATAATATACTCACCGAGGTCTACTTCCCATAAGCCCCGGCCCCGTAGGACCGGGAACCCGGGCCTCATCTGTTATTTCCATTAGGACAGCACCTATATTATAAGCTGCCCCCCCCCGCCTGCACACGGCAGACGGAACGTATGTGGATACGCCACATACGCGCCAGTCCTTAATGAACCAGCTACCAAATAACCTTGGTAGGGCCGCCAGTGTCTAGCTCGCAGCTACTAGCTCTGCAGGCTAGTCCCCGGGACTTATGAGGCAACCCTCTACCCCCTCCGGGCGGCCCTTGGCGGCCTGGCCAGAGGTACCCAATTGCCCGTGGGTGACGGGAACCAACTGCCCCCTCGAGACCAACCCAATCCGAACAGCTCCCATTCGGGAGGGGCTCGTTATGTTCGGCCCGAGGTTCCTCTAGTAACGTCAGAGGTACCACGAGTGCTAGGGGTCCGTAGCGCCCGCACTTTGGCAGCTAAAAGGGACGGATCCCTTCCCCTACGGGGACTGTTTATAATATACAATAATTGACGATATCAAGCGCAGAATCATATTAACGCTGCCAGGGTCCTGGAATTTCGTCCCAAAGGAGTTTTTTTTCACACGCCAGTAAATCTACAATATGAAGTAGTTGCTTTTAAGGATAATTAAAAACCAATGGCCTGAACCCATGATTTTCGTCCAGCACCTGATTAACTGGCCACGCAGACCGACATTTTCAGTAAGTCCACTATGTAACTCTATAATTTTTGGGAATGATTTCAGTTCAAGCCAGAACAGAATTGTATCCACTAATCTGATCTAGATCCGGTACAAATCAGCCATAGATAGGTACAATACTAACTGAAGAAGATAGGAATCTCAAGATCTCACCCCTCTAAATCAACCGATGGGCCCTGCAACGCCCTCGACTTAAGATTGAAAGCGAAAGGAAAGAAACAACAATAGAACAGAAAGATGTGATTACGACCAGTATGGAGTAGTTATCCTCTGTAACAGTAAATAGATACCTACTATATTTCAAGTTTCCTGCACCGTGGCGTAGCGGTCTAAGGCAGCATGCCATGGTCCCTGGCCAAGGAAAGCGACACGGGTTCGATCCCACCCATGGGTTACGGATTTTACGTCCCAAGTATAGGGCCGGTGCACACTCAGCATCGTGAGGAAGGTCAGGAGCTTACGCTAGTTAAGCAGCTCTGGTCACGAAAACCAACGTTCCGGCTGGGGGATGCCGAGATGCTGACCACATCTCCTCCGCGTATCGGTTGGATGATCACCCACCTCTGCCGTGCGTAAGTGGGCGTGAGGCCGGCAGTCGGGTTGGTAGGCCTTGGCCCTCTTAGGGCTGTCGCGCCAGTGGTTACGTTTTACGTTACTATATTTCAAGTAAGTTTATCTGTATTTTCCGCAGGTCTGTATTATTCAGACGCTCCGTGAGAAAGGAGTAGGAAAATTAAATCGGCCAGAGTCTTAATATACACTGCCGTGGTCGGCATTTTAAACCGTTACTCATTTAAAAGATTTCTATGGATATTAATCCAGTACGACGAAAAATGTATAGACTATCAGAAAAGTTCCCATTCTCTTTTAACTGAGCTATTAACTACATGGCATTAGGGAATATGTAAGAAAATGGCAATACGCGGAAGGATGATTTTAACAGAACCAACACTAAGGCACGCAGTAACATCTGCTGTCATAGCTCGCTGATAAAACGCACGCTGTGTCCCGTGAAGCCAGAATTCGAGATTCGAAGCTCAGCATATGGTCATATCTTTTACCCAAACCTTTTTACTTTACGAGACGCAGTAACAAACCGTTTCATAACTGCTCTTTTTTCAGACAAGCTATTACTACACGATTTCGAAGAGGATGTAAAGAGTTTGAATATAATTTGAACAATAATTTTTATGGAGTCAACCTCTAAAGGCTGAATACAATACATCTGATCATAACAATAAGCTAATGCATAAAATAACAATAAATTGAAGAAAAAAATCATCTTAAGAAAAAATAAATTTGAAATAATTATTTAAACGTAACCCACGTAAAGCTTATTTATCGATTGTAAATATTTGTTAAAGTTGTTGAATGTTAGAGTGAATATCTAATGAAACAATAACGCGATAGCATATTCATAAGTGAGAAAACAAAAGAGACGCGCAGTGAAGTAAATGGAACTGATCATGCAATTCTATAATTGGTGATAGTAAAAAAATCAAGTAACGATATGGCAGCGGATTTGGGCAACAATCAAGAAGAAAAGATGCATGAAGTGTATTTACGGGAGAAGAATTCTTGAAAATAATGTTATTTTGCGTTTAAAGGAATTTCAAGCATTTTAAAATAAAGTGCAATCATCAATATCACACAAGAAGAGTGATTTTCAAACAAAACTAAGATATAATCATCGATCCGAGACCGCAATGTTAACAAGATTGGCAAACCAACGTTGGGCTCGAATAGGACTGATTCAAGCAGAATACAACTTTGAAGAATCTGCCGTGCTAGGGGTCCTGGGTTCGATTCCCGGCGGTAGGGTTGGGGATTTTTCTCCGACTAAGATAATTCCCAATGTTCCCCAGAGTCTGGAGGTATGAATGAGAGTGTGAATGTGTGCGTGATCTAATGATTAAAACCCAAAGATAACGAGTTAACGCCTTCAGTATGTTCCAAAGGAGAACGGCCGCCGATATGACCATAGCAGTTAAAGGCGGGGTCTAAATGGAACAAGGAAAAATAAAACTTTGAAGAAAATATTTACTAGAGAGAACAGATACGACGGGAGGAGAATGGCGAAACAAGCTTTTACTACAGAACAGAGATGGAACTAGAGTAGCCAATACATACCAGAAAGGGGATACAAGTAAAGAAAAAGCTAAGACCGAGGCGAGAAAAGAAGAAAACAACGAAAGCAGGCAGGAGAAGACGACGAAGAAAGTATAAGGAAGAAAATGAAAGATTCAAAGGTAAGAACTTCCCATCAATAGTTAAATTTTTGTTTAATAAGAACAAAGGTATTCTTGTGACTATAAAATGGTTAATAATATTAATTAAAAGTTAGTGAGCAAAATAAAGAATACTAAAGAAATAAAGACAAAAATGAGGAGGAAAAGGGAGAGAAATCAGAAAAGAAATTAGAGCAGCAGAAGGTTGTGCAGAAAATGTGTCACTACTTCAAAAGTTAGAACAGCGGATAGCTAATTTAGAAGTTAATTTAAAAGTTTTAAAGTGATGTAAATTATTTAACAACAAAAAATAGCATAAAGTAGGAAAGAATGCAGGGAAGTTATGGGAATATTAGCACAGAAAAGGAAAGTTATATACTAGATTTGACACAAGGGATAGAAATTAATGTAAATGATTAGACACAGAAAATAGAATCAAACGTAAGCCAGTTACCGCAAAGATTTGAACAGAACACAAATGAAAAGTAAAACTGATATGCAAGGCTAGCTTAATTAGCCAATAAAATCAAGTAGCAGGAATTTGCAATAAGGAAATAAGACCGGAGGTAGCTTTGTGTAATTGAAATGGTAGCATTAAACATTTTATTGACACTACGTAGATACAGGAAGGATAGGGCAGTAAAACCTTTTAAAAGACACTCACTGTATAGGTATGTGAGGTTACGTAGATATTTTATCTCCTCTCTGCATTGCTTGATGAGAAACAAAAGAAGGCCATAACATTTCTGAAGTGTGGTCGTTCTGGTCAACGATAGGAAATACCTTGTTCAAAAATGTGACTTGTAATAAGTATACATTTTTATGAGTTCTTTTCTAAAATAAAGTTTAAGTGTATCTGCTTTGGCTCACAGTTATTATAGTATTCAGTTTGAATGAAGGAGTCTTCACAAGTTATTCACCAAAATATCTAGATACCTATGCATTTTATTCCTCAAGTAAATACATTGATTATATTTACATTTTAATGAATGTCATTGCAATCACTTTGAGAAAGCACAGAATAACAAAATTTGTTTCTTGAAAATGTAATATGCTAAATGGGATATTTTGAAAATTATCGTTTGAACATCATTTCACCCATTTCATTCACCGCGCCATATGGCTTAACGTTGGAGAATTTAGGAAAGTGACTTACTATTGAGCCAAAATTTTGTGTACGAGTTCGAAGAGTATTTGTCATACACTTGGTTGAAATTGGTGATAAAATTAATGGTAGTTTATATATAGAACGATCTAAAATAGCATAATTATTAGGATTATGTCCCAAAATGTACACAACAAGTTTACCGTTGTATTGTATAATTACTTGTATCCGCTATAAAGTAAACCCAACTGAAATGGTAATCTATACGATTTTTTTACTTGTATCTAAAATGTGAAACATACTCTTTATGATGTATTGGAATATACAGGAATGCAGTAAAAGAACGGGTTATTTTTAAGACTGATGTATTGCGGCAATCGGTAATTATTTTTTGTAAAACGCTGCTGCACCTCAATTTAAATGCAAATGGTTTGTTTGTAATCAATAGACAGCAGTAATGAATTCAACGTCAGGACTTATTCAACAGTATTGATAAAAAGATTAATCTTGATTGGAATCGCAGAACGTGGGCCTCATAGGCTAGAGAAAACGGTAAGCTATAAAATAGCACAATATTTAACATTCTGCGAAAGGCTGTAAATGTTATATTTATATGTGTCAGACTAAGCGACATAGCTCCGCCGTTAATCATGAGGCTCATATTCGAAAAGTCTTGGGTTCGATTCTTGGTGGCCGCCTACTCTGATATGTTTCTTTCCCATGGGTTTCCCTGGTCGACAACGTAAATGCTGGTGTGTTGTCTTCTACCACGGTCTCCTGTCTCCCATTTTCTCTTATCTTATCTCACTCTTTCATGTTACAGATTGAATTGGTCGACGGCGGGCAAAAGTGCAGAGACTTGCGATTTAGAATTTCTTCATGGCTCTATCAGAGGCTGGCCGTTCGAACCTCCACTGCTGGATGAGCCACCCTTCAGTTGTTTGGGCGGGTCACCTCTGAGCGGTCCCCAAACAGGAGGGTAAGCTTATAACTGTTAGGGAATTCTGCACGAATCTGTCATCTGGGTTGGTCCATCCTTTAGCCCAAACGTCCTTTTATCTCATCCGTTCCTCCCGAGGGTGTATACGTACACACAAAAAATCCCTTGCGGGTCGCATGCTAGGCGTCCCTTTCGTTACTTCATGTATCCTAACTGTATGTCAACAATGGTTTGAACAGTAGTCGTGCACTCTTTTGGAAACAAAGATCTGTCAGAGAACTTTCTTTTCAATACAATGATTTTAAAAGGTTACAATGAATCTGCTGAGGAAAAATAAACAGAAATATCGAGTATTTTTCTATGGAATACCAACTCGAACGTTAGGTATAAATTTCCTAGCTACATCATAAATGTAAAATTCAGCTGCCCCAAGACTAATTAACCTGGAAACCAATAAGGATACTTGACACATTTTTAGCGATGCATTTAAAAGATCTGTTGAAAAATAAAAAGCAATCGCATTGATTAATAATAAGAGGTATAATGTTTCAGATGTCGGCATAAACTATTGAGTTAGAATTTGAATTGTATTCCTTTAAAAACTAATCATTCACAGTATGAGCTTATAGTTTTTGTTAAATGAATACAAGTAGAGAATAGTTGGCAAAAACGTAAATCTGTTATACATTACTAGTTTCTGAGTTAGAGAACTGAATGAATTTGAATGAATGTTTCAAGATATTGGTTTTAAAGCTTGCTTTCCATTAAGATATTTTATGTGTATGTGAAAGTTAAGCAGTCATTACTGTCTAGTAGGCAAGCGGTAAAACGCTATTTCGAGCTTCTTTGAAAACAAGGGGAAGGAGTATAATTGCAAATATTGTCAGAAAGTGCTCTAAGAATAAATATACATTTTAAGGCCCCTTGTAGCCGAATTATACATAGGAACCAAGATAACGACTGCACAGAGGATTCCGGTGTCCAAAGAACTAATAGAGCTGCTCGACATACAATACAATGGTACTACAATTCACAACATCTAGTTTTGACTTACTTATATTATATTTCAGTGATTCTAGAATCTAGATGAACATTTTTTCATAGGCAAAGTGGTATATATTACTTCAAACTTCCTCTGACAGCCGCAGGACCCACACATTACTGCAACATTTATAAAAAGGAAAACTAGAATCTTTTTTTTTTGGGGGGGGGGGGCAGGGGTTGATTTAGTGCCATAGTTGACCTAACAAAGCTTGAAAGTGAGAACGGAAGTAAAAACTGGTATATCATTTTTTTAAATGGCAAATCAAACAGAAATAATTTTAAGCATCTTCATTGTGCGGATTATGTATTCTCAAATGAGATAACGAATTTTGTAGACTTCAGAAAGCTCACTTATAGATCTGCACAGAAAAGAGTAATTCTAGTTTTTGGTTTAGGCAACTCTAGCAGTGATCCACATTAGTTGTGTAAGTAATACAGACTCTATGGTATCTCCTCAACATACGTGAATGCCTTTCATTTGTAGTATTTTCTTTGAACATAACAATCCTTAAGTGAGGTTCTTCATCTGGAACAATAAAACTCTCAGTACCGACATAGTATTTCACTTCTCAACAGTTTGTCTTTCCCAGATAAGGAAAGATCCCTGAAAATATATTAACTTAGGCAACTTAACCCAGCAAATTCAAATTACTTGAATGCAGGTTATCCACTGCATTTTAGGTGGTGAGACTTATGTGAAGAACGAGTATATCTAAAGATGTTTCGATCTTTGAAAGTCTGCATTAAGTTACTGATGGAGAATTGAACCAGTGTTAAAAGGTACCAGTGGCATGACAAAGACGAGTCACCGAAATTCGGCTTTACGTACGGAAGCATTGCAGCTTTCTCTCTCCCTCTCGCTTCCTCGTGTATTTAGCTTTCCAGCTTTGCTTTACTCTTGGACAATTGATCGATTTAAAATTTTGAGCTGCTTTTGGAACCCTTAGTGCCTCTTGTTATACTGATTCCATGAATGTTTTATTGCTCTATAGCCCTTCTCACTCGTGCAACAAACTTGTTAAAATGGAGATGTTAACTGAATTACTACATACCATTCAAAACCATGCTGTCTTAGGAATGTTGTGACTAGTTTATCATCAACATATTAATAAATAAAAACATTAAATAAGATTTTATTTGCAATTTTTTTCGTTAGTGAATGAAGAAGTGTCGACATAACACCATTTTCAACTTGTAGGTATGTCTTATATTGATGGAATTCCAGATCAGGCACTTTTATTTGTTAAGACTTCTAATTAAACACATACCAAATAATCTATCTAATTTCGCTGCATAAGGGCAGGAGTAGCGTCTTGCTCACACTTAGAGTTTAACGAATTTTACTCACCGATTTAGGATTAGGATTGTAGAATATAGAGGGGATCCGGCACTGCGACCAGTCTTGATCTATTGTACCTATGCGCCCAAGTGGGGCGTCCCAAGAGAAAGGATGAGGCGAGAGCAGGCAGAGGATGGCCGCACCAAGGAGCCACGGCAGTGCAGAGGGCAGGGTCTCTCTCTCTCTCTCTCTCTATCTCTATATATATATATATATATATATATATATATATATATATATATATATATATATATAGATGGAAACCTCCCCGGTAGGCCAGGACAACGGATATTCTCCCCGACTTTGGTTCCCAGCAACCGGTTCTGAGACCGGCAACCGACCTACCGGAGGAGGAAGTGGTTCACTCAGAGCATATCATCCTGCCATGCACCGCCGACACTTCTACCCTGAAAGAGACCAACAGATGAGAGATGATGTGAAATGATAATTGAGATAAAATGGAGGGACAGGAAATTCGGGGGATGTAATTAACCTACCCAGCATTCGCCTGGCGACCCGGGAAACCTCCGAAAAAACCATGAGTCAGGTAGGTCGGCCACGGGAATCGAACGAATCCGCCTGACCCATACTGAAAAACGAGCACGAACTGACGCGTTGACGTCGTTAGTCTCATTTGTGAAAGGAAAAAGAAAAACAATTGTTATTTTAGTTTTGCGTTAATGTGTAAGCGGATGCGGAGCGACTCATATAAAGCTACCACGTCATTGCTATTCAAAAATAAACACAATAGAAAACTATGGGGGGCAGTGTCAATTTTTTGCCGCATCTTTATCATCACCTTGCAACCGGAAACGGCACGGTGTTCCGTATTTCAGGTCATCCACCCATCGACCTCTACTAACAACTTTACAGCCCTATTTTACAGGATTACAAGTTTCTCTTTAACAACAGCAACTTCATGCCTTGGGATATACCAACATAAGTATCTCAACAGGATCTCTATTTTTGGTGCATTATATGTTTATTGTAGCAAAATGTTTATTATAGCTCCTATAACAGAAGTCCAACTCTCTGTTTAGCTGCTCATTATCTCAACACTAAAAGCAAGCAACATTCTTATCAATAGAAATATGCACGCATATACCTTACAGAACGTTACCAATATAGATTACGTATAGTTTAGGTATAAGTTTATAAACTGAGAGTTCATTAAAATATTAAACGCTAATTAAATTAAAGTACGCTAATTAATATGTTGCATACAGGAAGACTGGTTTCACTGGTGTACGCGAACAAAATTCATTTTTTAGAAAATCAGACAAGGATTATTATGAAAAATTTAAATTATTAATTATTTGCAAAATATTTTTAACAGTACATTTTGCATTCGATCAAACTAGTCTTTAAAGCATTTATGAAGCTCTTGGTTGAGGCACTTCAGAAACTACGTTTTTATTACATTCTACTGCTTTGTATGATGACGAAAAAGTGATTCGAAGTACTTTATATCAAATTTTTTGCAACAAAAGAAATCACAGGTGCTAAGTCAGGGCTGTATGGTGTTATGGTTGTATGATGGTCGGCTGATAAAGATCACGGCCTCATAATAAAATTTTTAAAGTTGTTTCTTTATTTCTCAGCATAATCTACAGAAAGGCTAATACATTTGTCATATCGGTCTTCTAATTTAATTAAGCCGTCGCTTTACCAACGTCCTCAAAATAGCTGTTTACCGCATCAATGACCTCGTTGCTCTGAAATCTTCCAAGAAATTTTTTTGAGGTTGGGGAACAGGAGGTAGTCACTGGGTGCTAGATCTGGCGAATAGGGTGGATGTTCAAGCAATTCCTACTTTAATTCGCACATATTTTCCATTGCAATGACTGAACGATGGGCCGGAACATTGTCGTGAAGAAACAAGGTTTTTTCTTTGCCAAATGAGATCGTTTTCTTTTCACCTCATCACTCAAACGTTGCAGTAAGCTTGCGTAGTAATCACCAGTAATACGTTTACCCTTTTCCAAGTAATCAATAAAAGCAATTCCCTGTGCATTCCAGAAAACACTCGCCATAACCTTGTTAGCTGACAAAATTGGCTTTGCCTGTTTTGGAGTTAGTTCACCTGGCGAAATCCACTGTTTTGACTGATTTACTTTCTAGAGTATAGTGATGATTCCAAGTTTCATCTACGGCAATAAGCGGTCTCAAAAATTCACGGAGATTTTTACGGTAGAGCTCAAAATCGTTAACAGAAACATTTTTTCTTTGCAACTTTTAATCCGGCGTCAACAAACGCGGCACCCAATCATGCACAAACCTTGTAAAAGCCCAAAATATTACTTAATAATTACCTGCACGTTCTTTTAATATGTTTACAGTCTCTGCTATCTCAAACAACTTTAATCTGCGGTCTTCCAGTTCTAAACGATCAATATTTTTAATGATTTCTGGAGTTGTGACTTCCACAGGGCTCCAGAGCAAGGCTCACCACTAGTGCTCGTACGTCCCATTTTGGGTTGTAACCCACCTTTTAATCATTGTATATGAAGGCGCAGAGTCTTTGAATGTTCTGTCAATTACCTCCATGATTTCTTTAGGCGTTAAGCCTTTCAAATGGAAGCATTTAATCAGTACTCGTTTTTCCAAATCCTCCATTTTCGTGAAACCTCTAGACTTGTCTTAATTAAATTCTGCCATTCAAAAACTAATCAAGCTATTGACCTGTGACTATGGATACAAACCAGTCTAAACTATGATATGCGTCAAAGTAGCCCAGTGGCGCTATCTCTGTATGACGCCCGGAACTTACCAGCCGACCCTCGTATGGCTCATGGTGCTGACCTTAGGTGCATCTAGATACTAAGTTGTTTGTTCTGCTGTAACGATGCGTTGTGATGTAAAATGACGTTTCTCACAGATTTTCAAACACTTGTGGTAAACATTTGTGTACCAATCGGCAATATGCGTACGTCTGCGGCTACATATCTTCTAATTTTAATTGTTATTTTATTTATAGATACAGTGTATTTAAATTAAAAACATAATGAACACAGTTGTTTTAGGATCAATTGGTAACACCGCATAATACATCGAATTATAACCACAGCACACTGGCGGCTTTTCTCCGGGATCTCCGGTTTCCTCCGCCATCACCTTTACCTTCATTCATTTCACCCTTAATTCATGTCATTACTTCGTCACTTTTACACCCCCTTTCTGGCTGATATGACATTTCTATGCTGCTCAACAGTCACTTCTGGTGTAAGGGAGGGTGTACAAAGAAGAAATAGTAAATACCTTTTAATGGTTTAATATGTGAGGTTTCATACTATTTACCAAAATTGTTCTGCCCAGTTCTACAGGTTCCTGGACGTGAAGCGAGGTTCTCCTCCAAAGATCAACTTATCTTTTGTACGGTGACAGCTCAGATCTTAAGATAACACACCTCAAGGACTCCCGTGGTTACTCCATGTAAACTCAAGGAAATTAAGAAACGCTTCCTGACGTGGAATCCGGATCGATAAGAGTTTCAGAACTGTTTATCTTCGACAGGTACTCGTAGGCTATAGTTCTTTTCAGAACTATTTTGACGTAAAATATGTTTTTCATTGCCATATTTGTTTGCTGTTATTTTCCCCAATACTTAAGACACGTATTTGAATTTTTACTTTATTAACTATAATCAGGTACGGCGAAACCTTAAGGAAAGCGCCCTTCCGTCAAACCTCTAAAGCAATAAATTATTCTGAGGAAAATTAATATATTTATCCATTATCTATGCGCTTTTAACCTGTAAAGTAGTAAAATTAAATAATTTGGGTGAAAAAAAGTTTGAAGGATAGCTATCATTTAGCATCCTTCTTCAGTTATTGAAACGTATTTCGCTTAACCTGAATTTAAATTGTAGTACTGACTTTCTATCAAATCTCTTCATCTTCTATAATATACGTAACAATCTAATTATATCTATGTATTCAGAAAGCATTAAAATGGGAATCATTTTCTTCAAATTATATTCCTCACGTTACTAGGTTCATGCAGATTGAAGGATTTCAGGAACAATACCATTGTAATTACAGCACGCATTCAACAGTCAAGTATTCACGTTATTCCCAGTGATGTTATCTCGTTATTATTGAGTGCACTGAACTGTCTGCTGAGAAGAATCTGGCGGTGATTGTGTTGTTAATCTTAACATTTTTTTGCCACGAATGAAACCAAGGGGTTTTTGAATGAACTTCATAATCTAAAGTTGTACCTAACTATGACAACTTAAATTGCATAATTGTTAACTCATTTTATTTATTTCATATAAAATGTATACCAATTTTATATATTATACAACTATAGAGATCGGTTGTAGAATTATATTTCATCACTTGCCAAAATGGCATTTTATAACAATTAGATATTCTTTTATTATAATGGGCTATTATACCATCACTCAAATTACAAAACAACACTGGAGGAACACTATAAAGCAGTAGCAAAGTAAGATTTTTGAAATTTGAGTTTATGTTGAATACAGAACAGATGTACAGACAAGTCAAATTATTCTTCTTATGCATAATACTTAGGTTAATCTTCAGTATCTTATGTTACACTTTAAACGTAAGTATCTAAGGTTTACAAGGCCACGCCGTGGCTCAGTGGTTAGACCGCTTGGCTCTCACCAAGGCAGCCCGGGTTCGATCCCAGGCGACCGCAAAGTGAGATTTGTGGTGGACAACACGGCATTGGGGCGGGTTTTCTCCGGGACCTCCGGTTTCCCCCGCCACCTCATTCCACCGGTGCTCCATCTTCATCTCATGCATCATCAGTGTCACCACCGTATGTAGTAAAAGCGGGCGTTAAACACTACACATTTCATTTCATTTTAAGGTTTACAAGATCAAATTAATACTTTGTTCTATAAAATGTATCCCTATTGGGAACAAAATAGCAGCAAAAGTGCAAGCAAATTGTCTACATGATAACATTCTAATCTACAGTAAAAATCTTCAAAAACTTCATTTTAGTTACTTGTGTTACATCTTTGTCAATTGTAAGTAAACATTTCCTCCTGTTTTGACATTTTATGAAATTGTGGGTGTACAGAACCAATGGCTAATGAACAGAACCAATCTCTTAGCCTCTTCCCATAGAAGCTGCGAAGTAATTGGACTTAATCCTACATACTCTGCAGATATTAAAAAGAAAATAACGGAAAGTATTTTTTCAATTCTGGAATATAGCGTCCACTTTTTAAATGAATGATTCATCTACTCTGAGCAGTAAGCTGCTTAATCAATAATCGAGAAAAATATTTGTGGTTTAATTAAATATTTCCATGTAGCTACATTAAGCTTAGGATATTGCAATAGGGTTAATTGTGATAGTCAAATATTTCAAGAGCTGGTTGCTATGTGATGGCTTTGATATTTCATTGATTGACTTCCCAGAAGGAGGGTGGGAGGACAAATGAATAACTTCCTATTTGAGAAAAGTGTATTGGAAAATTAAAGCCTGTAATAAATAATATGACAGAAATGGTTAACTCTACAAAAAATGTATTTGACTTAAATTGTATGCTTTAACGAGATTATACTTTTTTGTGGGTGGGGATTTCGTTTACCTCTTATAACTTACTAGTTATGCAACAGTTATCCAGAATGAAAAGGCTTTCACAGACTATTCCCAGAAAATTCAAGATAAACGTTTCATTTATCATGAAAATATAACGCATAGTGTTTTAATTAAATACTAGAGTCCTTTTTTTTTAAAGAAGTTCAACATTTTCTAACAATTTTCCATGTATAGAGTATTTTGGGATGGAGAGTTTTTCTTTAAAATCTTTGTGTTGCATCCGTGTAAGATAAAGAACCGAAATACAAGATTTCGTATTTAATCAACGATCGTTTTCGAGTTTCGAATTTTGGGATGCACTATGTATATACGTGGTAGAGAAAGTAAAAAATAATAAAAATAAAATAAAAAAACAAAGCAATAAACTTGTCATCTCTCTGATGTAATTTGTAAAAAAAATCAATAGTTACAAAATGTGTTTGTTATTTCATATAAAAAATTGAAACCTTGAGGATGTGTTTACATATGTGTAACCGATAAACTTTTCACTGCATTTTACGTGGATACAAATTACAAAAAGAATTACAGGTCTTTACATAGGTGGAAAACTTGTTTATAATTCACGATTCATAATCTATACTAATGCTGCACTTTAGTTTTCTATTTTGAATAATCAAGGTAAACAGGTTTTGGAAAGCTAGGAGTATATTTCGATATGCCATAAACGTGGTGCCTCTATGGCTGTGAAGGTAGGTAGATGAACTCGCAAGCCCCAGGCAAGGGTGGAGTGCTAAAATAATCAACAAAGAAACAATTGTGCATTGTATTTCGTCGACACTTCACAAATGCGCCTTCGTTCCAAAATGTCAGAGAAACGAGTTCGATGTATGCGATTATGGCTCATACGGAGGAGATGCAGTTTTTATACTGTTACGTTCAGTGCTGAAAAGATGGTTGTCAATGTACTGTAGAGTGTTACTAAAACATTTACATAGGTGCTTACCAGAACTGGTATTTATAAGCATTAAATGTTCGCTAAAATAAGCGATGAATGCAGATATTTTTCTTAGATTAAGTACTAACATGAACTTAATATTGGTGGGGAAATTACACTAACTTAAAAACTTGTACCTACTAATTGCAAATATTGTTCAGATGCTATATTCCCTATGTAATTTAATAACTCGTATCATTTCTTCTTAAAATATGCTTTTCCTTATTTTTTTAAAAAATAACAAATTACTATATACCCTTCAATAAGGCTATAACCCTTACTCCTGTTAAAACTTTTAAAAAAAGCTTGAACTTGGAAGTCATAACTAACTTGTTTTCAGTTTTTGACCTTCACAACTTTCCTCCAGCAGAACACTCTTATAATGAATTAACTCAGCTTTGTAATGTTAAAAAATTCTTATTGATTTTAAGAGTGTTAACAAATAGAAACTAGACTTTTAAATACTCTTATTACCTTCTGTCGCTGAAGCAATGCGTTCTTAAAGCTATTTCAAGCGTTACTAACACAAAATGTTTGTGAAGTACTTTTGTTATGCACACGATATTTTATTTAGCTCAACGACAGAATCTGAAGGAAAGAAAGGGTAATTTCCACAAGAAATCTAAATGGGTATTCAAAGTGGCAACTTCAGCATATGAAGTAGGTATATTGAGAAATAAACCTTAATTATGCGCTATGCTAATAAATTCAAGCTTTCTGTTTTAGGGCAGACCCCTCTATATTTCCAGTTAACCATTTTGTTCTTTGTCCCCGCAAGCAAACACTGTCCTAACAGCTTATACTTTCTTCTGCTCCGAACCTTACCCAATCACTGTTTTTATCACTTATCACTTATTAATTAATCATTGCTTTTAGTATATCTCCTTAAAAAGCTGTTTCTTTCATCAGATTTTTCAGCCAGTTTATTAATGTTCTAGAATATTCTACTCTTCCTAAAATAAATTTATTAGTTATTTTCTCCTTTCACACGCTGTCTTCTTCTGCATATGTATTAATACTCTCTTCAAGGATTCGCAAATTTGTTGTCCTTTGCCGTTGCAGTATTATGTTTGACTTCTGGGCAGCATCTTGCTTTACCAATTTTGCCACATCTCAGATATCTAATACAGATTCATAAATATATTTTCTTTTTTGTTTTTCCAAGCAACCATCATGTTTGTTACTTCGCTTTTATTTTCATCCTGTACCCCTCCTCACCGTTATCATTTTTCCCGTTAACATGTCATTTGGTATAATCTTCTCCTCCGTTAGAGGTGTAATGTCATCCAATGTCTTTTTCCATCTAACTTTCCTGCTTTGCTCTGAAGAGTTCCGGCAATTTAAAGACTAAACGGGATAGCTGACAAAGTGAGGTCACAAGTCTCATCTTGTCCCGACCCGGATCATTTCTCTCGTCCAAATATTAATCAGTAGCCTCTTCCTTTTGCCAGTTAGTGCCATTTTTCTCTCTCAAAACCTCCAGTAGTTTCCATCAAGTGTGACTCCGTCTTTTCAGTTTTGGAGATGAAAGAGTTAAACGCAACTCCAATTACAAACGAGCTTGCATCAAGTTGTATGAGGACACCGTCATTGTGTAAACATCGGAAGTGTTATTCACCCACTGTGGAACAGGTTGTAACACTCCGGGATGAGGGGCAGACATCATTACAGTAACCTTGCCGGAAGCGACGTCTAGAGAACCTGCTACTAAAGGGCCTTGCTATTGTTCCTCACTGCATGTTCAACCTTTCAGTCTACTGTCGTAGTATCACTTCTCCTTTGGGACCAAAGAATCAGCTTTTCGTCCACTACAACTCTTCAATACAGTTCCAGTTATCGCCCAATTCATTGAGCTTTGTCATTGCGAAGTGCTTTTAAACCATCAGGATTTTGTTTAACAATTCACCGAACAAATTCGCTTCATATCAGAGGCCCGTAAAATTTTACAATCGAATTTGTTACGCTCCAATCATTTTAAGTAACGTGTTTGTAATACGTTAATACATTTGTTGATGATTAGAGCTGCTAGCGGAAGGAGAATAAACATTGAAGAACTGACAGCAGCAAAGACTGAAGGATGAAGAGAGAAATAAATAAATAAATGTCGGGGAAAAACAAGGCAGGTTACGATTAGTAACAGTGGAGCAAATGAACAGCTCACATCTTGGAATGTACTGTAAGAAGTAGCACTGAGCTTTTGTCAAAGGGTAGCTATAGTAAATGACGTTTGAAATATAAAAGTATAAATCCTCCACAAGTCCATAACGAAAGGATTAGTGAAGTACTCTGTATGGAATTGTATACAGCGGATATTTGTATTCGAAACGAAGCGAGTCAGATCGGTTTAGAATTAAAAAGTTGGATGTATAGAAGAATGGAATATGTGAAATTGAGAAACAAATCATTAACGGAATTATTTTAGAAATAGTGGGAGAGGGGCGGATGAACAATGGCGAAGCCGAACATGAAGTGGAAAGAAGCTGAGGCTTTGGATAGCAAGACACCGTTATTGCCTTATTGGTTACATAAACATACGTTCCTCTATTTGGAGTTACTTTAAATTTATCCAAGCCTCCCATTCACCGAATGCCATAGTATTTGCACACCGTTAAATTTGGGAACGCTTGCTTCTTACCTTATCACTAAACTTACCCTGCCCTCACTCTGCCCTTTAATTTATATTTTAATTTTATTTCTTCTCGTTATTCACTTTCCTCTTTCTCTCAGCTTTTCTTATTAGCTTCACTCGTATTACTCAATTTTCATTATACACTTCAATAGTCTTCTTTATTCCGATTTCACTATAGGCTCACTTTCACTGGATAGCATCCCCTCAACTCCTTCACTTGCAGTTTACCCAACCGTTTACTTAACTTTGTTACTCTTGGCAAACTGTCCATGTCTTTCTTTGTTCATCTTGCATCATTTTTCCATTAATTGCCAGCATTTATTTTTCTCAGACTATAATTTATTACCTGATATACAGTTATTTCTAACCCATACTTGTATACTAATTTCTATTTAATTTTTCTTCACCAAGAAACCGTTATTACGAGGTGCACTCTAAGGGTTGCTAAATGAATCACGGCAGAATTTACTAAAAGATGTACAACATTAAGGTATGTAGTTCACATACAAGAACAATCACGAGAATGTAAAGAACGAAAGAATGTGCGAAGCTGGCTTTGAAATAGGGCAATTGAGGCAGTTAAGAAAACGAAATATAAATACCTAGGTGTATATAATTGGTATTTTATTTTCAAAACCGTAAATTCATTTTTATCTTTTCTTTCAAAATTTAAGTTCTTACTAAATAGGTATATTAATAAATCCATGAATGAGTTCTTGAAAATATGTTGTGCTTGTGGAATTATGAATCTTTCGTTCTCTAAGAACGAAAGAAAATTTAGCCATTTTAATGCTAAAGTACTTTATTATGCATGTATAATTAATGCTACCAAAACAGACATACAGCTTAATATGTGTTATAAACTAAGAGCAGGAATATAATTTTCTAATTATTAAGGGCAGGACGGAATGAAATAAAGTTAACTGTTATTGGACTTTTGACAGAGATGTCGCAGGTAACAAATCCCATCCTACATTTGCACACCACTCCGGCCAGATCATATTCACCTGTCATCCGGGATCTTTGGCACTGTTTACATTCTTTGTATTGACAATGACATATGGTTTCAGCGTAGATAGCTTGAAGACAACTGCTTAAGGATTCCTATGCCTGATAATGGAGGTAAAACCTGTACCTGTTCAAGTTTAACACGCCGTGCCTCAAGAAATTTGCTTTTCGAGAAAAACTGCTTCCTTTGGCCATCGTAGAACCTGGGTGATATTAAGTAAAGATATTAAGAAGCTGTTGCATTGAATTCAGTACATTTTAAAAAATGTGTCATTCTACTTCTTGTTAATCTAGATAAACTTTCAAGTTATAACTACACATTTTGTTATAAAACCCATAGGTAAAACGATAATCAGATTTATAAATTGTGTCGCTAGGTGATGTATTTGAAGTTTCATATTCTTTGCATATCTATGGAAGAAAAAGAATAACTACCTGTTATTTGAAGAAAAAAAAAACAACTGTTTGAAAATTCAAACAACAATAACAAGGAATATCTTGGAAATGGGTAATGATACGAGAAAAATGTAGGTATTTCACATGAACTGTGTGTCCTTACATTTTTATCTAGTAACATTTTTTCTATTACGTTTTACCAATATCTTTATGCAACGTAATTCAAAATGAAGAAGACTTCACAGGCTATTTGTAAAAAAAAAAAAGATATGCCTTCATTTGACATGAAAATATATATATCAACATCGTTACAGGATTTTTCGGAAATTTTGGTAAAATTAAAATTTTCATCTAGGGGTAGTTTGGGGTGGTTGGATTTCTCTTTGCCTCGAATGAACGGAAGGTGCTGAAGTCAAGTTTCACTGACTTTCCGTTTTAGTTATGCTGTTCAGACACAAAAATGACCCTTTTTTTTATGTTTCATGTTTTTTATTCAATTAGTCTGAAAACGTGTATTTCTGGTGAAATCTAGCTAATGGGTCTTGGGGTGGAATACCCACTTCCTTTACGTACTATGCTCATGTAACAGAGAAAGGGGAACAAAAACATATCCCTGTCTGGAGACTGTCCACAAAAAGAAAAACCTAAGTAGGTAAGTATATAAACTATAGCATCAGATTAGAGATATATTTAAATTTTAATAGAGATGCAAGGTTGCATCTTTAACCGCAGCCGAAATCATTGCAACGCTTTATCTCTCCCATAATTTACTGCCAGTTTTTGTACCCTTCCTAGAGAAATTATAGCTCTCAGATGCATTCCCTTTTAGTCTTTCTGCACACGCTTAACACAAAGAAAATATGCTCACTAGCAGTATTGTGAAGATTAAGAAACTGACAATAGAAAAGTCAAACAACTTGAAAGCGGAATAGTTAATACCTAACTATGCTCATCTCAGCAGTATAATAGTTATTTATGTGACTTCAAACGTAAGTTGACATTTATTAGCGAGTGAAAGAATGTAACGCCAGAGGCGTTAGCGTCGAGGGCTTAAATTTCAAGAGCATGATAATCCTCAAACCTCGCTAGTCCCATACGTAATTTTATCCGTTACCTAAGAAAAAAATCGAGTTGAATTATAATTTACATCGTACGTCTGTTTCTTTCTTTTTTTTCAGATAACTAACGAAAAATTGAACATCGGACTAAGCCATCTAAGAGGCAATCGAGGTAATTAATGTCTTTGTTTCTGAACAATGTGTTTTAGTCTAGCAAATGTTAACTGTATTCTTCTGCTTGACGTGATATATTGACTCTGATAGAGCTAATTTGACTCTTTGTTGAGATCATTCGTGTCTAACAGTAAAAGGCCTCTTTTCAGTAACAAAGGTATCGCGTAGTGATGTATTTTTTTAAAGTGGTGGGTAAGCTAAATATTTACTTACATCAGAAGGTTGAAACAACCTTCTAACACAACCTATACGCTTTAAATAAATGGGAGGGGATGAGCACGTCATAACGGTTGTCATAGTAACGATCAGAGCGACCAATTAGAGTAGAGACGTTTCCATGACAACGATAGACGCTAAACCTTGCTTGCCGATATTCTTAACACGTGCTTAGCATGACTTGCGGGCGAGCGAGTTACGCAAACGCTGCAGTAAACACAATACCTTGGTGTTTATTTCTCTACTGATTAAGCTGCATAAAGAGAATGCCTTCACGTATTTACTGCTGTTCTTATTTTATATACAACAGTTAGAGATCCTGTACTGGCAAGTTCCTTTGCAATTTATTTGTGGCAATTTGCCTTGGTTTACGTGTGTCTGAGTTCGTGTATCTGTGCGTGTGTTGTCATCATTTACAATTGTTGTAATGAATGTTTAATTATATCTAAAAATAGTGACAAGCGAAAACCTGAACGTGCTCGGGAACCAAATAAAACTCTATTTGGTAAAGGTATTCCGATTATAGGACAGGCACGGGAAATAATATGCTCTATGAGAGAATACTTCGAAGAGGAGAAATTGAAAGGGGAGCCTATTATTCCATTCTTCAACTTGTTATTTCCGTGGGGGATCCCTCAACTCTTCAGATGATGACGGCGGCAACATTGTTTATCAATCGAACAGCAGCAACAACGATTCAAGCGATTCGGATATAAGCGGCATTTTCCCACTTCAGTAAGCATTAAAATGTCACAGGTATGCCACTTTTGTTACGATGGATACGCATGTTCTAGCATGCATGATCATGCATTTTCTAGCGTTTGTATGTAGATGCACGACTTTACTATTATCTTTGTATTTAGTATTATAAATAATAATAATAATAATAATAATAATAATAATAATAATAATAATAATAATAATAATAATAATAATAATAATAATAATAATAATAATAATAATAATAATAATAATAATAATAATAATAATAATAATAATAATAATAATAATAATAATAATAATAATAATAATAATAATAATAATAATAATAATAATAATAATAATAATAATAATAATAATAATAATAATAATAATAATAATAATAATAATAATAATAATAATAATAATAATAATAATAATAATAATAATAATAATAATAATAATAATAATAATAATAATAATAATAATAATAATAATAATACCCATTGCAGTCGTAGTTGAATCACCTTTGCACGCATAATCCTATCGCGCTCTCCACGTGGCAGCAATAAGCGGCAACGTCGCCTCTCTCTCCGTACGAAATGTCAATCACTTTCTAGATTGGCGACCAGTATAACTTTGATGAGGGGTATTTTCTACTTATTTAACTTCCCTAGTTGTACTACTATAGTGGTGTTAGGGGATTCTTGTTCCTCTATCCCTTTTAAGGTCGGGCCTGAGAAACCAAAGCTTTGGATCCGATAGAGAACCAGGAGAGGTGATCAGCCCAATGTCTGGTGTGAAGGTGAAGGGAGTGGATGATAATATGCATATGTACATACATACTGGCACGCTGGCCATGGTAATTCAATGGTTAGAGCAACCAGACGGAGACCGTGAGCTCTGTGTTCAAATTCCGGCTATGACATTGAGTTTTTCAGTCCTGCTCCGCTTGTCCAAAATTTGGCCAAGACAAGGCTGGTATGAAAGATCAATAATTTCCATGTAAATATTTTTTTCGACGACAGTGCTTTCTTTGTTTAGTCTACTTTCCATTCATACACTCATGGCGGAAACTTTAATTTCCTGCATTCATTGTTCAGCGTTGATACCCTAATCACCTGCGTGTTTTGCCTATTTTACTGTACGTATGTGCATTATCTATATTAAATCCTTTTAACTTTTGATACACTTATTTTTACAGACATCGACTATAACCATATTTGATAGCCTATTTTCGTATTTACCTCTCTTAGCTCTTAATTTTCCTTTTATTTGTTAATTTTTTTTATGATTTAATTTATGGAGCCGTTTTTAAAGGTAAAAAAATAGATGGATAATCAATTGTCAATTCACCACCCGTGTTAACGTTAGTGACCTTGCTATTGAAGCCAACATGTTCAACTATTTTTCGTAATTTTATTTTCTTAAAAGTGTTGTTTCTATTATTCACTACCTTTCGGCTGCCTCCTTCGTTAGCTGGAGTAGAGCTCGCTGCTATCCTCTTCCCTTCCAGTAGGATTCGATTCATTTCTAACTTCGCCAGAGATAGAATTTCTTCCCCATGTGGAATATCAGGCGATAGAAGCTCTTTCCGCATTACTGCTGTGAATAGCTTAGTTACTATGGCAGCCTAATTATAATATGGACTGTACCATTGAAATGTCCAATCAGATGTATGTGTTTTTGCTGGGTGGAAGGGGTTTGCAGATTCCGTTTTACTGTAGGGACACAAAAACGTCTGCTAGTACATTGTATAATCACACTATCGAACCAATCTGACAATGAACCAGGATACTGACTACTTTTCGAAAAAAGAAAAACAGGCTCAAATGTGTAGGTAATCCTGTTAATGCGACAAAATTAATAACGGTTTACATATTTTTGTTTTGTTTTTACATTCTACTATGCTATTCACTTATCGAGCGAAATAGCTTTGCGATAACGTGTGAGACTCGCATTCAATAGGTCGCGGGTTTGATTCCTATTGACCGCCCATTCTAATCTTGGGGTTTTCGTAGTTTTCCCTGGTTGGTAGGCGAATGATGGACGCGCTTTCATTTATCATGATTTCATTTCCATCATTCCCTTTCATTACATTTCCATCTAATCTTTAAGGTGTGCTTCTAGGTGTCAGGGCGTATGGCGATGCTGGGCAAATGGCGCGGATGACTGCTCAAACGAAAAAATTCTCCGTAGGCACTAGAGAGCTGTTTGGTTAGCTTATTACTTAATAGAACCTCTAAAGAAAATTTTTAAACCTACATAAACAAATTAAACATTTAAAGATATTAATGAAAATCTCTTTCACGTCAAATGTATTAATTTATCACATAAGGTGCTGTAGTTCCTCACACTTGACGGGTCATCCATCACCTTATCCAGGGGACGGATCTTCGAGTCTGGAAATGTTAGGGACTTTGGCAAGTCTCTGTTATCTATCTACTTGAGACCTTAAGCCTCCTGTGGTTCCTTCAGTTCATCCTTCCTCCTGAGAGACAAGTGGTCTAAACAGATCTATACAAAGCACGATGTGTTGTTATTCTGCGGGTACTCTATCTATACCTAAGTTATCAAATTAAAAATTGTTAGGAAAGTAATTAAGTCACAATTAAATTCTTGCCGCATCTTCCTCTAGGGATAACATTTTTGCAGTCAAATAAATAAAATAGAAAAAGCGGATTTTCTTTTCGAATTTTGTGGAATCCTGAAGGCAGCAGGCATCACATAACCAATGAACTACCCCCCATGTACGGAGTCATATACCTTTGGGATGCATATAAATTGAAATGAAGCGAAACTGCTTCCTGAGGCGGTTTATTCCCTGATTATACCTGTGCCACGGATAGTGCACTTCTCCGGACTTAAGCACTTTTTTAATACTCATTCCTCTCTGAATGTCCTAGAAGCTGGAACTGTGTAACATCCGCTACTGGTATTAGACTGAGAGTCATTACTTATTTTCAATCAGAGAATAAAAGCATACCTACTATATCAGGCGAAGTGATTCTGTGCATTTATGTTACTAACTTCTCTAGTTAGGTGTCAGTTCCTTAGCATTAACACCTACAACTAATGGGCTAGCTCACAAGATTTATCCTTTTTAGAAGTGAAAGGTTTACGTACAAAATAAAACATTTTGGCAATTAATTTATGCAATTCGATTAAGAAACTGTGTGCTCTACAAAGTAGCAAGTGTGTGTGTGTGTGTTCGTGTGTGTGTGTTCGTGTATGTGTTCGTGTGTGTGTGTGTGTGTGTGTGTGTGTGTGTGTGTGTGTGTGTGTGTGTGTGTGTGTGTGTGTGTGTGTGTGTGCGTGCGTGCGTGCGTGCGTGCGTGCGTGCGTGCGTGCGTGCGTGCGTGCGTGCGTGCGTGCGTGCGTGCGTGCGTGCGTGCGTGCGTGCGTGCGTGCGTGCGTGCGTGCGTGCGTGCGTGCGTGCGTGCGTGCGTGCGTGCGTGCGTGCGTGCGTGCGTGCGTGCGTGCGTGCGTGCGTGCGTGCGTGCGTGCGTGCGTGCGTGCGTGCGTGCGTGCGTGCGTGCGTGCGTGCGTGCGTGCGTGCGTGCGTGTGTGTGTGTGTGTGTGTGTGTGTGTGTGTGTGTGTGTGTGTGTGTAAGAAAGTTCGAAAATGATCGCTGTTGTCAACCTGACACTCCATTTCATTGATCTGAAAAGAACGAACAGTACAAAAGCGTGAAAAAACAAAGTATTTTATACAGCACATAATTACAAAAAAAGAAAATACAATTTTACACGCAAAACATTCACTTAAAGAAAATATCAGGACTTACGGAGTAAATTAAAAGAAATGGAATCTAACGTAGTTTTGTCTAATGTAGTTGAATGTTATGTCCCCATATCAGCCTTAGTCGTTTAAACGTGATAATATATTTGAGTTATCTTATAATCTTCGGCCATTATCAGGTTCACTGATAATGAATAACTTTGCTCGATTGCTTGGGGTTCTCTGCAAGTGTGTATATTTACTTAACAAGTTTCGTCTATTTATTGTAATTAAACGCAGATAAACAAAGCGAGAGCCAAGCCAACGCATCTTGTGCAAAAGCACAGCTGTAAATCAATTCGCCAAACAATAAATAAATTAAGATGAAACCACAAAAATATATAGGGTCTTTCAACAAGTGTCCATCTTTAACATGTGATAGCTGCCGTTGTTATCGAGTTGGAGCAGTCATTTTTTTCATGCGGTTACAGTTGTTATTGACAAATAGTCGTGCAACGTTATAGCATTCAGCAATGCGTAAAAACCGTGAAAATTTACTATCAAAATGGATCATTTTTTTGCCAAACCTTCCGTGGATTGCGTGATACCGGGCTCTTATAAGGACTATTTTTGGCCTCAATTGGATGGTAAGGATCTCAGAAACATTTGGTTCCAACAAGATGGTGCCACATGTCATACTACTCTCAAACCAATCGATATTTTGAAGGAGAAGTTCAGAGGTTTCATCATTTCCCGTGGTGGCAATGTTAACTGGTCCCCGAGATCCTTTGATTTAACGCTGTTAGATTGTTTCTTATGAGGTTATGTTAAATCTCGAGTTTATGCCAACAAACCAGAAAAGTAAACGATCTTATGAATAACATCACGATGCGTATTATTGGTGAAGCTGGACTCAATTTAGGATCTTCTGTTTTTTATTTTTTATTTTATTTATTTATTTATTTATTTATTTATTTATTTATTTATTTATTTATTTATTTATTTATTTATTTATTTATTTATTTATTTATTTATTTATTTATTTATTTATTTATTTATTTATTTATTTATTTATTTATTTATTTATTTATTTATTTATTTATTTATTTATTTATTTATTTATTTATTTATTTATTTATTTATTTATTTATTTATTTATTTATTTATTTATTTATTTATTTATTTATTTATTTATTTATTTATTTATTTATTTATTTATTTATTTATTTATTTATTTATTTATTTATTTATTTATTTATTTATTTATTTATTTATTTATTTATTTATTTATTTATTTATTTATTTATTTATTTATTTATTTATTTATTTATTTATTTATTTATTTATTTATTTATTTATTTATTTATTTATTTATTGTAATTTACGTCTTCCAACGTTAAGTCATATCGGACGATGAATGGAATGGGTGAAATGATGCTCAAATGAGCCCAGGGTCCCTAGAGCTAAGAGTTACCCGGCATTCGTCTTTCAGGATAAAGGGAAATCCCGGGAAAATCCTTTTCCAGGTAACTCACCCTGACCGAGATTTGAACGTGAGGCAGACACGCTACCACCACGCTACCGAAGCGGGTCAATCGTATACGCGCAACCCAACGAAGTCGCGGTGGTCATTTAACTGACGTTCTCTTCCACACGTAATGACATTAATTATGTTCCAAAATAAAAAAGAAAAAACTAACATTTATAGAACGTGTTTTATTTAAGTTCAAAGACAGAACACTCTTGTTGAAAGGCCCTTTGGTATCAATACAACTCTAAGAAAGAAAATTATATTCAAAAATTGAAAAGCCCTAGGTCATTAGATAATGGATGAAAATTCGATATTTTCTATAATCATAGAAGGTTAATGGTAGTTTTATGATAGCAGTTTTTAACTTATTAATTTGCAATTACGCTAATCCAGTGCTATAATTTTAAACAATGTAATGAGCAACAGAAATTTGACCTACGAGACTGTATGATCAATTAATTATTGACATCTTTAATAGGTTCTGTTGATAATTTTTTTTTTTTGTTTTTTTTTTTTGTAATTTTACATCCTCCAACATTGTCATATAGGCGAATGAAATAGGTGAAATGATGCTCAAATGTGTCCAGGGTCCATGGAGCTTAGAGTTACCCGACATTCGTCTGTAAGGATAAGGGAAACTCCGGAAAAACCCTTATCCAGGTAACTCACCCTGACCGAGATTCGAACTCGGGACCTCTTGAACGTGAGGCAGACATGCTACCATCTACGCTACCGAAGCGGGCAGGTAGGTTCTGTTGAGCTCAAACATAAGAAGATTAAGGAAAAAATATGTAAAACTTAAAAAACAGACAGGTGCAGACTGCCTTCAAAGTCCGGAAACAATAGATGTACCTCTCCACGATCGTAGAGATTCAGGCTTGTAATGTTCATTGTCATTAAATTATCATTCTCTGAATTTTTACCAGAATCTTTTTCAATGAATAGTTTTCTTCACTATTAAAATTGCAAGGGGAACATTTTTAGTAACAAATGTTGAAGGTAGACTAAAACAACCACAGAACGTTAATATGATGGAGAGAACTGTTGGATGTTACCCGTGATACCCAAAATACCTCAAACAATATCCATAACTGCAACATCAAATAAAAGGTCAGTGAGAAGTAGTGGTAAAACGTAGCTTAATATGGAAGGAAACATTAAAGTTGTATATTCCGAAGTTGTAAAAAATAGATTACAATTAATAATTAAAATAACGTGCTAATACAACAGTATTGATGGCGCTCTTCTACCACATTTGTCAAACGATGCAGTTTGGGAATAATACGACCAAAAATATATTAATATTGCACAAAATTTGAGATTTATATACAATATTTTACGAATTTTAAAACATTGACTGAGTGTAATATTTAAATTTTTTAAACAATTGCACTGGCTCCGAACTTGATCTTACGAATAATAGTGATCAATATTAACATTTTACAAGAGATGCGAATTTATATATTCATATAAGTAATTTATATATACATATACGTAATTTATATATACATATACGTAATTTATATATACATACATGTAATTTATATATACATACATATAATTAATAGGAACCATGGATGTAAGTCTCTTATTATTAGGAAGCAAGGTTCCTAAAACCTATTCAGAAACATCGAATATGTAAAAGGCTTAGACCAAAGAAACTGAAAATACGGCAGAAATAGTCAATAGTTAAAAACCTAATGATTCACTACAGAGGGGCGATTGTAAATTTAAAATTAATATTCAATATTTTAATTATTACTACATTTTCATGTGTACTCCATGATATCTTTTCCAGATCTGATACTGTGAAATTCAGGTGAAGAGAATTTCTTTTATATAATTATACAAAATTTCGACTTAATATGACAGTTAAGACAGCATCATAATACATGTAAAATATACATTTAATATTTGCCACAGAATGTCTTACTTCACACTTTTCTCTATCAATGCTGCTGTATTCACATTGAACCCTATATGATAAAACTGCACTCAGGTTCAACACTCCAAAAGCTATGAATGTAACATATATCTTTTGATATGAACCTTGATTGCACAGGTATGTTTGATCCATACAATTGTTATCTTAATTCCGATAATGATAACTTGTTTATTTTAGCAAGTGATTCATGGATACTTAAAGTAACAAGATATGAATATACGTAGGACCTTTCTAAGAAACCAACCTGGAAGTGTATTTCAGCAGTTAGCTCGGATTGTACGACATTAAATACGACGTGATAATGAGATATTTAGATGCCCCCAACAGCAGCATTCTAGGTTTTAGATCTACTATAAAATCAGAGAGTCTTTGTTGTCGCGGCAGAATGCGAGTCGCTGACCCATTAGATATGGTTCAGTGGATTTTTTCCTTGAAATGAAAACGTCACTCCAAGAAGTAATGAAACACCATAAGTAGCTGTTATTCCGGTACGCTAGAAAGTGCAGTTTCCTTTATATCTCGCAATGGCACAGGTGTTGCTTTACTGCGTAGTGGTAAAAGGGAAGCAATAGAGCTCTCCTGGGTAATTCACAAGTGAACACAAAACCCACGAACATTTAAAAGCGCCGACAAAGGTAACATATACACTATACAAGACTGTGAACGGTACCCATAGATCAATTCTCTAAATTTATAATATTTTCTTTGCTGTATGAATACAAAGTTTTCAAAATTTTGTCACATGTTACTCTGCCAAAATTGTAAGTGTTTTTAAAATGTCATGCAAGTGTCTAAAAGTATTTGAGAAAAGTCATTTTTTATTAATTTATCAAGTATTGTACACCATGCATAAATCATATATTTGAGAAAATAAAGATATTGAATTAGTTGTATACCTAAATATAAAAAAATCACACGTATTCAGGTCTTATTGTTGCATAAAAGATGTAAACCTTTAAATATAAGTTTTGTCACAATTTATTAGCATATGTTGAATTAGTCATAACTTGAGCAATTGAAAAGAGTAGCAAAAATCCATAAGCCAGTCTTTTTAATTAACTTTGTCTTAGTTTCTGCTGAAAACGTGAACAAAGTTGGTTATAAACTTCATCGCATGGTACACTTAACACTAAAACTGTAAGGAAAAGTAAAGTGAACAGAAGACACTGGAACTAATACCACATCATTGATCACAGGTTGAGAGCAAGACAGTGAAGCTAAAGATGCGCCCGCGTCGGTAGCGTAGATGGTAGCGTGTCTGCCTCACGTTGAAATCTCGGTCAGGATGAGTTACCTGGATAAGATTTTTCCGCGGTTTTCCCTTATCCTGAAAGACGAATGTCGGGTTACTCTACGCTTCATGCACCCTGGGCTCATTTGAGCATCATTTCACCCATTCCATTCATCGTCCGATACGACTTAACGTTGGAGGACGTAAATTACACCAAAAAAACTAACGGTGCACTGTATATTATGGACATAAAAGATATTTTTTTATTTTTTCGAAACATTGAACAAATTTTAGCTACGGATATCCTTAATAAGCGATACCGAAATAGTGCATCCTGTACAGAAGTAAGGACAAGTCATTTCAAAGAAAATAACCCAGGATCAAAGATTTCGAACTTATGCTACATGCTGAGCACTAAATATTTAGATACATCAACTGATGTATTTCAAAAAGCTTGCAACATTGTAGCAGTTATTTCAGATACTTCATGTTTTGTTAGGAATAGTCAAAAGAGATTAGCATTAGTAATAAAATAAAGAAGTAACGTAAAGTGGGTAATGGTGTAACCATGACAACGTAATATGATAAGTTGTTAAATGTTTTAAAAGATTTTGTTCTGCTATGAAAGTCTTAGGGGTAAGACGTGCTTTTGTCTCTCCAAGTGTGTGCAGAAACAATTTTGTGTGTGCATCAAAGATGCATAAGTAGCGTGTGCGCAAGGAACGAAATAGTTCATCGTGGCATCTACCGCTGGTTGTAAAAAGACTACATTAATAATAATATTTTGGAATTGTATCAAAGAATTTAAAAATGTTAATGAGAAATTAAATTTCCATATTTAAAAAATAAAAGGATTATTTGTTCATTCTTCAGAAGTTATTATATTAAGTTTCTCAGCCCCGTTACCACGACCCTGTGAAAGAAAACGAACTCATCGCTCAAAAATTACAGATGCGCCTAATTATCCAGAGTTGCAGGAGAAACTTCTAGATTTCTTCAAGATCGTCACCAAAGGTGAGAAATTAATCTGCATCCACCTTCATCCCAAAAATTCCTGCTTCAAGATGGTGCCACAACGTGGTGCATCATCATAGCATCTTCAAACACCATCATTACGCATAAAATGGCTTCCCAACCTGGGGCTTCAAGATAATCCACTCGGAGATCATTTCATCATAATCCTTATAAATTATTGCTACAACACTAAGAAACAAGTAAAACAAATGAAATCACATAGTACCTCTAAGTCTGTGTAATCATTTCTTTGGTCTGAAAATATGCACTTTACCTGTAATATATGACTGAAAATATAAAGGAGGTGAATTTAACTAGGCTTTGGAATGGAAAAAAAAACGTTAGCAATATCTTAACATAACCACTCACCAGTCTATCTCTTGTTCTTCCTTAATAACTAACACGTTTTAGCTGAATTAACAGTACTAAACACATTTTTGCATCTATCTGTCTGCCTCTCTCCACAAGCCATTTTAAGTCGTTTCATAACATTTATACAATTGGGAAAATGCAAAATATACTTTAATTATGACATTTATTTTCTTGAAGTTATAACTTTTTAAATGAAGAAATAAGTTGTGAAACCGTTTCAAAGTTGTGGTTCATGTCTTCAACTAAGTTTCTATTTTGAAGAAACACAACGAGACAACTTTAAACTATTTTAGTGCTAAACCTTGAAATTCCAGTTCGTTGGTTATTCAAACTATATTTATTGAGATTATTTAAGAAGGTAATAAGTACTTCTGACATACATTAATCATATTTTAGCTTTTATGTGAATATATGTGCATCAAACTGTAATTATTTCAATAGCCCCTGATGTAGTTATTTTGTCTTTCAAATTCTTGTCTAAGACTGCTCGATATGTGATTGAATATACTTCAGTGTTCTTTAACATTCTTCATACAAAAGGGAAGGAAAATCCAGAAAGGTGTTCTACCAAACAGTGTCGCGTACCCATTATTTACGAAAGCGCAGCGATAACAAACAGCTTGCCTAAGCAGATAAACATAGCGCGGAGATAAAAGAGATGCCAAAACAGGTAAAGTTAGATAAAAAGGGAACATTCTGGTGACATATTGATTGTATTACAGAACATTCGATTTCTTGTGATTTCTTGTTTGTTCCAGAAATATCTAGTGATATGAGTAAGTGGAATATATAGGAGGCGACACGCCAGTGTGACAGTGAAAAAGACAGTCGTAAACAGGAATTGTAACAAGAGTTGCTGTAAACAGTGGAATTTTAGTAAGCTCTTTGTTGTGTTGGAAGATTCTATTGGTGTCTTACGTAATTCTGCTGGTGGACAGAGTGTATTTATACGCAAATAAAGAACGTTTGAATTTCTGCAACTTGGACTTTTAATTCTACGAACCCACAACGTCACAATACTAACAAATGAAGACTTGAGAGTTGATGGCGCGAGAATAGCTGAATTAAAAATTATAATTCGTGTTTTCGAGAAAATTTTTGTCATTATGCAATATTTTGACAATGTACAATCCTGAATTTTATGATTAGACTTCATTCTTCATCGCTACGGTTTCATAGCAGTAATGTGGATCCAGCTCTAATCGGCGATTTACTCCGCGTTAAGATATGCCAATGTCTCTGATTGGCTTTCCGTAAGAGTGAGTCGATTCCTACTGATTGGAAGCGGTGGTAGCAACGAGCTCTGCTCTAGCCAAAGAAAGTCATTCTTAACCGGTTAAAACTTTTTCTATGTACATTTTTAACTCGCATGGGGTCATTTTAATTTTGATGTATTCTTCGATCTTTCAAAGAAATTGCTTGGAATTGTTCTCGTATAATTGGAAAGTGGTGTTACATTCTGATACTATGTGTTTAGAACAGAGTAGGTTTCTAAGTGAGAACTGTGTATGATGTGTGCTGATTATGCTTGTGTGTATAATTTTGTGTTGACCTACAGTTAGTACATTTTTCCTGGTTACTTGTAAAGGCATCATCACAGTCATTATTTACATTATTGCGTAATTTATAGGCACATTGCGAACATGAAGTGTGTCCACAACCTCTTAACTCATTCGATTCTTCATTTGGTGGATTTACTTTGACTTTAGTTTTAATTTCTTTCTACATTTTGTTACTTTTGTAACCAAGTCTTTTTGTGTACACATTTTTGTTATAATTTCAAAACTTTCAGTAACTACCGGAGTTTCCTTAGCTACATTATCGGTTAAGGTATCACAATTTGACCTTAGATTCTGAGGCTCGGTATTTCAGTGATATGATTGCATAGTCTTCCCTAATTTCATTGATTAACTTTTTAACATACTCTTGGTTTCTAAACTCATTTATGTTTGAAATTTAAACCTGTTTTAATTTCCTCTATATTACTATTTGTGTCAATAGCTAACTGGCTCTGCGTTTAGTTATTTCAGTAGCTAACTGACTTTGCTTTAGGATTATATCAGCAGCTAACTGAGCTTGTCCTTCAATAATTTCAGTAGCTAGCTGAACTTGCTTCTCACAGTTTTGTCTAATTGTTTTTCCCCTGCTATCTGTATTTGCATTAGCTAAATTGTCTTACTTCTCGATTGCCCTAGCTGTCTGTTTATGTACCCTATGTAACTGTTTTTTTTTTTTTTTTGTTCTTTATGAGTTTTGTCATTTCTAGCTTCATTTGTTACAATAAGCTACTTACACTAAGATTTTCCTAGCTGGCATTATCTTCTTCTTCTTCTTCTTCTTCTTCTTCTTCTTCTTCTTCTTCTTCTTCTTCTTCTTCTTCTTCTTCTTCTTCTTCTTCTTCTTCTTCTTCTTCTTCTTCTTCTTCTTCTTCTTCTTCTTCTTCTTCTTCTTCTTCTTCTTCTTCTTCTTCTTCTTCTTCTTCTTCTTCTTCTTCTTCTTCTTCTTCTTCTTCTTCTTCTTCTTCTTCTTCTTCTTCTTCTTCTTCTTCTTCTTCTTCTTCTTCTTCTTCTTCTTCTTCTTCTTCTTCTTCTTCTTCTTCTTCTTCTTCTTCTTCTTCTTCTTCTTCTTCTTCTTCTTCTTCTTCTTCTTCTTCTTCTTCTTCTTCTTCTTCTTCTTCTTCTTCTTCTTCTTCTTCTTCTTCTTCTTCTTCTTCTTCTTCTTCTTCTTCTTCTTCTTCTTCTTCTTCTTCTTCTTCTTCTTCTTCTTCTTCCGTATCCTTAGCACCTGTATTCTGTGGGACACATTTGTTTTTCCACTTCCTTTGTTCATTTTTTAGTGTTTTCTGAACTATCTTCCACTTCTTAAGTATATGCAACGCAACTAAATGTTAATTACTAGTATAAATACCACATTACATGTTTAATAAACTTTAACTGCCCTTAAATTTTCTACTTTTTAACTTAAATTTTTGAAGTTCTGTAAGACACCGTCGATGATGGTATCCACTTTATAATAAACAATTATTGAAGGGCTTTCTTGATTGTAAAGGTTTCACGGTGAAATATGGAAAAATACTGCGATAACGAATAAAGCATATTGGGATACAGTACACAGCCGCCGCATCCATTGGTTGTTATTGATTCATCGATGAAGATCTCTACACATCTGTGTAATTTTCTCATAGATCGTTTATATAACGGTGCAGTCTTAGAAGTCCTCTTGGGATCAAAGCGCGTAATTTGTGCTTTTATCTGGAGGCTAGACGCTGAGATGAAAACCTAAGCACCAAGAATTTATTCTTGAAGCGTTAGATTTTATTTTATCCAACTTTTTCAGACTAATAGGAGATGTAGAAGCATAGAGATAGGTATGTAGTCTAGTTTGGATCTAAGAGCTGCTTTATAAGCGTTGTAGAAGGTAGCCCAGTCCTTTGTTGCTCAGTAAGCTTATCAAGATGGTTTATGGAGCTTTCTTTAGCTTTTTCAAATGAATGTTTGTTGCCTAAAGTTACTTCAACTAGTTTAGTATTTTAGATGCACTGGAGTTTTTTCAATTTTGTTTAGCTCTAAATCTGTTAGTAGAGCCTCATTTTGTCCAGAGAAAGAGTTCAGTTTGTCTTGCAGGTAAGGAACCTATATCCCGTGTCTGATGACACTGTGTTGATGAAGAGCAGTTAGTACTAGTTTTTAAGTAGAAACGATATTATGAAGGTCATCTGCATATAATCTAGATGTTATTGGCAATCTTATATATTTTTTACAATGTTCCGTGCGTAAAAAAAGTACTTTTACATGTAAAGTTCAGACATCTCTTTTTTCCTTAAATGTTCACGAAAGTGTTCGACAATATGTAAGCAGAGTTGACTGAGTGCAAGGTCAAATGTTTTAATTTGAACGCTCTATTACTATCCATTCTCTTGCAACCAGGCAATGCTTTCTCTATTGTCAGCATAACAGAATAAATCAAAGTTCTAAGACTTTCACGCCGATTTCAATACTAGATATACTGTATTATATTAACACTGTATTATTATAATGCCCACATTATACTGTATCTAGAATTAATAAAGCTTATTTTTACAACTTTATTTTTTAGGCTTTCAAATAATTTTAGTTATTTCTCACATATTTAAATTTATATATAGTACGTGAAATTAACTTACGCGATTTTAAACTGCTTATATTTAGCGAATGCTGGACTACAGACTATATATCCTATGGCCGTTGTACTGCATAAAACTGAGTGTTTAGCTAAAATAAGTTGTAAAACATACCATATTTAATCTACTTAAGCGTGTTTTCTTATAAATAGGATTATGAAATATTACAGAGACATTTACTTATCCTTTGTGCGTATTTAGACATTTTTTTTGAAAATACTGTCGTTTAATAAAATGCAAAGGACCATTTAAATGATGAAAAGTGTTGCACATAAACTATGAAAAATAAAAGCTGGTGCTCTGACCATGAAAAAATAACTAAGGGTTGGAAATAGAGAGATTTTCCATTTGAAAAAGGTATAGATAAATATTTGAAAATTCAAACCAATAGCATAGTATGCCTTAAAAATGTTTAACACCTATTTTACATAAATAATTCCTTTCTCTATGTGTTATATAAAGTTTCTGATTGTCTCGTAGTACAGTTTACCAATGATACAAAAGTCATTCACAACGAAAAGGAGTTCACAGGATATCCACAGAACATTAAAATGTGCAGTTTATGTCTTGAGAATGTCTTCAATGTATCCTATTTTAATGAAAACTGGGAGAGCTATTTTTGGGAAAATCAAACTCTTCGAATGTTTTTCCACGTGAAGGGTAGCTACGAGTGGGGAGATTCCCTGAAAAAATCTTTGTGCCTCATCCTTGAAGAGTTTTTAATTTTATTATCAAGTTTCCTATATAACCAATTCTTCGTTTTTCAAATATGCTATTCAAATGCAGGCGCGCTCGTGCACGTCGTACGCACACATCTTTATATTTGTTTTCCTTTCGTTGTTGATTAAGGTAGTCTTAAAGGTTTATTTCCACTGAACTTTTTGTGTGAACACATACTCCCCCTGTAATTGCAGATAGAGAAAGTAAATAGTTCTGTAAAATATTTGTGAACAATTTTAATAAATCTCAAAGGAACTCTTTGGAAAGGATTTAACGCTATTACAAGGTTAACCGGTGAAGTGATGTACTTCTCAAAAATTGAAACGGTTTTGGTCCAAAGTGATACTTACGCCGTTTTGGAGAGAACGGCTTTGTGCTTATGCGTGGAGAAAACGTATGTCCAGAGACATCACAGAGAATGAAAGTCCGGTGAGTGGCTCGAAGTTATGCGAAATGGACAAAATACACTGTGGTACCTTGAACGACTTTCAGAGAGCCAACTCATTCAAATGCACTACAAGACTGTAGGAAGCGAGGAGATACCGCTATTATTGGCTACAATAGTGCTCTACATGGTACAAGTCAAATGTGTTCAACATCGTTGTTAGATGTTCTGGTCACATTACATTTCAAAATTGGTGTTTACATTGTACATAATAATGCTAGGCGTTCATATTGAATTATTTATTACTATTTGTGTCGGAAAACGCTAAACTAATATCTGAATAACTTTTTATGTTAAATTATGCTATTCTCTCTCTCTCACGCACGCACGCACTCACGCACGCACACATTTCCTTTTTCGAAAGAGGTCCACATGTGTGTGACTATGAAATAAAGCTCTATAAACAGCTAACTTGGTATTTAGGTTCATCATCTTTTTAAGATCGACACCAAGGCCTTAAAGAAAATCAACTCAAAACCACCCTTTCTATAGAAGATTTACCGAAATCTTAAATTTTCTAAAAAAAGTACTTGAGATTTTTTTATTAGAGTGCCATATGTTTAAGATATTTACATACAAATAAAATGTGTATGGTAAATTTTCTGTAAATAATCTGTGAAGTCCTTTTCGTTTGCTCAGAATTTTGTATAACTGGTAAACCATAAGTGTCAGACAAAAACGTACTGCACAAAAATGCAAATTTCTTCACAACACACGTATTTTTGTGGTATCAGACATTACCAAGATACATTCTTTTGAATTTTTCAGTGTTTGTTTTAAACTGTTGACGCTATTCAGATGTTTATCCCAAAGGAATGGGAGGAATTTCTATGCCGGCATAAAGCTATCCGATTTCTAAACATCCGACAATCGATTCGGTTTCCTTGCACCTTTAACAAGGTAATTTTGGCAAATATCTATCTCGAATAACATGAAGTAAGTTGTGTAAGTTGTAAAAACTAATTAAAAATAAACTATAGAGGAAAAAATCATGTGAATGTGGCATGCTAGATTTTTATCATGCAATATAGTAGTACTGAAAAGAATATGTGGATTGTAAATGTGATGGTTCCAGATCTTGTGCTGATTTAAGTATTCGATTTTTATGCCTTAAAACTCGAAAGTGGAACTGCACACTATGCAGTAATTATCCTACTTTTAGGGGCAATAAAGGAAATTGTGGTATTATGATGGCAATGTAATACTGATCATTTATTCCAAGGGATAATTACAAATGCTATGACCAGTACGATTTCTCATTTTATAGCCTAGCTTAACAGGCAGTTCCTGTAATCCTATAATCTGGTTTGATTTCACTATACACTAGTCTCTGTCACGGTGCCTGAGTATTGTTTACACTTTCTCCGACATATTGACTCCGGGAAATAACATCAAGTGTATTTTTCCGACAGAACATACAGCTGGTGAAGCACGTTCTTGCAGACCTTCTAACCTACCTACCCGATGTTACATTAGTGAATCCATTTCTGTGTTATTTACACAAATTTACAAACATTAACATTGTCGCCCATTTTGGGTGCTAGGTGTTTGATATTCATGAAATGGGTCCACAGAGCTTAAGAGCTACCCGACGTTTGTTTTCTCAGGTTGTAGAAAAACCTCAAAACCCGGAATCTAGATATATTCCAACCGATATTTGAAATCGACACCTTCGTAACACTATGCAGACACGCTAACCCCATACCACTAAAAATATTCTTGTTGTACTTATTTGTCGAGTTCTGGGAAATTAATTGCAACTTACCTTCGTCTTTTTCTAGCTAAAAAAATAAATCGAAAGGAAACGAGTTTTAGTGCATAAAATTCGCTATATAAGGTTCATATCACTAAACAGCAACAATAATGAATGAATGAATTTATGAATGAATGAATGTGTAGTATTTAACGCCCCCTTTTACTACAGGCAGCACCGCAGGCGGTGACACTGATGATAAATGAAATTAAGATGGAACATCGGTGGAATGAGATGGTGGGGAAAACCGGAGATCCCGGAGAAAACCCGCCCCAGCGCCATGTTGTTCACCACAAATCTCACTTTGCAGTCTTCTGGGATCGAACCCTTGGTGAGAGTCAAGCGGTTTAACCACTCTGCCACGGCGTGGCCAATAACAATAACAACAACAACAACAATAATAATAATAATAATAATAATAATAATAATAATAATAATAATAATAATAATAATAATAATAATAATAATAATAATAATAATAATAATAATAATAATAATAATAATAATAATAATAATAATAATAATAATAATAATAATAATAATAATAATAATAATAATAATAATAATAATAATAATAATAATAATAATAATAATAATAATAATAATAATAATAATAATAATAATAATAATAATAATAATAATAATAATAATAATAATAATAATAATAATAATAATAATAATAATAATAATAATAATAATAATAATAATAATAATAATAATAATAATAATAATAATAATAATAATAATAATAATAATAATAATAATAATAATAATAATAATAATAATAATAATAATAATAATAATAATAATAATAATAATAATAATAATAATAATAATAATAATAATAATAATAATAATAATAATAATAATAATAATAATAATAATAATAATAATAATAATAATAATAATAATAATAATAATAATAATAATAATACTGTCAAAAGTTAGTACTACATATTAACTTATACCTACTTGGCAGATAGTCTTTGTAACTAATCTTGAACTCATCACCAAAATGGTGAGGGGGAATCTGATGGTAATGTTACATCCTTTACATTTACGTACAAAACTGCATTCTACTTTTAAAAATGTGATATTTTAATCGCCAAGAGTAAATGCAGGTTTAATTCCAGTTGGAAAGAAGAACAAGAAGAAACTTAATTTGACGTTACTTTTTCAAAGCTAAATCAAGGGCTATGTTACAAACCAGGCTACCTTTGAATCGCTAAATGTCACTTCTGAATATGCAATGCAGAAATTTCAAACACTATGCAACTAAGTAATTTTTAGAAGCTTTGCAATTTAAAATATCACAAAAAAGAAAGAAAATTACCTGGCGATCAAGAAAACTAGATAAAAGGAGAAGGAAGTACGAGATTTCTTATGGAATTAAGAATAATGTAAACTTTATAAAGTTCTTTTTTACTCAATACTCCTCAGATTCTTCTGACATAAAGGGCAGATCAAAACTTTTTCCCTTCAATGTAATTAACTAAGCAAAAACAATGTTGTAAAATCTTTGTTCAAAGTCGACAATGCCTTCATTTATTTCGGATACAAACAACGACATTTTATAAAACACTGTTATGATGACTAAAATTTTCTTCCAAAAACATTCTTTCCTTAGTGAACAACTAGCTGTGTTTACAGCCGACAGCCACCTATAATATTCCAAAATGAGTTAAAGCATACGACTAGGCGTTCTTCTTGATGGCCTGAATGTTTCTTTGTATTAGAGGAGAATGAAAAATGACATCATTTAGCACCTCCTAGGTGTCAATCACTTTCAGGTCCAAGCAGATAAACAGTATTTGACGTACTACTTTACGCAATGGATAGGCTGAGAAAACACTGTATTATTGTAACGTAAAAATTTAGCCAATGATAAGGGTATTTCAAATAATTATTTTTGTGCAAGGGTTATAAATATTGTGGTTCATTAAGGTTAATGATTCAAATAGTGATTAACATATTGGCGATATTAGCAACCTGTAACAAACTGAATTTCAGAGATGATAAATTATCACAAAATAAATTATCCACAAGTGTTGTGGTTTTATATTATTAAGTTAATTACTTTTCAGATTAAGCGTACTGCCCTCTCACTTTAGTCAATTATTGGAACATTATTCTTTCAACAGGTAATTATGTATTATTTATGAACACGAAATAACTTACGTGTAACCATTTCCTTTCAGTCATTCCTTTATTTTGCACTTAATGACAAGTTTGGAGAGTAAGGGATGCGGAATATGGGCAACAACGAATCCTAAATATTTACATTAAATATGTATTAAACCCCACGCAAGATATTACAAAGAAAGGCACTGCGATGTTGCTTCCCCACATTAATAGAACTAAGGATAAAGGGTTTGTAAAGCGTTGTATAAATCGTGTGATTATGTTTCAGTATTTCAAATCGCGTTGCGCAGACGACAAACTGTTAACGTGGAAAACATCAGACAGTGTGATTATAACAATAAAAAACAGTAAAAATCACACAATGCTGATCGAGTTTACAAATCAGGTAGTAGATATTTTAACAGAACGGTAACGCCACGCTATCTTGAGGGTCAGTATGCCATGGAGTTCCAGTGATGAAAATAGGAAATTGTTCCTAGTAAATTTAAATAAGGGCATGGAAGTAGTTAGACAGAATAAGAAACTAGTAAGTTGCCGATACTTGTGCAACAGCTATAATAATTTAACTGCTAAAAAGTATTATTATAATCGATTCTTTAATTTTGGTCATTTCTGTCGCTGGAGAAGTAACTCATTGTAGTTGCTCTCCAAAGGTGTTGCGATTTTCTGTGAACTGGGGGGAAAAAAGAAAGAAAAATAACGAAAAAAATTAAATTTGTATAATGGAAAAATTATATAATTTGGATTTTTTTATAAACCTATAATTTCGGACTTAAACCGAGAAAAGTTAAGGCAAATGTTCCTCTAACAGATTAAAGAAAAATTAAAGGTAAACATCTGGAATCTAGAGGTAGGTACGTCAGCTAATGGTGAAAGATCGATGGTGGTAAGACAAAAATGGAAAAACATTCCATTTATTACATGTTGCTTTATTATTGATTCCGGTTCCTTACAAACGTTTTCGTATTCTGACTTTTGTTATTCCAGTAAATTTGAGGGAATTACCTGATGACTTATCAGAGAGTGTGGTAGCGTACATAGTATTGTTATGAACATTGGTGTATATTTCAAGAATTTTTAGCTATGCACTTTAAGTAAACTTTTTTGCTATTTTATGAAAAATACACCAATACTCGTACACTGCAGATCAGTTACCTAATAGGTGCGAATTTTCAAATGCGATTTTCTTGATTGTAGCAGTTTAGACGTTTTTCAGTATCTAAATTAGTTTCCCCAATACATGGTGACTAATCTTGGTATGCAGTTCTTACTGTAAACTAAATTTAGAAATTATAATGGCCAAGTTAATAAATGTTTATATATGCATATATTTTCTACAAAAGCTAAAATTGATTAATTATTGAGAAAAGATGTTTTTAAATACGTGATTTATATGAAGGTTTATTTCTAAGGAAATGTTTTTCTAGTTAAGTGTGGAACATAGATCTGCAAAGTTCTTTAAAAGTTAGAAAAATAACTCCTAATGGGCATTTTTATGAAATAGCTTAAATACCACTTACAGATGCATCATTCAGAAACATCTTAATACGCACCAATCTTGGCAACACAGTTCTTTATAGAGACATTGGACATCGCATCGTTAGCTTTTTGAACTCCGGTGGCGATGAAACTAATTTAATTTACCACTCTTTTCTTAATTAAATTATTTTGTAATGACAGAAAATTATTAATGGTGAATCCTCCCGTTTATTTCCTATTATCTGTAATTTTGCACAACTCCAACTATTTCTTAATAAGGTTATTTTAAAAAATCCAGATATACAAACTGGTGAGACACATCAGAGAAACGTCTGGCTTCTTTTACCTTCCCCTGTTTGGAAATGCTGCATTGTCTATAAGTACCCTTGGGCAGTTAACAATTATCGGTTGGAAGGAATGTTAAGAGTAATCTTTCAGATGATGACATGTTCAAATATTTGTACATTTTCTTGGGTCCCATAATTATTTAATAACATAAATGCAATACAGTTTTCATGCCATACATAGTCCCTTAATATATACAACGATACAGTACTGAAGCAGGTGAAAATGAAGGTTCGCTACTTCCTGGTACGAATTTGACCTGGCGAGAACACCTATTAATTTCCATTTTAATTTACCATTTCCCATTTAATTTAATTTTAATACCTATTAATTTATCAATCAGCAGCCTAAGAGCATTTCGTTAAAATACATGTCACTCTCTTTGAGAGGTGTTTACAACAGGATCGTTCTAGTTTGAGAAGGATTAAAACCACCTCAATAGTTGTGCATCCTGATGTACCGCTTTGGAAATGGCGCATTGTCTGTAACCATCGGCAAAAATTATATTAAGTTATTAATTTTAATTATAAACTATCATTTTACTGATTTGTAATTTTTAGCTGGACAATTTTCTGTCTTTTTAAGTCCTGCGAACGAGTTTGTTTAATCATACAAATAACATAAATAAAGCAGGTTGTTAAAATATGAGTTGGCTTTGGTAAAGCATGCGTATAGCACCTTGTGACAATATTTGATTCCCTTATACAGTGCTTTATTTTTCACTGGTGGCCGGCCGTCTGGTTGGAGATCGGTTAGTGCTGCAGCAGAAGGCACGCTGGTGTTGTTGCTGCTGCCGCCGCCGCCACAGTAGACCGGCCGGCCGCCAATGAAAAATAAGACACTGTATTTCCGTGTCTTAGTACACTGTGACCATATATGTTTCGGAATGAAATGTCTGTGGTATTTGCTTTATTTTATACGCATATTCTGTAGAATAATAACTGCTGACTTCTTAAAAAAGATCGTTCTTTATATAACTTCGATGTGTTTGCATTCAGGGACGAGGGCTTTGTAAACTTTTATATTATTTCAGTAATTTATGAAATTAAATACCGTCAGAAGGAATTGGGTGTTTTATTGGCAAAAGAATTATCAAAATCGGTTGAGTACATTTTGAGACTATCGTACCCTAATTACATCACAATGTTTCTCCCTTTATAATATTATTATATATTGTCTAGATAACCAATAAAACTGAAAGAGCTCATTTGAGGTATTGTAGAGAGCACTTTATATATAAAGTGCACAGATTTTTTTTAAATGAACGTAGATATGTCGTCCAAGTTTAACTGCAGTGTTCTCGATCATATCCCTCCACAAGTTTCGACGTATTTTCATCTGGAGCAGGAAATGCAGAATGGTATTCAGCTGCCAAATGCTGCATGTTGGACCTTCTACTTATAAAGTACTTGACATCGTAACTAAAGTGATCATAGCAGCGTAATGTAATCATCTCCTATCACACGATTTACTCCGCAATGAAATCTTAACCAACGGTCGCATGCTTCATTGGCTGGAGGTTCCTACCCCTCTTCCAACCAATAGGAATCGATTCATATGCAATTTTAGCCTGTCAGACACATCAAGAGTATCTTCACTATGTGGAAATAAATCAAATGAGTTGGTTCCGCTTTAATACTGTGAACAGTTTAGTTGCGATGTCATTCTAATTATTAAAATGGACTTTAAATATGACTCATCGCGGCTTTAGTTCCTGATTACTCGTGTTTTGGTTCCAACATGTTCCACAGTATCTATATGTACCTTTCAGTATATAGTGGCTTAGCATAACACTGGATCAATCATGCGTGTTCGATAATCCCATGCATCTCGATGCCATATTTTGGAACAGTAATAGTATTATATTTCATCAGCTACCGGCTCTTCCGGTAAGAACTGTTATGTATACCAGGTCTCCCTTATAGTAGTTCATTCCTAAGAAGGACATCATGTCTCTCACGCTATGAGTAACAACTATTTCCGCAAGAAAAAGCTCTGTATTTCTATACAAAATAACTAGGGGCCCATTGAGTTTGGATCTGATCGTGCAAGAAAACGATTATACTCGATGCATTTTCCTTATTTCTTTCTTTTTGTCGAGACATTAAAAACATTATTTTGGTTTTCCAATGTAATCGACATTTAAGATATGAAAAATACAATTAAAGAGTACGGAACATAGAATGTCAAATTCTACGGTTTCCTTCGAGACAAGACAGATTTTAGCAAACTTTTGATGATTTTCTTATTTACTGCAGTCATATTTTAATTTCAAAAAACTGAAATTTATTTTTCTTCTCTGTTCTTAAATTTTATAGACCTTTAAAACTACAATAATTGTTATGAGCTTTTGTTATTTTAAATAATTTCACGCGCCACCATTGAAGTTATATAAACAAAGGTCTCATGTTTTCTTTTGAGGTCCTCCGTGAAAAATAAAAAAGATGTATATACATTTATTTTTCTTAAATATATTTGACAATCTATTTTAAAAGGGTACAGCCAGACTGAAAAATTCGATACCATAGCCGGGATTTGAACCACGGATCTTGTGGTCTCCATCCAGCCGCTCTAAACCATTAAGCTACTACGGCCAACGTGCCAACATGACATTAAATTCTCCCATTGAACTGTGTTTTTTCCCGGTAAACAACTTAGGAGTTCTCAAACACCTGAGACAACTACCTTAATGGTGACTTACTATGCTGTAAGTACTTTAAGGCCCGAGCTTTATAGTTCAGACCACTATTAGGTACAATTAATGGAATTTAATGTATTTTTGGCACGTTGGCCATAGTAGCTCAATGGTTTAGAGTGACTGGACGGAGACTAGAAGATCCGTGGTTAAAATCCCGGCTGTGGCACTGAATTTTTCAGTCTGGCTCTACCCTTTCATAGTGCGTCCTACACACGGCTAGTGTGAAAGAACAATTAATTTCCATTAACCTATTTTAAAATTTGTTAAAAGTGAATTACGTTTTTGATATTTTAGATTTCTAAAAGACACGCAGTAAGCACGAGATAAAAATAACAAATACGTAGCAGAAGTTATGTTATATCTAGGTAAAGTTTTAAAGAAGTTCCTAAGAAAATGTCATGATAAATTGCAATAGATGTACATCAGGTATTTCAAAGAAGACAAAGAAAATCTTACCCTAGGGTGGTAAAAATAATTATATATTAAATTTTGCATATTATTACCATTGAACATCTAGGTCTAGGTTCTAATTCTAGATTTGTATTAGGTCCAATTTAAAAGGTTTCCAAACGTTAATTACAAAACAGGCACTGTTCCCGTTCCTTCGCATAACTCTCAACTTTGATATATTATAATTTTTATGTTGCCAGATATTCATGTTTACATATGATTTTCTTTTCTTGTCTACATTTACGGTTGGCTGCTTGAGATTTAGAAACGAACTCTAAGATGAAGAATATGCTTAATATTCTTTGTATTCCTTGTTGATGAATACTTTAATTGGGCCTGCTATCATCTTCTCCAAACCAAATACTTCCTCGGTGACAAGTAGCACATAACGTTTTCGGACCAGAAAGCGCAAAGGTAGTTAAATGTGTACATTCATGGAAAGTTTTTAAAATGCTGACAGGAATAAATGATGAAGTAATCCTTTTGAAAGTTGCTGAACTTGTAGCAGAAAACACTGGACGGATTCCTGAACAGCAATGATTCATCCATCCCCAGAGGCAATGCAGAATGATGAAATGGAAGTAAACATCTAGTAAACGTAGGTCCACGTGGGAGATGTCGCGGATGAAAACCAGAGAATCAATAAAGAATGAATGTACGGGAAACTTGAAGGTTACTGTGGAGCGGTTCGCAAGATACGGCCCCCATAATCGGTGACTCACCCACCCCAGGTGTGTACGATGAGCTCAGTGCAAGACCTTGTGGAGGTCCCCACTTTCACCTGACATTTATCCGCAACAACAGGCTTAAGGTTATAATTGTAAAGGTAGGGAAAGAAACAATTATGTAGTTTGTCAGAGATCAGGAATCTACTACAACTGGAGCATTCTTATTTTTAAAACTTAAGTACAAGTACGTGTTTAAGATAGAATATTAAAAAAAAGTGATAAGTAATAACAATTTGGTTAAAGACAGAAGTTAAATGTGAAAAGATTATTACGGAGTGATGTGGTGCCGCGATGTGAGTGACTTCCATTCGGTAAGTGCAGAGCTCAACCCCTGGAAGCCCACCAAACTTAGCAAAGATTTTTTTCGCCGTTTTCTTCGATTGTTAGGCCAAGATGGGATAATTTGACCCCCAGATTTTCCTATCATTCCTTCCATCACTATATTCTTGTTCATCAGCATATCAAGCATTGGCCTGAACACAGATTTTACATTGGTCCAAGGTTTGCTTGCTGCTCAACAGGCTACTTGCCCACGGCATTGGTTTTCAAGTCCTCCAAAGAGGAGAGAGATTCGAAGAATAAAAAGAAGAGAATGACTAATAAAATTGGTAACGACTCAAGTGGACAGATTCATCACTTGGGATGCACCATATTCATTAACAATAAATAGTACGATAGTAGCCGGAAAAGTAAATCAGAGGAATTCAATAGCAAAGGATGATTTTAATAAAAAGAATTATTGTTAGATGGCCATTAAGGAAACCACTAAGAATAGATAAATAAAATTTAGAATCTGATCTATCCCAAGAACTGGAAAGCATTGTTGAATTTAATCAGAAAGGGGAACATAAATTAAGTGGAGTGTTGGATGAGAAACTGCTTACCAATAGGTGCGCCAGAAGAGTAGAGCTCGGTCTAGAAAATACCATTTGGTAAACAATTTTAAGATAGCAAAAGCACAGGGGAACGTCAAAATTTTTCAGATGCTTAAAATACGCACAATTATTTGGAACATTTTATTTTTAGACCTAGGAAATTTTAACAAAACGGCAATAAATCAGAGAATGTTTCAAGATTTTCTCAAATATATTGCATTTAAAGTAGTTTCAAACACCTATATTCTAAACTGACAAATTTACACCTAAGTGAACTCAATTTAATTCATTTACCCGCCTCACTGCACCTTACAAAGCATCTTAATTGTGTATGTACAATCTGTTAGTTTCGTATACTTTTGCGAGATAAAATCAATAAAACACAAAACTTGCTACCGACTGGAATTCACCCATCATACATTAAGCATCTTATCTGACTTATCTCTGAAGGAAAGATAAAAACAGCAGGTGACATTTTTGTGGTTTTGCGGTAAATCCAATTTCACAGTTCAAAACCTCACCATTGGTCTTCGCACTTGAGAAAGATATATCTTATGTAAACGTTCATCACCGGTGTGGCGACACATTTTTATTGGATTTGCCTGATAAGACAACAAGCTCTACAATATCCACAGGTATGGTTTAATTAACATAGAAGAGTCATTTCCTTGGTCATGAACTAAGCGTTAATCTCAAAATTGTCCTCTTTTGTAGATTTTCGTTTTTGTAAAGCTGTGGCAGAAGTTCATCAGAAACCTGACATCGCTGTACTTCCAACACAAAATGCAGTCGTTTACAAGGGGAGGTTGCAACGAGTTGCCACTCACTGTTATATTTTCAACACTTTAGCACCCAACATACCAGAACCAGAAAATTGATCAACGGAGAATCGGCTTTTCGTAAAGGACATCCTTCCTTCTGCAGCTGGCACTACACGCACGCACGCACACAACAAATTTACTTTCTTCAGCCTTACACAATTAGATGGAATGTCCTAATTTCTTTAAATAGTCCTACAAATACGCACATTCTATGCCTAGAAAATAATAACAGCATGACTTTATTTTCTGTATCAGTCCAGAGACAAAGCAAGGCATTTTACGAAGGAGCAATTTCAGTATTTGTAGCGATATTCTTCTTTTATGGTATTTACCGATCGAAGTGACTCCACTGTAACGTGTGAAGCTTGCATTCGGGAGGGAACGCTTCGATTTCCGGAGATCGCCCACTCTGACCATGGATTTTTCGTGGTTTCCCTAAGTCGGTAGGCGCATGCTGGAGTGGTCCCTCTTCTACCACGATTTTGTTTTCCATCACTTCCAGAAGCCATAATTTCCTTCATCGTAATGTTTTTTTTTGTGGTTGAAGCATCGGCGGCAAGTTCGGCATGTTGCGACTTGGCGATGGAAAAACAACTTTGTGAGGCTCTCCCTTTGGCATCGATCGGACCAACCTCCGAATATTCACTGAGCAGGCTTCCATTAAGGGGACCCCAAGGGTTTAATGCTTGCGGGCGGGATTGAGCGGTGAAAGGTGCGTTCAATATGGAAACGTTAGGGATCCCGTCACACTTGCGTACTCATCTGCGGATCCAGTCAACCTTCGGATCTCTTCCTCATCGAAGCACAAAGAGCCTCATTGGCCTGCTCTTTCGGTGGGCGTTCTGTGATATGTACATACCTACCTACCGTTATGTTTATCTTATATATTTAAATGGCTTCTGCATCTAAAACCTTCGCTAGATATTGGCCTGCAACGGAATGCATATTGACACCAAAATACCAAAGCTTTCTCATTCTTCTGACCGCCCGACTAATAAAGAGGGATGTACTAAATGGATCGAATATCCAATCTCACAAATATTCACAGAAACGTAACCCATGGCTTAATAGCCCAAAGTGGGTCTGAGCCTGCCAACCCGACTGTCAGCCTCACGCCCACATACGCAAGGCAGAGGTGGGCAATCATCAAACCGATACGGGGAGGACATGTGGTCAGCATCACGGCGCCCTCAGCTAGAAAGTTGGCTTTCTAGACCAGGGTTCGCTACGTATCGTAGCTCCTAAATTTACTCACGATGACCAGTGGGTACCGGTCCTATACCCGGGACTTAAAATCCGCACCCCCCACGGGTGGGATCGATCCGGGCGCATTCCGTACACGGGAAACCAAAGCACACGCTCTAGCCCACTGCGCCATGGTATTCACAGAAGTCGCTGAATATTTGATTTGAAGTGGTATCGGTAATTTGGTAATTTTGTTAGTAATTTTATTTTTTCGAGTAGCTCTATGATACAAAACAATAAAATAACTAATATTTGACATAAAATAGAAAATGTGGACGCTTTCATATCTTGTTTTAATATATCTAAGTCAAAATACCACAGATTCCTACGCATACACAAATGAAACAATCATGGAAGAAGATAGAAGACTATTTGTCAGCAATTGGCTAAAATGGTACTCAGAAGAGTGTAACCCATAAAGGTAATCTTTGTACAACTAGGCCGCGCCGTGGCTCAGTGGTTAGACTGCTTGGCTCTCACCTAGGCGGCCCGGGTTCGATCCCAGGCGACCGCAAAGTGAGATTTGTGGTGGACAACATGGCGCTGGGGCGGGTTTTTTCCGGGATCTCCGGTTTCCCCCGCCATCTCATTCCACCGGTGCTCCATCTTCATCTCATGTATCATCAGTGTCATCGCCTGCGGTGCCGTATGTAGTAAAAGCGGGCGTTAAACACTATACATTTCATTTGTTGTACAACTTTTGGTTCTCTCAAGTTATTTATAAAGGAGCAACGGGAATTGCTATTTATAATACAGTTATTGTCTTCTAGTTTGTAATGCTAGGATGTATATATTTGAAAATAAATTATTTTCATGCAGTTCATTCAAGTTTATGACACAATGCGAACAAAATTTTGTTACTGTTCGATTTTGTTTTTACGCTTTGTTCAGTGAAGAAAAGCATACAAACGGAACAATTAAATTTAAAATATTTTAATGAATATAATATATTGAGATGTTTCTTTTAAAAACTATCTATATGGAAACTCCAGCCAAAATATAGGCATTTCTTGCACTAAATTATTAGCTCTGTTGCATAATAATCTTTTAATTTAACTTAATTCTAAAACCAGATAATAGAATTTGTTATTTTGTGTCATACTGCAAACTTCTATATATAATCAGACAATATATTATAGACATATAGACATTTATATCACACAGCACAAAGAATTGCCAATTTTCTGTTGTCGTTTATTCTGGATAGGTCGAAAAGAGGGTCAAAAACGCTTATTTTAGAAAATTAATTACTTGTTTTTAAGGTGACCTAGCAAATATCAGATATTGTTTCATCGAGGCCTTCGTTACCATCTTTCCTCGGGTTGGATCGAAATTTATTGTAGTTTTACATTTTTTATCCATCTCTTCCAGTGGTGTGTAATGGTACTACGCTCTTTTATTGTTTAGTTTGTAACTTGTCTTTGCATTCTTTCATAGGTAAAAATAATTAAATATTTAGTTTTCTCTACATTCAAGATACTAATTTCTCATATATTAGTTCGGATGCGGTATATTTTTGGTGCAGTTACCACGTTTAATATCATTAAGCCACCTTACTTCCTTACAAAAGGTTAGCATGGCCACTGCTATGTACTTTTGTGTACCTTTAACTTCTAAAATTCGTCTGATTATTTCACAAATAGCCAAACATTCTGATAATTTATTTATGTCTCACAAGAAAACAACAGACTAACAATCTCAACTAACAGCTGGTTGAAGTCCTTAAATTGGTGCGCTTCAATTCCAGGATAAAATAACTATTTAGTTTGACCTTTGTCTCGTGAATCTTACGCTGTTCCAGTCGGATATCATTGTTGTTCTGCCATGCTGTCTGGAGGAGAAAGCAAAGACCATTGTTTTAAAGGAAGCAGAAAGCTGTAAGCAGAACCAACCTTGCGTTACTCGACTTCCTCTTCATCTTATAGAAAGACGGACAAACTCAGGAGGGCAGACTTGTGGGTCACCCTTACCCACGCAGGAAATTGAAAAGTACATGTGTGCTAATAAGGTGTGAGATGTGGGCAAACCAGACCAGTATCGTGGGTCTGTTTTTCAGATGGCTGCTACATCCTATTCTCCTACGCATCAATGCCAGTTTCTCTCTGACGTCCAAACTGAATCATCCGTTTGAAGATGATGTTTGAGGAAACACTTAAAACAGCGAGCATCGTGTCGTCACTTGTGATGCAAACATTCGTGCAGTCCATCACATTTTTTATGGAGTTGGTTATGGTGGCAGTATAAAATCAACACAGGACACTTAATTTTTTATTTCCATTTTTTTTTTTTTTTTTTTTTTTTTTTTTTTTTTTTTTTTTTTTTTTTGCTTTCTCTACTCTTCACGTATAGTTAAGAGGAAATATTGCATTCCACCCAAAAATTTAGCGATATTTCACTGGAAATAAGTTTTGAGACTCCCTGAATCACAGCAAAGTAGAATTTTTAAATAAGGTTCCTGTATCTGTCTGACCGTGACCAGCATAACCCCAAAACCATAAATATCAAACTTGATAATTATGCCCAGTGCCTTTCTATGGATATTTTCAAGAAAATGTCCCACCACAAACTATCCTTCATAAAAATAGCCTTTTTATTTTCTCAAAATAAGTGTAACGATTTTGTTTAAAATAAGATGCAAATAAAATGTTCGTCATGAATTTTCATAATAGTTTATGAATCATCTTTATTATAAATAAATGTTGTATAACTGGTAAACCACAAGAGAGACAGTTTTAGTTTTAGTACACAATATATCTCTCATTAAAATAGACAATTTATGTCTAATGTTTGTGCATTAAACATTTCCCATATAATCGTACTATTGGTTTCAAGGTTCACAGGCCTTATACGTTTCTCAAGTGTGAATCGCTACTAATTTTTGGAAAGGGAACGGAATTTTAGTGACCACTTATGCTGGGATTACGGTGAACCTAACGCGACTTAACATGAGTTTGGCACTGCCAAACCTTTCGTTCACGTTACGTCAAGTTTGGATATCACATGACCAATTTTAACCAATTGGCAAGAAGTAGTGTTACTGAGTAATAAATTTTACTTCTCTATTTAAGTATGTGCATCAAATCTTTCTTTGTTTCTTTGGGTTTGCTTCAAAGAAGGTTATGCTATCTCCATACTGTTATCGCCGTTTAAAAGTGTTTCTTACACCAAATTGTCACATTCTTTTTATTTTTAGAAAAGCACAACCACTGATTAGCAAAGTAAGGCTACCTCCAATATCGGCAGTGTCTGCCAAATACTCGTATAACAACCAATCAGAATCGTTCCCATTACGTTAAATTCATACTTAACAGACCTAGTTTAGCGACATTTCTTACTCCACGTTACGTCCCGTCATGTTAAGTTACGTTAAGTAAAAGTTCATCGTAATCCCGGAATTAGCGTTCGGTTTTAAAATATTTGACTACTGCATTATCTTATTGTATCTTTCTTATACCTACAATAAAATGTATAAACATTTAGCGAGGGTTTATATTTATCAAAAAGCAACGGATATAAAAATATGTTTTTGTAAGTATAGTTTATAGAAGAGTGACTCGAGAAATTCAAATGGATGCAATATAAATTCCTATGCAATACATAATTCTGCGTTTGATGTTACAGAGAAGAAGTATTAATTAATCCACATAATTATAAAGAACTTTTTGTTTTGTTTTCCCTGTTGGTAATGAACCGTTAAATGCCTTTTAGTTCAGAATTGTTTGTTTTAATTTACCTTACAATCATCATGGTGTAGTAAACAAATTATTAAAAGAGCTCCATATTTTTTTATACAGTGCAGTAAAATATATAGGTACTTTTTACATTTCAAATGTGCCGGATTTCTACATTTAGGTTTGATCTTGCTTACTACTGCAGATATTCAGTATTTTAATTATGCTACGTTGATAATCCATTCTTGATGCAACTTCGACTGTGTAAACATCCCAAATATAATGAACACGTGCATTATTTCTTTGGAAAGTTTGCTTTCTGTTTGCTTTCTTTCGTTCACATATTTCAACAGTGCAGGTATTTATTATATAACTCCGAGAAATAATTTCTACCAGGAGTAGACCATCATTAAGGGCCAGGCCCCACCGAAAATGTCACGTAACTTATATGCGTTTTTTTTTTTAATTTGAAGAAAAAATAATTTTATATATTATTGAATTATAATAATCACTGCAAGCAATAATTTATTATACCACGATTCTTAATGATCACCGAAGCTTACAACCCGCAGTGTTGTACACGGCAATCACGCTAGTCTGCTCACGAAGCAGAATGCTGGGCCAGGTTACAGGGGCCCGCGGTCACTCCTCTCTCCTCTACACATTTGCCAGTCAGGTGATCCTCTCTCTCAATCCCCTACTCTCCTCTTCGTACATCGTTTGCAGCAACGTTATGGGCCAGCTAGTTGGGGCCCGTTACATGAAGTTTTACTATTCGTGTGATTGTTGTTGGAATTTTAATTGTTTGGTGTACAAAGTAGTGTAGTTTTAAACTGAATGGAGTGAATTATTTATTGAAAAGTTCCTTTCATTCATTATAAATAGAAAAAAAAAAACTTGAAATTAAACGATTAGGTGCACGTCAACCAAACAAGTTTACATTTATGCAACAAGGTGGCCAAAAACAGAGGACTTTCTGTTAAAGTTGGTTTAGTAAGAAATCGTACCTAAGTGCAAGTGAGGAGAAACAATGTGTATTTTGCTTTTACTGTTCCTTATTTGGTGGTGAAGGTCTCTGGACGACGGTTGGTTGTATGGATCTGAAATATTTCAATTCTGAAGTGGACCTGAATCCAGATGCCAAAGAAGTGACTGGTCACCAAATGGAAGGACGGTTTCAACAGTCTTATTTATTCAATACTTTTGGAATTATTGACCCAAAGAAATTTACTATATTCAACGGAAATTTTCCTGAAAATTTTACAATCCCATTATCTCCTACGAAAAGTTAAAAAAATGAACTGCCAGCGATTTATCATAATCATGCATTCCAAGATATCCCTTCAAACTCTCACTTTTGTAATACAACACTTCTTTGAGGAAGCGTTTTATGAAGTACACAAAACGCTGCAAATTGTACTAACAACTCCAGTTTCAACAGCCGAGGGCAGACAGAAGTTTCACTATATTAAAGTCTTTCTTTAGGAACACCCTGGCCAAGATAAGCTTAATTCCTTGGCTGTTTGTTCCATTCACAAAGAGGAAATTGGTAAAATCCCTAACTTCAGAAACAGAGTAATTGAAATATTTGCCGCATAAAAGAAACGTGCTCAGCTGTTGTATAAGTAACACTGCCACTTGGTGAGTTCTATTTTATATTTTATTAGTGTTAGTTACTTGGTGTTTCAAAAGGTATTATGTTTCGCCACATTTCTGCTATTGCAGTGTTTTTGTCAGTGCAGTTAAAGGCGACCTGTTTTAAAACGTATAACCCCACTTCTACATTCATTACAAGCTTCATCAAATCCTACCCCACCAGGAAAAATTCTCACGAGTCACCAGTGATGCTACAATATTTAAAACTTCTTTTTTGACGTTTTCCTCCCCCGCCTGTATTCCAGGGACATAGAAATCGATGAACACTGGTGAAAGTTGGCTACTACAATTATAATGTCCAACACCAGGATGGCCCCGCGGTAACATGGGTCGCTCACATTCCGGTGGTCCTGGGTTCGATTTCCGTCGACCTTCCGCACTGACCTAGGGTTTTCAGTAGGTGAATGCTGAGTGGTTTCTCTTCTACCACGATTTCCTTTACCTTCATCTGTTTCTTTCTTATCTTTCAGGTGTACTACGTTTCGTGGTGTATGGAGTACCGATAGATTTCTTGCTCAAAGGAAACAATATATTCTTCGTGGATGTTGGAGGGCTGCGTGGTCCAAGATTCATTCATCGCATTTGGACGGGTCCTCGAACCTGGTCCGTTCGTCTGTAGGCTCCTGTGTTTCATTCACTTTATCCCTTCCTCCTGGAGAGTAGTAGCCACAGTAGATCTACGTAAGTCGCAATGTGTGAGGTGTCTCCCTAGTTGTATAACGTATACTTATGTCCAGAACTGGAACGGAGTAATGAACTCCAAACCTCGATTACATTGGTAAAACCTTAGCACCATAAATACCTAACAGTCTAATGACCAAGACGTGTTGCATTATAATCATTGCTAACATATACGGAAACCCATATCACGGGTCCCAAATTATGAAAATACGTATATTTATTGCTAATTTTATTTTATTTTCAATTTTTATGACATATTTTCTTCAATAGTTCTTCATACAAGTTTTATATTGTTCACGTTTTACATGAAATTTCCAAAACATCACATATTTTATTATTAATCTGAGAAATAAGAGCAACGTTTGGGCAAATTACGAATTTCTGGTAGGGCTTGCCTCTGCGTGGAGCGGTGACTATTGGCAGGGAAGCAGGTATCATTACAGCTATGAATTCTGCCCCCAAGTAGGGTTGAGACAGGTTAGCTTTCCTTCTTTTTCGCTTTGATTAGTGCGTACCGTAAAGTTGCCATTGCCCTTGTATCGTGTCATAGACTCAAGCCCACCTCATTCCCAATGTAATTCCTATAATCTGAGAACTCAAAAAGGAATTAATGCTATAGTACAAATAAAAGTGCTTCAAAAACAGTTTTCGTGATTTTCTTTCCAGTTTGTCAATTAAAAAACGTGGAACTTATGTATAGAGATGTTTCATTAATTTTTAAATTTCTTCATCATTATTTTATAGCTATTTTATTTTTTACAACAGTTATACCTTATATATAAATTTATTTTTAACTGTGTATGTCAAATTAAATAAATTTTAGTTTCAGGTCATTTTTGTAACTATTCTCTTTTTAAACAAGTTTTGTGTCATTTTATAGGTCATTTTTCAGTCATATTTGTTACTAAAAGTCCTAAACCTGAAATCGACGTGTACAGCAAAACATTTATATAAATTAGAGGCTTAAAGAAATGGTTACCCAAGCTTTCTGCACCCTTACTCCCTTGAAAGCCCTTCAATCATGCTCTCATAAGGTGTTTTATTCTTAAATATTTTTTTTCTCACAACATTTATATTTGATAATTATGAAGATGAAATAAAAGGATTACGAAATACGCCATTTTTAACAAAACTATTAGATTTTGACAGAAATCCGAATTTACTGTAAACATGCAAAAATCCTGTATTACTGTCAATATCATTCAGTTATTGCTGCCTCAAATCCAAAATGTTAGCGTAAAGAGGACTTTAAAGCAATGAGCAATTGAATTAATTACTTCTGATAATATTAATTTAAAATATAAAATCATTTCTCGTAGCAGCAATCTTTTCAATTTAACAGTTTGTTTTTTTCCTTTTCCTTCTTCAAAGTCGTATTCTTAATATTGCGAGATCAGAAACTGCAATTGGTATGCATACATTCTTCTGCGGCTTTACTTGTTTGATACATTCTCCTATTGAAAAGCAACAATGCAATTAATAGTGAAAGTCATGCTTATTGAACCATGAGTGAAAATAATGCTTATATTCGAGCTTTTACCACATGCTAATTAATAAGTTAACGTGTGAAGAATATGAGAATCATTATTCATGGATAATGCGAACAAAATAAGAAAAGAAAATACAGTCAACAGAAATGAGATTCATGCGTAAAGTTAAAGGTTGTACTTTGGTTATGAAGCTAATCTGGAAGAGTTAGAACTATGTAATACGAACCGAAAATGGGAAGAATTTAGAAAATGGCGTAGGAATCACTTAAACCATATGGACTGTTAAAGAATACCAGCTATGATAAATGTGTATCGGCCACTAAGAGAAAGAGATGTGAGGGTCACCCTAGAGGATTTTAGAAATGATTATCTGCCCAGCACAAGAAGGCAACGCAGAGGAATGTGTAATGTAATCACTTTTGCTGTGTTTATCCTCGCCTTCCGGATATGATAGGGATGCTAGGTCCCCAGTACTGTCACATAACTCACCCATGCATAATAGCTATCACTGCAGTTACTGAAACGAGCATTAGATCTGGCAACATAGCTGACTCATATGCACTCTCATAGACTTCATTTCCTAGTAAATAGATCAACTACCAGAGCAGATAAACGTTCAAGCTCCTCTCCCACTCACTTACCGCTTGTCTTCTTGTGGTGGCCAGACAGTATAGCTAATACACGCAGTGAAGAACAAAAACAAGGCATCGAAAAAGAATTACGTCACTGCGTTGCGTCAATAAGTTATCAACAGACTTAAACAGCAACGAAGATAATATTACAAGAGATAATTACAACAATATAATTATGTTGACGAATAAATGCATTTTTTAAAGTTAAAACGTATATCTAATTTAACTATGTCATTCAGAATTTAGCAATGTCATAGAAGCTGTGTATCATCATCATCATCATCATCATCGCCCGCCTCGGTAGCGTGGTGGTAGCATGTCTGCCTCACGTTCAAGAGGTCCCGAGTTCGAATCTCGGTCAGGGTGAGTTACCTGGATAAGGTTTCTTCCGGGGTTTTCCCTTATCCTTCAAGACGAATGTCAAGTAACTCTAAGCTCCATGGACCCTGGACAAATTTGAGCATCATTTCATCCAATTCATTCACCGTCCGATATGACAACGTTGGAGGACGTAAATTACAAAAAAAAAAAAAAACAAATCATCATCATCAATTCTCTGTTGCATTTCTTTTAGGTAGGATGCAGCTTGGGAACCACTGGTATAAATAAACAAACCTTGTGCTTTGTCTGTAATATAACTGGATTATCAGGTTACCAAAATTTAAGTATATTTTGGACAATATCATGGTTTATAGACTAGCCGTTCTTCTATACACTGTAAAAATTACACCAAGATGTAAAATAAAAGTTAAAAATAAAATTGACTACACCAGGCCAAAAGAAAAACGGCTGAAAGGTGCACTAGCATATAACAGGCAGCAGTTTTGGAGATAACGATGGAGGGGGGAGGGAAGGAAGGGCAGACCTTACGTTTCTAAATTTGGGCAGCACTGTATGTTGCATGTGGTTCTGACCATGCAGTTAAGGAACAGTTTGCAGATGAAGCAAACCTTATCACGACATTTCGTTGTAAATCCCAGACACGCTTCCAAACCTCATGCCAACAAACTGAGTTTGACCCCGAGCAACAAGGCGTTTCATAAGGGAATGTACCGTGCTGTGTTGCTACATGCTGTAAAGAGGAAGAGTTTTCTGTTATGAACCAGCTCAACTTCCGCTTTCGTTTCTTACTGTTCTCGTCATGATCCTTAACAACATCGATGTAGACGCGCATTGTTGTTTCTAAATACTTTAATTGTTTAATATATGTTTATGAACCGTACCAAAACCTTCCAATGAACTATGCTGAAGGTATAATTGCTATAATGCCTAACGCAAGTTTTACAGACTATTTTTTAAACTTCAAATGTAACACAACAGCTCCAAAACTACTGAAACTGTAGCAATGGAACTTCGTCTTAATATTACAATCGCATTCTAAACATTTATATTTTCATGAAAATAAAAATTATTGTTTTTTCTACCCAAATTTATCTTCTTGTATTTTTCTAAACTTCAGTATCGTCTTATTTGTGTAACATGTTATAAAAGTTCTATGAAAAATTGCATCACTGCTGATTAAACAGTTTTGGAGCTAGCATGTTAAATTTAGATAGATCATATTAGGTATATGATTTAGAGGAATCACTTGATTGTTAGGTCACTTCTCATTTCCGTAGTTTCCTTTAACTTACATGGTCATATCGGACGCTTTTTCTTGGGGAACAACTATGGTATTACTCACTAAACGGTTTTCCTAACTATTGAACACATTCACAATCAGTCCCATACAGACCCGCAGACTTTGGGAGAATAATACTGGTTAGTGTCCACCTCTGTGGTGTCAGGGTTGCGTGCCTGCCTCACATTCAAGACGTTCTCAGTTTGAATCTCGGTCAGGGTGAGTTACATGGGTAAGTAGTTTTCCCTTGTCCTGAATCAATAATGTCGGACAACTCTAAGCTCTATGGACTCTGAGCTCATTTGAGCATCATTTCACCTATTTCATTCGTCTTCCGATATGACCTCACAGTTGAAGGATGTTAAGCCTCACAACAACTACAACAAAAAATCTGGTTAAAGAAAAATTCGCCGCTCCAACCAGAAATACAACATGGAACCTCTGGAGAGAATATTGCTGAAAAGGTTAAGCTAATGTAGATAAAAGAAAATCCCGTGTGAGTAAATATGAATATATTATGTAATAATGTGGAAACAAGATCAAAATGCCCTACCCATTTTAGTATTGTTTATGTGCACATGAGAGCAGAAAAGTGACCCAATCACAAATCGTAAGTGATTTTTCTTAAGTGAGGCTTTCACATTTATCTTAGATTCTACCCAGTCTTCTCTAAGTATTTCTATTACTGGCCTGAAACAAACTCCAAAGAGCTAAAAGAAGCCACGAGGGAAGTTAAAGCTGGTATTGAAATGAGGGGTCGCTGTGAATTCCTACAAATTTGTAACATGTAAAAATATTTGAGAAATTGAGATATGTTAATTTCTACAAATGTTTGATAGGTAAACCTGTTTATTTGGTAACAGACGGTCAGTTACCCCGACTCACTCAGTCAATTGTCAACAGTCTGCCGGGGCCTGTTTATCTATTAACTTGCAGTCAGTAACTATTCTCAATCACAGTTGACTGTCAACAGTCTGCCGGGGCATACACGCTTATATCGCCATGTAAGTTAATAGTATTTTTTTATTACTTTGACGATGAACCAAGAAAACATGTTTAACCACGCCAACCAATATCATGGTTACACATTCCCAGGCTAGTACAAAGTATGAGGCAAAAAATCTCGTAAGTTGCAAACTATTTTAATTATACTAACTGCGACTCTGCAGGAATTCACTTAACTTCTAATTTTGTAGGAATTCGCATATCTAAATTCTGCTAACTTCAGCTTTGTAGGAATTGACATTCCCCGCAAAGTGAGGGCTTAGAAATAATCTCTCAATGAATTCTACTCTGACCCGTGACCCGTGTAAACAAGTAGGGATGCTAGTTCATTCTAACATTAGTGACTCGGCCTTGTAGAGGAACGGCATGGTGAGAATCGAGTTACACCCAGCTTTGAAATGCACAACTACCATAGTAGTTATATTAAAAATCTCCACTGAAGTAGACGTGGAAACGGAGTCTAAAGTAATTGCCACCAGGAATATATTACGTCGGGGAATATATCAATTTCAGTGCTTCGGTCCATATGCACCACCACCACCCCTCTAGATGTGCTACTTTTTCTAATCTCTAGGGTACATGTTACTTTAAAACAAAAGATTGTCATCCTTTACATAATTATAGAACATATAGTGAAAAAAGGATCGCTGGAAAATCATGTAACTCTATACACTTTTAGGAGGTAATCGAACTCCCTAAGGAATAAATATAATTTGAAACGGAAGAGAAACAAAATGTACTTAGAAAGAGGAAGCAGAAGGGAGCATAAACATAACATTATATTGTTTATATATTTCGGTGAAGAATATTGTTTTGTACATCTGTAAGTGTATATATGCATACGTATGTGCACACACATGTATTTGTTCATGTTCTGTTACCTACCTGACCACCCACCCACCTACCTACTTATTTATTTATAGAAATAACAAATATAATTTTTTATTTCAATGTTAATACAATTTTGTGTAAATAAATGTATCAAAATATAAACATTTGCTATGCAGTAATGATTCAGTACGTTTATTAGAACATATCAAGCAATGTATGAAAGAATAATGCTTCAAAATTAGCTGAAATATTCTTCATTTTCGGGAAAATCTGCAAGATTGAGAAACCATAAAAAATTTAACCATGATTAAACAGAAAATGAGCAGTATAGAATAGACAGAAAAATAGGACACAAAACGGCAGTGAAACTGTCCACAGAGATTCATTAGAGATTCACATTAGAGATTGCTCTAATGTCACTTTAATTCTACCTTTAAGTATCTCATTTGCAGTCTAGAACGACCCTCTGCATACACCGTTACACACAAAGTTCCAACAGTAATATAACGTAACAAAGTAACATGTAAAAATATGCTTACATACCCCACAGGAACCGTAATGAAAAACCAGGATTTCAACTCACCTGAAACAAATACAACGTGCATTTACTTAAAATCATTAGGCCATTTGTAGTTACAATCATTAAGTTATATAAAAGTAACAACCAAATGGAAAGAATTCAGTATTTCGGGGTCAAGATACATTTTGCTTTATTTTTATATACTATTTAAAGAAAGAGCGATATATTCTGTAACCTTAACACCAGAAAACACGAGTCAGTTGGAGAATTTAATGCCATGTCGCCTGTTGGCCATAGTAGCTCTATGTTTAGAGCGGCTGGACGGAGACCAGAAGATCCGTGGTTCAAATCCCGGCTATGGCATTGAATTTTTCAGTGTGACTATCTTTCCATACCAGAAAACAAGTTATGACGATGCTCGAAATCACCCGCATTAGCTTTAAGTACTTACCACTTACAGACTAAACCAATTTCCAGAATGGGAAGGCTGAAGGAATGTAGTTAAGGAAATCCCCCGACACTTCATAACATTTCTGAATCACAGTATTTCTGTTCCCTATCACGAATATTAGATATAAGCACTTAAAAAAAAGAATTTTTCTACATAAAAATAAAGAGAAGGATTTGTCATTAAAATCTGATAAACACGTGTAGAAATGTTTTACATCGCCTCTGTAGTTTAGAGGTTAGCATGCTAATCTCTTAATCCAGGGATCGCTAATTCCATTTCCGGCTGGAGGGTGGGAATTTTTCTTTAGGCAGGAATATATCTTATTAGGATTAGGATTACTAAGGAGAGGATTCGGCACCAAAACCCATGGTTTATTGTACCTAAGCACCAAATATGGCATTCTCAACAGAAAGGATAAGGCGAGAGAAGGCAGAGAGCGGCCAGCCCAAGGAGTCACGACAGCGCCGAGACACCCGCCGATCTTCTACCCTGAAAGAGACCACCACATGAGAGATGTTAAATGATAATGGCAGTGAAATGGAGGGACGAGAAATTCGAGGATATAATTAACCTACCCAGCATTTGCCTGGTGACCAGGGAAAACCACCTAAACAACCCTTGGGTCAAGTAGGTCGGCCACGGGAATCGAACCCGGACCTTCCAAATGCAGACTACAGACGAAACCACCTAAGCCATCCCCTTTGGTATTATTCCTTATACTCTCCTAAGAATGAAAGTTTGATATTTATAAAATGAAAAATGGGTTTCCATTTGAGAAAAGTATAAGAATTGTAGGTTTTGAGAACAAAACAAGAAATGTTTCCAAACTTTATCATTTCACAAAAAATGCATGGTCAATAAATGGTACATTTTAATGAAATATACGTTTTGGTGCACTACGATTTTGTTTATATCTTAAGGTTTCCGAGTATGCAAAAGTCGCCCAGAATATATAGAACTTCTAAGGACATTCTCAGAAAATTGAAGATACACTTTTCATTTGTCATGAAAATATAAAAAATTATGTTTTAATCAAAATTGCTAGCTCCTTTTTGAGAGAGAAAACATTTTCGATAAAAAAAAATTCTAAAGGGCAGTTTGTGCTGGGGGGGGGGGGGGAGGGTTTCCCTTGAATATGTTCGTGTTGCAGCCTTGGAAGTTGCTGAAAAAAATACAAAGTTTGTTGACTTTTTGTTTTTGAGTTATGTTTTTCACACCGCTCGCCCCCCCCCCCCCCACACACACACGAATCTTCTTTCTAAAATGATGTTTCTGGATTTACAAGACCTCAAAACGTGTATTTTCAGTGAAATGTCACTATCGAATATTTGGGTGGAATGCAATAGCTACTTGCTGTATAGAGAAAATAATCAAATGTGTGAACAACAAATTCAATAATTTACACTGATTTTCGCATTTGCCTGATCATTGCTCTTAAAATCTCTTCGCTCACTTGTCACTCCCCGAAAAAAAGCTGTGGCTACTCAGTTAGTCTCAAAATCTCAGTAAATTCGCATAACATTCATACAACATCCATTTACACGAATAGTAGCACCTACTGCAACAAATGAATAGAAGACAGGAAATATTAGCACTAAACATGATAATAAAGTTAAACAAACAAATGTATTACTGCTTATTCTTTTTCGATTAATATTGCAGTTAGATTCAGTAACCTTTGGCAAACATGGTAATTTCTTTTAGTTAATTGATGGAAATTAATCATTTCTTCACACTAGCCGTATATAGACTAAGGTTTCTGATGGATAGAGTCAACATGTAATAATAATAGTTAAATGATGAAGCCTGGGACTCAAGTACTTACGATAGTAAGTCGCCACAAACGGTGTATCTCGAATACGAGAGCCCCTAGTGGTCTACCGGGAAAATATACGAGTCAAATGGAGAATTTAATGTCAGGACGGCACGGTGAACTAGGTAGCTCAATGGGTTACAGCGACTGGACGGAAACCAGGAGATCCGTGGTTCAAATTCCGGCCATGGCATTGAATTTTTCATGTTGACTATCCATCAGAAACCTTAGCCTATATACGGCTAATGTGAAGGAATGATTAATTTCCATCAATTAACTAACATAATAAGAGTTACATGATGAAGCCCGGGACTCAAGTACTTACGACAGTAAGTCGCCACAAACGGTGTATCTCGGATGCGAGAGCCCCTAGTGGTCTACCGGGAAAATATGAGTTAAATGGAGAATTTAATGCCAGGACGGCACGTTGACCATGGTAGCTCAATGGGTTAGAGCGACTGGACGGAAACCAGGAGATTCGTGGTTCAAATCCGTGCCATGGCATTGAATTTGTCATGTTGACTCTATCCATGGTAATTTATGCTTTTAGATTTTATTAGAAAAGTCGAAATTTAGACAACTTACGGCGAGATTTACTTAAAATTGAATGAAAGCAGTCATATAGCAACGCAGAACATGTCGCAATAACTTGTCATAGCTGGAATTATAATACAATAAACAATATTATCTATAACTGAGCTACACATGCGCTTATCCGAGGAAGATTACTAGCTTTAACTTCCTTTCCATATCAAACTTGGCATTCGGTAAATTTTAGTTTAGGTAGCTATATCATTAGAATAACGATAAGAGTTAATGACCTATAGTTAAGAGGATAACGTGCTCCTTGTTTGCACTTTTGAACCCAATAACGGTTGTAACGTACAAATAACAGGAAGCTCAATAACCTTGCACTAGATATGTATTTCTTGTCGCATTGAAAACCTGCTCAGAAGAAAATTAAACGATTTTAAGTTTATCAAAACCACTAATGATGTTTTCGAAGTGTAATGTTAGCAATACAAACAAATGTTTTACTCTTGTTAGATTAACATATGGCATGACTTCTTGTTTGCACGGCTAACTCTCCAATTTTTTTCCTTCAACGAAATTCTTTTCTTAGGCAACCACTTATTCCGTTTTTGGCTGACGTTTGTATTTCAACTCCAAATTTACTCGGTGTCGATCGTTATAGCATTTCTTTTTTTCTCTGATATTCCGTGCACCAACAGCAAAACCACGTGACAACAGACCCTTTTCGACCTGCAAATAAGTTTAAGATATAAGCAGGGTTGAGGTGTTGAGGTCACGGTTATAGTAATAGCCAAATATAGTATTTGCATCGAGTTGACTGTATCAGAAGTACAACTCATTTTTTCCATTTCATTTACTGATTGTTGTTTATTTTCTAACAAGGGAAATATCACTATGCTTATATTTGTATTCGCTTGAGAGCTCGATGACATCTCTGGTCTATGTGGGGCCTGTGAGTCAAAAATCTGCTGCGGAGTAAATCGCAACGCCCAAAACTGAAGCCTAAAAAGTGCCGCATGTGACCACTTGCAAGTAGCCGCTGGACATCCCTCGTCAGCTGTGTGCCATCTGCAGACCGCTGCCCGTCAGGGATAAACAATCCCTCCCGTACAATGCTGTGCTACTATGCCTATTTGTTCCTACGTGTTCCGGACTCATTTTCGGCTACTTCCAGCTACACCCCGCACCCGAATTTTTGTACGTAGACCCCACATAGAGCAGAGATGATGACATCAAACTTTCAAGCGAATACAGTATGAGTATAGTGACAGTTCCCTTGTAAGTGATCCAGCTGCCGGAGAACTGTCAATTCGTACCTCAATGGCTCTCTTTGACGAATCACTGAAGGACGTTACCCACTCTTAACTAAATATGTTAGGTACGTCACAGGGCATTAACTTTATTGTGGCACTTACGTACCCTAGTAGTTTTGACAAAATTTGCATTGGAAGACACAGCGAGTGGTGTTTCTCCTGAACTTCCAAGAGCGAATGTCTAATTCATTTAAGAAAACAGATTTTTTACTTCTTTTTTTTTCATCTAAGAACATTGCTATTTTATTCTTCAGCATTAGACCGTAATTTTAAGTCTAAACCCTTAAACATTGTTAATATTTCAATTTTGTTATTTTAAATTTATTAAGAAAAAATTAATCAGAAATTGTTAAAAGCTTTAGTAGAAAGTGAACATTAAGAAACAATTGAAGGTAAACGCGTGATTGGGTGGGAAGTAAAAGAAGGAAAATGAATAATGTTAGTGTTTAACGACGTTAATAGTAGTCTACAATTATGAAGAAATGTTATTTGAGTGTTAAGTTGTTTAAAAGTGAGTTTTAATGAACAGATTATGTAAATCACCTAAAATGGTGTGAATACGTTGGTCACTTAAGATGACATGAACCAATGAAAAATTACTGAATTGCCACAGCAACGGCCAAATCAATAAACTCAGATTAGCTTCACTTTGTGTCGGAACGTCGTGGAAGACGGAGGTAAAAGACTTTGTGTCGAACTGCTTTAGGAATAAGACAAACTCTTTATAACCAAACGTTGTAGAGGAAGAACAAAGTTGATGCAAAAAATACTGATTCGAAGAAATTGTAAAACTCAAGAGAGATTTCGAGTATTCAACTGAATTAATTTAATGATTGAAGTTATAGGTTTAGGCAGTAATGTAAATACTTTGCAATAAAATGAAAGTATGAAGAATTTTGACACTAAAGAGAGCTAAATTTATTTCATCTTCGAACACCAATTTAGTTCCTACAGATTCCCGTCCGAGACCATCCTGGAGATAATTTAAGATTCTCATGCATCGACTAGAGCTCCGGAGATCTTTCGGAGGCATCGCAACATCCGAGTGACAGATCTGTGCTAAAGCTCAGAAAGAGACGACTTCACGACCTGCAACTCCAGCTCCATCCCAAAGGACAGGACGCAGCAACATTATCTGCAAGGGGTCACCTTTGGAATACTGTTCCAAACTTGCTCAGTGGATTTCGTTTTAAACATTGGATGCGTGAAATACGGCAATCAATTTCACAGACATATAGACAGTCAAAGCAATTTAGAGAATATTTCGTGTTCTTCGGAAACAAACTCAAATTTTGAAAGTGTGAGTTATGACTGTTGGCTCTAAAGGAGAGATAAACTGCAACAATATTAAAAATTAACTTTTTCATTTTATTTCACTTTAATAGTTGGATTCATCCGATTTATTTATAATATAATTTAATAATTTTGAATAGCTATAAGTATTTTAATCTGCTAGTGCGTTTTAACGTTTCTCTATATAGATTCTCTCGCGCACCTATTCGGGAGAAAACGCATATCTTGGAAACTAATCGTTTTAAAAGGCTGTGACTGGTCAAAAGTTTATAAGAAACGTTCTCTCTTACCGCCGTTAACTTGTTCTCCTACATATGTTGGCTATCTGCAATAATTGTTTCAAATATTCTTTCGAAAACTATATATTTTAAATTTGTTTTCTCAGGAAAGTCACACATTAGAGATTTAAAATAGTCTGCGTTTATTCCCATCACTTAGTTTAGAGTGAATCTGCAATGTTTGAGACTGATCTTCTAACAACTGTGAAAAAATATAAGCAAAGGTGTGAAGATGTATTTTAAAATAAAAACAGACGTTTAAAACATCGATGCATATCCAGAGAAAACGTTATTGCAATTTCTCGATTGGTTCTAGAGCAAATGGGACATGTGATTAGTAAAATGTATCACTGGTGGTACAGATCAATCTCTACTTAAAAATACAGCCCTAATCATAACCATCTGAAATCCACAAAAGTACAATGTATAATAGTCGAAAGAACACTTACGTAGGTGTCTACCGTTATGTTGACTCCCACATTTCTAATCGAAAGTGACTCATCTTTTAGCAGAATACCAAACTAACAGGTGTTTAACCCCAAAGCTCGACAATAGATTTGATATGGCCGACCCATGAAACGTTACAAACTGTAGGTCGATGGTATCAAGAAATGGCGTGCATTACTGGCTACTATGTTGCGTCACGACCAAGGCTGTTGAACCGCTGGCAAAGAGCCACATTTGACCAATACAACCATGTCGAGGGCAACACGACCTTCTGTAGGTGGAGTAGATCTTGTCTTCCGCAGTTATCAGTTCTAGTTCAAAGTATTGTTCAATCCAGTCATGCATTAAATATAAGTAATTCTTCAGGTAACTTAACCGCAAAATCCTAGGGGTTAAAAGATCAAGTTGGCTTCTTGAGGAGTTTATTTTGGACAACCTTGAAGGCTTAAGATAGTACTCTTGTAAGTTAAGGAAACTTAATTGCCTGTTTATGTATCTGAATGATAGGTTTTCATTATCTGTAGAATCCGCAGCTCCAATTACCGTATTCCCTTCTGCAGATACTTAAATACGTATGTACTCCCTCTCTCTCTCTCTCTCTCTCTCTCTCTCTCTCTCTCTCTCTCTCTCTCTCTCTCTCTCTCTCTCTCTCTCTCTCTCTCTCTCTCTCTCTCTCTCTCTCTCTCTCTCTCTCTCTCTCTCTCTCTCTCTCTCTCTCTCTCTCATTTTGTTCCCACTTTCCCTCTCTTGTTTCCTTCTGTCACCCTTTCATCTCCTTGTGTGATGTGTTTGTTATTTGTGTTTTAAAACCAGAAATAGGACTCTTTAATGCATTAATGCATTGTGTAGCCATATGGCAACATTAGGATATATTCAGCTTGAGAAATGTTTTAGTACGAATTTTTTGTTGTTATAATAGTGTACTGGCCTTTATCAGTTACTCACGACATTAAGAGCCTTTTGAATTGCAAATATTATATTATTCGTACAGTTATATTGTGTGTTATTTTAGTATAAAAAGGCAAAATCCAAGCAACTGCTGATACCATATCAACATCCACGTGTGCCATCACACTGATTATTTTACAGTTATCACCACTTGCTGAGATTTGATCTCACAACGTACAGCTTTGAATGGATGGCCAGTCCATTACGCATCGCTTTAACGGCCGTGACTATTTGAATCGATTTCGTTGAGACACCGCAGAAAGTGATATGAAAACCGGTTTATAAATTACAGCAAGAGTGGCAAAAATGGCAAATTGTTTCGTACATTAAAGGCTTAACAGTAATTAAAATTTAACCAAAATGTAACAAGTACACAAACTTGTGCCTTTTCCTTAATGTTGGTTTACGTTTGGAACTACTGTTTCTCGTAGCAGTCAGTGTAACAGGATATCTCACGTTACAATAAAAAACCTGCTGTAACTTCTTGGATGAAAGGTTTATCAAAATCATTACGTCTATAAATGTTTATTATGTTGTACAATATTTTCTAAAAAAACTAAATAATAAATACATATTTTTATGTTATAGCTAGTGACAGGCAAAATATGAAAATTCATATTTTAAACCCAAACTTGGTGCTATGCGAATAACTGTTTTTTAGGGGGGAGGGGTTAAACTTTTTCATACCTGATTAATTTTTGTTTAAAGTTTCAAATTTAAGGTATATATTCATGTTAAAGTCTGTCTACTCAACGCAAGTGCACGGCGGCCGCTTTCTTTGAGGAACCCTCATAATCGTTTTACAACATGGACCCTCCTCCTGACGGTCCCCTCTACAAGGTTGCAACATTTTAACATCACCGTCTTGCACCTAATGAAACAGAACAACTGGAAGTTGGAACTTTGGCAACTGAGACTCCACGCGGAGTAGACATGCAACTGTCATTTTCAGAAAATAGGGGTTGCTATTGGTCCCCAACGTCAGTGTTCCATTTCTGAAGTGTGGAGATAGATTTATGACGGTCATTAGTGGGCGGAAAAGTCAGGTTCTTTGAGGTCCCTTTGACTGAGAACTGCACACACGTTGGCTAAACAGACTTTACCTATATTCTGCAAGATTAGCAAGTTTACAATATTAAAATATGATATTATTGTCAGTCTGACTCAACGTTTCCACAATTTAGCCTACACACGGCCAGTGTGAAAGAATAATTAATTTCCATTAATTAACCTAATAGTGGTTAACTATAAAGCCCGGGCCTTAAAGTACTTACATGTAGTAAGTCGCCATTAAGGTAGTTGTCTCATGTGTTTATGAGAACTCCTAAGTGGTTTACCGGGAAAATACGAGTCAGTTGGAGAATTTAATGCCATATCGGCACGTTGGCCATAGTAGCACAATGGTAGTGCGGCTGGACGGAAACCAGAAGATCCGTGGTTCAAATCCCGGCTATGGCATTGAATTTTTCAGTCTGACTCAACGTTTCCATTATTGTCATATTTTGTGTAATTTTTGTACTTTTTGTTACAAAACAAGCTTTTTGTATATTGTAGTGAGGCAGTTTTACAGGAAAACTGTGCAGCACCATATTATTTAGGTCAAAGGAAAATTTTATTGGAATTACACGATATTTTGTATATCGGTTTCTATTACATTTGATTTGTTGCTGGGAAAGAATCCAACTACTTCTACCAAGTGAGAAAGTGAACAACAGCTAAATATGTTAGTCTAAATACCAGTATGCTGCCCTTATATCATAAAGAATTATATTATCCCTAAGGTAATTTAATCTTTTAATCATTTATAATGGATCAGAAAACTAACTATAACATACAGTTTATTTTATCTACGATTCATTACATTTTCATATGAATTTAATTAAATATTAATATTTCTAGGAATATTAATTTTAACTTTAAAGCAATGCTTTTTGTCGTACGAAATCACACTAAATAACAATTTTACAAGAAAATACTGAAAATATATTTGTAGCTTATTGTGACCTTGTTGCTTAAGTCACCAAGCTAAAGCAACCAGGGAGTTATTTTAATATTTCGTGTTTAAAGATTTTATTACTTTGAAAGACAGTAAAACATCTGTGGCTACTTGTGTAGGTATATAATTTGGTGTAGTATGATCAAATATTAAATATATTACTTTCACTTCGTAAAGATTCACTACGCGTTTAACAACAAAGATACCGAGCGGAATGGCTCAGGCGTTTTCTTCTGTGGCCCGCTGTCGGGAGGTCCGGGTTCGATTCCCGTCACTGGCCTACCTGACCCGAGGGTTTTCCCGGATCCCTAGCCAAATTCTGCTTATGTTAATTACATCCCCCAATTTCCTGCCCCCCCCCATTTCATCTCCATTATCATTTCACATCATCTCGTATCTGATGGTCTCTTTCAGGAAAGAAAGTATCGGCGGGACTCTCGGTGCTGCATGGCAGGACGATATACTTCTGCTAAGCACTTCCTCCTCCAGTAGGACGGTTTCCGATCTCCGGGACGGCTTGTTGGGTCATTTCAGTTCCACGGTGGGTGGGATACCGGTTGTAACGACCTGCCGGGGAATTTCCAACTAGTAAAGTGTAGGGACCCTACCCTATGCACTGTCGATACTCCTCGAGTCGACAGCCCGGTCTCCTTACACCTCATCCTTCCTCCTGGGGATGCCCTACTTGGGCGCAAAGGTACAATAGATCAAGACTGGTCGCAGTGGTGAATCCACTCCGTAGTAATCCTAATTCTAACAAATATATTTTGCCATAAAAGGATTTTTTTTGAATTCCATTTTTTTCAATATCTTGGAAAATATTTCTTCATAACGTGCCTTGTCTTTGGCAAAGACCTCGTGCCCAAATTGTAGCCCGCTCTCCTTAGGATTAGCTAATTGAAAATAATAATAATAATAATAATAATAATAATAATAATAATAATAATAATAATAATAATAATAATAATAATAATAATAATAATAATAATAATAATAATAATAATAATAATAATAATAATAATAATAATAATAATAATAATAATAATAATAATAATAATAATAATAATAATAATAATAATAATAATAATAATAATAATAATAATAATAATAATAATAATAATAATAATAATAATAATAATAATAATAATAATAATAATAATAATAATAATAATAATAATAATAATAATAATAATAATAATAATAATAATAATAATAATAATAATAATAATAATAATAATAATAATAATAATAATAATAATAATAATAATAATAATAATAATAATAATAATAATAATAATAATAATAATAATAATAATAATAACAATAATAACAATAATAACAATAATAACAATAATAACAATAATAACAATAATAACAATAATAACAATAATAACAACAATAACAATAATAATACAAGTTTCAGGAAAACCTTGATTGAAACCACGTTGTCTGTTTTGGATTAACGCTTGCTTGAAATGGACTTCCTGTGAATGAATAGTTTCGGACATTCTGCGGACGCCTCAGAACGGCCAACTGGATTCGGTAACTTGCGGAAGCATGTCCCTGTATTCCAAATGCGAGATTATTTAACAAGATAGCAGTTATAAAACTGATGGATGGTTCCTGGTCTGTGCAACCAGCAATGCCCACATAATTACAGGAGTTTAGACTCGCTCTCATTCGTACACCGGAATCGCCAACCTTGCCTCAGCCATCCGTGCAGCGCCTAGCGGGTCTGTGTTCGATAACCATCTATCAGTCTGCAAAATCACGGTCTTATTTCTATTGTCAGAGTTCATCGAAATGATAGATCGCCAATGATTCGAGCCGATACAGGTCCAAGAAACAGGCATATCTATTTCTTGACGTGTAAGCTCTCCAGGTACTGTTCCAAGGACACTACTACATTTTAGGCCAGCATTTATAGTCCATTTTATAATTAGACTGACATCGCAACTGAAGTGTTCACAGTACTAAAGCAGATTCAGCTGCTATCACGTGATTTATTCCACGTGGGGAAGATTCTCTGATGCCTCTTGATTGGTTAAAGTTAGATTATGAATGTGTGTGGGGTAGCTACCAACTCTACTCCTGCCAATAAAAGATGTGACCATCACCTTAATGCTGTGAACACTTAAGTTGCGATGTCAGTCTATAAAATGGACTATACCTTGTGTTGCTACAGTGGATTGACTGCTCTTCATCGATGCGGTTCATAGCAAGTCCCTCCTCATTATTTAAGTATCTAGTAAAACATTGATGCAGACTTGTTAAGTGCAAAGCGAATCAACTGGCCTCATACTTCAACAGCGAAGCTTTATGTTATTTATGCCACAACCAAAATACATAAACACTTTTTAAAACTGTGTATATCAAGAGATAGACATTTTCTTTACAGAAAATTCGTATTTCAAACCAGAATTTCTTAAATTTATTTTTGTAATATTAGACATTTCCGAGATAATCGTTTTTATTGATTTTTTCAATGTTTTTGACTTATAAAGTGCTGTCACTATTAAGTTGTTTCTCGGAAAAGGTATGGGATTTCATGATCAGCATACAGTCACCCTATTTTAAACATTGCGCTCTCCCTTCGAAGGTTTCATCAAACGTCACGAGGAGCTTTTCTATAACAAAATGTCTCAATTTAAGAAAGATGGCTCCCACAGAAACAGCGAGAGGCTTAAAACTCATGTTCGTCCAGAAAATAGCCCCTAGTTCGTTCATGATGACAGTACATAAAGGTTTTTATAACCTTCTAGAAATTCTTTACTTTCACGTTTTCTTCTTGTGTTCTTATACACCGCCTACGATTCTTTTTTTCTTCAATGTCGTTACCTTCTCGATGTTAACTTTCGGGAATTCACTCCAACATGAAAATAGCTACATTATCCTGACCATTCTTGCGTTTGGCTTCTTTTTTTTTTTTTGGCTTTATGGGTGGAATAATGCCCAAATGAGCCTGGAATTACCGGACATTCGTCTTTAGGATAAGGGAAAACCCTCAGGGAAAAAGCCATATCCAGATAACTCGCCCTCACCGAGATTCGAACTCGGGACCTCTTGAACGTAAGGCACACACGCTACCATCTATACTACCGAGGCGGGCATTGTTACGTTAGTAGCTTTGCGATGGTGTTAATTCCTTAATTTACTCAGTGCAATAAGGAAAGAAATGTACAATTTTTGCTTTTGATTGAAATTCTTTCTATGGATGTTAGTTTTGAAGCTTGTTTTTGATGTTGACAGTACAAAATTGGTATCAAAATTAAACATCAAATCATGGTGTATAAGAAGTTAATACATATAATATATAATGTATAGGCTAAAATAATCATAGCATTTATCATTTTAATTTATCCTTTTTAAATTTAGTATTTTGCTTTAAAAATTGGCGACTCAAACATTTCTTGAAATAGAACATTTACATTAAAGCTTAAACTATTTAATTTTCAGAATGTGTGGGAAAAGTTTTAAACTATTGGAGGAAAATTCCATCGAGTATGGAAAAAAATTGAAAATGAAAATATATTTCTATTTTTCTACCTCGGAGAAGATATACAGATAACCATTCATAATGTCAAAACATAAAATCAATTTGAAATATACCAGGTGAGTCAGCTGCCCCTATTTATTCTTATCTATGCAACCCGCAGTTAAAATGGAAATGTGCATTCTAATGTGAAAACATTGACCATTTTAGCACAAAAGCCGTTATTACAACTCTGCGCTTCTATTCGGTAATACAAGCACAGCATTAATACTTACAGCCTTGAATGAGGACCAAGAAGCTGAGAAAAGCTTAAATAAACGACGATTTTTCATGCATATTATACTCGCAAGGTCATATACGGAAGCTTTCACAATGACTGACATAAAATATGTACATACAGAGGACGTCATAAGTATTCGAACGTAAACATATTTATTACTTATATTATTTTAAAGCTACGCAGAGTAAGCATACGTAAATACAATTGGTACAAAATAAACTTGAGTCTTCTATTAAACATATAAACTCATAAATAGTAACTGAAACTAATTTGCACTACAAGGAGAAATAAAACGGTTACTTTACATCTGGACATAAGTATTCGAACAACGAACAGCTATTATTTAGTTATCATCCCCTTTCTTTGAGCATTTTCTGTATGTGTTGTTTAATGACTGCAGAGTCCATATTTCTCCACTCTGAAGAGGTTCTTTCAGATGGTCCTTGATTCTGATGTGATGCTTCCTCACACGCTCCTCGAGTTCCTTCCAGATGTTCTGTATAGGATTTAAATCTGGAGATTGGGGCAGTGTCTTCAAAGTGTGAGGAGTGTTGCCTTACAATGTCAGCCGTATGCTTAGGATCATTATCCTGCTGGAAGTAATAATCATGCCCAAATCCCAGCTTATCTGCACTCTTTTTAAGATTGTTTTCAAGAATCCTCTTGTATTGAAATTTCTCCATGATCCCATCTATGAATACCAGTTTCCCAAAGCCAGATGAAGCTTTATAGCCCCATACCATCACACTACAGCCACCATGTTTCACTGTAGCTACCATGTTCTTAGGCTCCCATTCTGCATTTGGCAGTCTACACACCTTAAGACGTCCATCGCTCTTGTATAAGCAGACTTTGCTCTTGACCGACCAGAGAACCTTATCCCAGAATTCTGTTGGTTTCACCACATACTGTTTAGAAAATTCTGTACGCTTTTTCTTATTCACCTTATTAGCATGCGGTTTCTTCTTAGTAACGCGGGTATTGTAACTAGTACTATTTAAAATCCGTTCAACTGTTCTGGTGTGAACCACAGTGCCAGGGTATTGCTCAAGGCATCCTCTAATTTCAGATGCAGTGACTCTCAGATTCTGCTTCACCACTTTTATTATTTGCCTCCTGTCTCTAGAAGGAGCACCATTTCTAGGTTTATTTACAACAGTATTTGCCTGTTTGAAGCGTTGAATTACGCAGAACACTGTAATTTTGCTTCTGTTAATGGTTTTAGCAATTTCAGAGAGAGATTTGTTTTGTTTGTACATATTTATCACGATACTCCTCTCTGCCACCGTTGTCTCCTTACCTTTACGTCCATATTACCTGTGAGTTCACAATCGGCTGAATAACTTTGAGCACACTTTCTCGAGACAGCATAAACACAACTGCTATGTGGTAGGGGCGTGTAGGGTACGTCCAACGTCTCTCTGTTCGATTGGGTACGTTCGAATACTTATGCCATCCAATAAGAGGGGCAATAGAATAAATACAGTACAGATTGTGTAAAAAATACATTCAATGCGATATTTTAAATATTGTATCCGAGCCACAAAAAGTTAATGTTTAGATGTTTAACAATTCAACGCTGCCAAATAAATATTACAGTATTTATAGTACGTGTAATGTTACATGTTATATTATTCGAATACTTCTGTCGGCCTCTGTACATATGTGGCAGCCGGTCGAGATGGTTAGCTGTGGGGTCACATGGTAAGGCAAGGGCTAGGTTCGAAACGCCGGTATATTGCTTTTTTCCTTTCTCCTAGTCTTTATTGTCTGTATTTTAGTTATTAATGTATTTATTGTTGCTAATGGTTTTCTTGTCAGCTGAAAACACAAGAATGACAATCCGATAATTAGGGATCATTAACTTTGTGGCCATTTATAATGTGTACCGTATCTAGTGTTGTAAAACCATGTTACATAGTTAGCTTTACTTTTTTAAGAACATATCAACGACATTAAACCTAACAGTTTTTGTTTCATGCTTAAATCTTACCTTTCACTTCTACTGACAAAGGAGTTGTAAACATGTCAAGCTCTCGGTTAAACAGAAAAATGAATTATCAAAGCGTGATAATCGAAGTCTGAAATGTTTCAAATACTAAATACCTATATATTGAAGCGTTCATTTACTCCAAACATTGACGCAGGCACAAATAGCTTAAGCCACTTTGCATTTGTGTAGTGTTTCATACGTAGGTGAATGGGTCAAGCATAATCGATTATGCTTAAATAATGTTATAAAACGTTATTCGTATCACAATGTCAAATTTTTGGCCACAAGGGGTAAAACAAAGGGTAATAAAATTTTTGAGCTGAACACGAAGGATTTGAACCCAACTTATAGTGGCAGAGTGGTGAGATAACCTGGATAATGTCATTGAGCCAACGTCACATTGCGAGCTGAGCTTTCCTCATACTCCCGCAGTCCTCATACTCCCACTTCGGATCTTTACACGCTTTTTACAGATTTATATAGTGTTTTGAGCTCGTTTTGGTAGTTTTAACGCAAGTAATAATTTTTTCTTTTAAATTTACGTCCTCCAACGTTAAGTCACATTGGACGGTGAATGAAATGGGTGAAATGATGCTCATGTGTCCATGGTCCATGGAGCTTAGAGCTACCCGACATTCGTCTTTCAGGATAAGGGAAAACGCCGGAAAAAATCTTATCCAGGTAGTTCACCGGGACCTCTGAACGTGAGGTAGACATGCTACCATATACGCTACCGAGACGGGCGTAATAAAACTGCATCCGCCATTACAATTACTGAATGAGCTAAAAACTGCCGTAATTTGTGTCAGAAGCTAATACAATCTACCTAATTGTTAGCATTTTTGACATGATTGTACATGGAAAACACGTGTTGGCTGAAGATTTAAATCCAATTGGTCCTGTTAGGCATAACATTGGCATAACTGCGAAAGTCATATTAAATGCATAATTAAGGTCAGATAGATACCACAATATGAATTAAGCTAAATTGTAACAAATAGAGGATAATGATTAAATAAACTAAACAGACAATAACAATACATATATTTTATTGCAAGTACGTGCACCTAACGTGTAAAGAGAGACGGGAAAATGAACACTTGCCCTCACAGAAATTTTCCTTGTGTTGAGCCGACAAAGGGGGCATTGCTCGAGAATCGCCCAAGGGGTGGACCCAAGCGACAGCGAGTCGCCTGCTGATGCATTGGTCTGCACATGATACGTGATGAGAGAATAGACACCAGGAATTTAAGATACACATTTTCAAACGTGCCGCTGCATTAATTACCTAGACCGCGGGGAAGTGAAAGTTGCGTAGAAATACATGCCTCAGAAACTCAAAATTGCGATGAAATTTAAGAGTAGGGATGAAACACAACCTATAAGGAACGAGTAACAGGTCACATGACCTCTAAAGTGTCCAAAATTCTGCTAAAGGAAGGGGAAATTTGTGCAATGGCTACGTTTGATGTTTGCTAGGAAAAACACTCTGTAGTGGCGAGTGAAGGGGGCAACAAGTACGGAAAGTTCATCAAAGTCCGTGTTCGCGAATGGGCCGAGTGGTTATCGAACACACTGTGTTAGCGAGTGAAAGAAACTGCACACATTACAACATCATTAAGATTTTACCAAACTCTGTTGCATAATCCTCCGGAAATACTCTATTGCGCCAAGTAATGTTCTCGACGTCCAGGAACGACAAAGCGTACACAGCTACATACACCACTCGGCGCGTCCTAGTAACTCACTAGTTCACTCGCGACTGTGATTCAAACTAGCCGTCATGTCACGCGCACAGCAACGGGCAAATCCTAAATATCGCGCCAAATGTGCGGATAACATCAACACAACAGTGCCGAGTAGAGAGGACGACTTGTATAAATAAACTTTACATTCAACGGTCGTAGTGCCTTCTATATGACAACACCCTTACACTGTCACGACGCACCTACTCCCTGAAACAAAAAAGAGAGAATCCATGCAGACCTACCCTGAGAAAAACCCCGACCTGTTGTAAACCACCCATTCGTAGCGCTCACCTGTCACATATCCTATCATATGAGGTGTTGAGTGTCGGAGGGCTCAACGAGGTACTTAACGGGCAAGTACCACCTCAGGTCCCACTGTGTAGATCTGCCATTTTGTGTTTCAAAGATATTGTCAACTGATGCATCTAAAAGGCTGCTCCTTGAGGGGAGTGTTTAAAGGTGTGTGTGAATGTACGCTAATGAATAAAAGTTTGTAAATTCACCTAAAATTGCTAATGGAGCTCTCTGTGTCTGGGTATACTGTTTTCGGAATCGACATACCTACACAGTGATTGCTTTTTGTCCCATACAACACTTATGCACTGAGTTATTTACTCTTTCTCTATAAACTGCTTTACAAATCATCCATTGCAATACATTCCAGAAAGGCGTAAGTCACATATGTCGCTTAACAGGTTGCATAAATTCAAAAATAAATAGGGGCAGGTGACTCACCTGGTATATTATATATATTTATATATTCAATATAAATATTACATTATAATT